>CM042447.1:6470606-7043106 GCA_023631565.1 Gymnocephalus cernua | reverse complement strand
GTGTGCTATCCCACCATCAGCAGTACATGCGGAGGACACCACCATGCTCTGGAAATAAGAATGCCACAGCACTTTCTCTTGACTCTCTTCTTCTTTATCCTGTCCCTCTGGCCATTACACTGCATACTCTTGATGCAGGCGGTCACTCTGGCACCTGTCAGCTACACACAATTACAGCCATTAAGGGATTACCTTTGTTTGCCTCCAATAGCTGCTGGGAGGAGCCACTGCAGTAATGTGACGCAATGAAGAGGGAGGTCACAGCCAGCACTGCGTTTGCCTTAAGGGGCTTGTTTCCATTCTTAGAGAAGGAGAAGACTTTGAAGAGATAAGTGTGGAGAGGATTTAGATAAGGGCATGGAGGACAGTTTTCAGATGAGGCAAAAAGCTGTAACAGTCTTTTTTCAGTCCCATGCCAGCAGTCAAAAAGGAGAGAAAGTGCAGTATACATGTACAAGTTACCTGATACTCTTAACTCCATGCTGACTGATTAAATGCTACGTGTTGCCTCGCGTCACCTGATGTCTTATGTTAAAAGTTGTACTTTAACACACCGCAAAGAATACAGCTTACGGTCCGTCTGACAGCCAACACGCACATTCTTTCTGCGTCTGCACAAAAATAAATGACAGGTCAGTATTCTGTAATTACGATGCAAAAAACAAAACTGCGCAAAGAGAATGCAGAGTACACACTAGCCTACAATTTAATAGTAAGAAATAAGAATTTATAGTGTCTGATCTAAATAAAGTGTAATAGTTTTTTTTTTGCTTTGCATTTATGTTGTCATCTGTGTTCTTTCACTTGTCGAAGGAGGAAATAAAAAGGCAGTGGTGAAAAATTTAAAGAGGCTGTTCTAAAAGAGTCACTGATTCACTTGGTTGAACAGCCAATCCCACAGCTCACTTTCACTTACTGCCTTGGTTGCCAATTCAACACAGTCAGTCAATCTGTTTGTTAGAATTCTTGGGTTTCCCGATACTTTATTTGAACTACAGGCCCGCCTTTGCTGACATTACCAAATTGTGGACTTGGATGGGAACCACAAGCTGCCATGTGTTGGCACAGGATAGGCATCATTTGCACATGATGGTGATGTCCAACTAACAAACCCTTGTGGGTGACATTTCACTAATGATGATGAGAGCTGCAGACTGCAGCACTGTCAAAGTAATATCTTGCGTTGTTGTCTACCCTACCCTGTAACAAAGTCCGATGAACCCTGTCTGTTAACAAGTCCATCTGCACCTGGAGGAATTCTGTGCCTGAGCTCCCACACACAACTAAATCATCTCTGTCTCTCACTCTTACACACACACACACACACACACACACACACACACACACACACACACACACACACACACACACACACACACACACACACAGTCAGATAAGCTCAGTGAGGCCTCTTTAGCTCTGGCCATGTACGGCGCTGTAAACGGCCCAAATTTGGACAAGGATTCCAGCCAGATAGTCGTGTGCCCTAAACGTGAGGCCGCTGTGTGTTCATGTGTATCTGTTTCTCTTGTCAACGCTTTTGTTGTCATAGCAACCCCGGTAGAGAGAGCGAGGCAGTCCAGGCACCGTGTTCACTGATGGGTAAGGGGGGGGTTTTGATATTGCTAAATGGTAATTGTTGTGGATTTCAAGTGTTTATCTCTACTGATTATTTACTACAACAGCTGTCAAATTGTGAATGTGTGCTTCCACAGATCAGTTCATACCTGTTGAGCATTTTGCTTAGCCTGTTGGACAGCTGCAGAGATACTGGAGAAGAAAGATTTGCTGTTTTTTTTTTTCCACCTGAGGACTTTGTTTCTGACCACTGCTCTGCAGGTCCTCTTGTTATGTGTCTTTGATTTCAGGCAACCTCAGGACCTCTGTGTGTCCTGAATGGAGAGTACAATGCAGGCTCCAGGTCCATTTCTGCTTTTCCTTGGTCTTGTTGTTTTGGATGTTGAGCAGAAATGTGACCACCTTGACAGCTTGCTCCCTCTCAGGCATGTGACCAAGGAAAGATGCTACTAGCAGCTGCTATTTAGTTTTCTGGGTATCACTTTTGTTTTCACTGTGTCATCAGTCATATATGGTTTGGTTTGCTGTACTGGGGGTTTCAGAAAATGGTTAAACCACGTTGTTGGTGGGAAGAAAATTAGACACTTTGTTGTCTGTGCTTCTGATCTCCTGTGGTGACAGTCTAGGGTGTGTCAATCATTTTTAAACGTGTGGTATGCTAGTTTACAACCCAGTGTCTTGACTTCCCTTTGAGTGTATGCCCTGAAATTAGGTAAGGGAAATCTGAGATGTCCTGTGCCAAAACATTTAGTAAACCTGTTTTCATAGGCTGTATGCCACTGGCAGTACCACCCACCCCAGCAAGCATAGTCTTAAGTGTGACCCTGATTTGGACTAACTGGGGTATTTTTTTATGTGGGGTTTTACTTGTATTCAGACTTTCCTGAAGGCGCTCCAATTTCCTCTCCCACCCAATGACATGCCTGTTCAGGACATCCTCCTGTCCTTTACCAAGACACTGGCATAACATCTGTACCTTGTCCCCAGCACCAGAGAATAGCACATTTCCTAATAATTAGGATTGATTAAATGACAAACTGGGGGGAAAAGTGCTCACAAATAAGCTGTTTTTATTTGCTCAACCGCAGATGTGGATTTAAATGAGTAAGGCTGTTTTCACCTGGTATTAATATCCATTCTGAGTGATCCGATAACAAGTGGACAGCTCTAAGTACGTGTGTTTAGTGAGTGCCCACTTGTGATCGGATCTCACCGTGTGTGTGTGTGTGTGCGTGTGTGTGTGTGCGTGTGTGTGTGTGTGTGTGTGTGTGTGTGTGTGTGTGTGTGTGTTAAAAACGTTCAATGAATTGTTTCTAATGATAATGAGCTGCCTACAGTCTGTCTGCCGACGGGCTCCGGGACCTGTGCAGGAGAGTCTCTGTTTTCAGCTCTGTATGTTTGTAACTTAGCTTAATTAAAGCTCTGTGGTTTGAAGTTTAGTTTCTATATCTGCTTTATGTTACATTTCATGTTCGCTTATAAGAGTTGGGTTATGTTACTGCTAGTCTAGTCTGGAAATTCCAACGGATGTCTTTCATTTTGGCCGGATGTCCGTTACCTTCCACTTTCTTTGTGTTGGCATTTTAAACCCTGGTGGATTTATGAAGACTATGGTTAACTGCTCCTCAGATCTCTGCAGGGTAAATCCAGACAGCTAGCTAGACTATCTGTCCAATCTGAGTTTTCTGTTGCACGACTAAAACAACCTTTGAACGTACACATGTTCCACCAAAACAAGTTCCTTCCTGAGGCTATTCTTGAATGCCGTATGGACGCGCCAGACCCTCCTTTGCAGCGCTGTGGAGGAAGGTCTGGCAATGTTACTGCTGATTAGGGTTGGGCAATATGGAGACAATCAAATATCACAAAAGTTTTTACCAAATACCTCAAATGATATTGTTAACTATTGGTGCTTTCACAAAATATTTACACAATGAGATTTTTGATAAATAATCATCCATAATGTGGATATAATGACTAAGTGGGTAAAGTGAAATTACATCACTTCACTGTAATGCAGCCTTTAAAACCAGGAAAAGAAAGCACTTAGGTTATATTAAGATATCATTATTTCCAAAATCTAAGACATATCTAGTCTCAAATCACAACATCAATATATTGCCCAGCCCTTCTGCTGAAGACCCAACATTTCCTGACTTTGCTGCTTCATAATAAAAGCTTTTAAATAACGGGGGACTTTTATTGTGAAGAATTTATAGGATATGAAACCGTTCCACCGTTTTACAGCTGCTGCTTTAACCACTCAGGCTCGCCGCTGACACAGCGCTGTGGAGATAGGTCTGGCAATGCAAGACAATGCAAAATGGCAACAGCAGCTGTTGCGATGTAAGTGTGATCTGATCACTCAGATTGGATTTTAACACCAGGTAAAAACAGGGCTACTGATTCACCAGCTGCTCAGTGTAAGAAAAGAACGTACACTGTGTTTGTGTGCGTTTGTGGTTATTTCAGTTGTTTGAGTTACCACAAGTAAGAAAGTATTTGGCTAATGTGCAAAGCTGAGTGCTTAGGTAAAAGCAGTCACTGAAAGATTGAATTTTCTTACTTTTTGCATAAAGCAGCAGCATATATGCACAGCACCTCAATGCCTTAGGCCATCCCACTGACATGAGGTCAAATGCATGGGTGTACACACGCGCGCACACACGGCAGGTCTCGCTTCTTGTTTCTTACAGTGTTCTCTCTCTGTCTCAGGCATGTATAGATGACAATGTTGACATGGTGACTTTCCTGGTGGAGCATGGAGCCAGCATCAACCAGCCTGACAATGAGGGCTGGATCCCCCTCCATGCTGCAGCCTCCTGTGGATACCTAGACATAGCAGAGTAAGTATCGAGAGGCTTGTTTACAAGTCTGTTTATTCAGTTTCTAAGAAGCACTAGTATCTTTTTCATCAGGTTTGATTTCCTTTTTTTTCTTTTTTCTTTTTGCTAAGTCATCCTTACATCCTGTTTTTTATCTTGCTCATTCTAAGAAAAACATAATTTTTTTTGCAACTGCAGCACTCATAAGCTGGTACTATACAATTTAATTTGGATTGTCAAGCACAAAGTGATATCAGGGGCGACATGGCTAGGCTCCAGCTGAGGTCTGCACTGTCCTGTCACGTCTCTGAGCCCCCCATTAGTGACCTCTGTCTTTTATGTTGGTGCTGGCAAGATTGTCTACTCAGTATGGCCTAGTGCTGTGCTATAATCCTATTTTTTTTTTTTTTTAGCTCAATCAAATTTTATTTTGGTCTAGATAATTTAAAGCTTGCACAGCAGCACTCTTCTTTCACCTTTTGTGGTAATGAAATTAACATTGTTTTGACTAGTTTCCTTTGAATCCTCAACGACTGCCAATTGGCGCATGTTTACTGTATAAATGCCCATGGTCATTTCAACTTGCATGCCAGAATCAACACATCAAAAAACATCTTTTTCAGTAGCACACAATTGTCACATTTTGCTAGGAGCTGCAGCCCATCTGATAGCGCAGACACACATTGTTATAGTGATGTAATCAAATATGGAGAGATCAGGCCACTATATCTGGAATCGAGCTCTAGAGTTGCACTGTAGTATTTTCTTGCCCCCAGTCCTTTTCAGGTAAGAAGACTGCTCCTAGGGCACAGAACACAACACAGAGATGTTATCAGAGGATATTTAAACAGGCTAAAGGGGGCTGAAGGAGCTCCGTTGTACATATTGTTCAGCACATTGGGAGTGTGCTGTGACCTGCTTTACTTCTGTGTTCCATTACGGGAACCTGGCTACAAATATATCCCCACTATTGATGTGGTTTTTTTTTGTGTTGTTTTTTTTAAAGTAACAAGTGCAACTGGATGTCAGAAGATAAACGTGTCGCTTAAATGTCCACACATTTTTGAGATATTTTAGTGTTAAGTTCTTAGACCCAGCAAGTCTCTGTCCAGTAGGCCTCATGAACACAGCACTGGGCTAGTATTACAGGAAACAAGAAGTTTTTTGTTGTCACATAATGAATAAAAAGGTCAAGTGGTTGGCCTGATATGGGTGACTAATGGAGACATCATGTCATAGAGAGAAACTACGCAACCTGAAGTGGGTGGTTAGCTCTCAGTAGGCCCATTTTAATCCCGGCATCCTCATTCACAGTGACGGGAACTCCAAAGCAGGACTGTATAAGCCTGTGTCACCACAGCCATCTAATGGGAGGGTTGGTTAACAATCCCACAGTGGGACTCCAGACCACAAAGCCAAAAACCTAGTAAAACTGACCCAAAATAGGCAGAATAGAAAGTCCAATCAAGAATATATAAAACTTGAACTGCAGTCAGTCAGTTGCCATTTAATGGGGAAGTCATAAGCACTGAGCCCGTCTCAAGTGGTGTGTTGGCCTAATGAGAAGGGCCTGAGTCTTACTGCAGCTTTAATCGAAAGCAGCTGAAGTCAAGATGTTGAATGGGTAAAAAGGTCTTGAATCTCTGCTGGGGGGAGACAAAGATCTATAAAGGGTTAAATCACTATTTAGCCTTGATACAATGTTAAATGCGTATTTTGGTTGTTGCTAATATTTGTAGAGTTTTATGTATTAACTTCAGGTCTGTAAAGGGTTACATAGACAAAGATTTCCACGAAACTGTCTCTTCATGTTAAAGCGGTACAACCTTTCGCTGAACTGAGCTCCACTTAACACCTTGTGTCTCGTTTGAGGACCACCTTCCAGATGAATCTGCGAGCTCATGTTTAATTTGCTCTGGCAGATATGTCTGGCCCCCCCTCACATTCAGACAGATTTCCAGCTGGCCAGGCCCTGGGCGAACCAATCCCAACCGTTTATCTACCATGGGGCAGGTTTAAGGTGATTACTGACGAGGAGTGTTATGCTTATCGAACGTAGTTACCGAACGTAACTGGCATACTGCGTCCAGTGCGAGGCACCAGGCTCACGAAACTCGTCAAACTAGGCGGTGCTGATCAAATATGAATCATGCTTCGAACAGAGCAAACATCGCCTCATCTTGCATGTGTTGCTCAGAGCTGCTTCTTTTTGTTGCTCTGATCGGTTGTAGATGTATTCAATTGCATCCACAGGCCTTTTGGTCTGCACCCGTTGATAACGCCCCTTGGAAATCAACAAATGAACTGAGAGGGACTAATATGCATTTGCAAATTCAAATGCATATGCAGATTGGTCTGGTGATGCCAGGCCAATCAGTACTAGAGGAGTCCTCTAGTACTGAGCATTGGATTGGTAGCAACGAATGCTTCGATTGCATCTGTAGTTGCAGTTATGTACTATACGACGAACTGGACGGTAGTGTAGTGTAAAACCCAGAGAGTCATCCATATGCCACACACCTGTCTGGGTTTGGGCCACTCCTTCTTCAGACTCCTTTTTTTCTTTATCATTTAGGTGTGTCATGTTTACACGGTTTGCACAGCCTGATCCCTTTGCAACTTAAAAACACTGCATGGCTTAGGTTATTTTAGCATCTTACTTTATTTGAAAAAGTTCCATGGTTATTTACCTTAGTCATATAGTGTGTAGTGTAACGTCAGTGTGTGCTAAACACCAGTAAGACTTGTGCATTAGGAGCCTGTCCTTGTCTCCATAGACAGTCTTTTTTCTCCATGTGGGTATTTCTTCCCTCCCAGTATTTGAAGAATATTCTTATTATTCATATGTCTTACAGGGGATTTTTAGCAGCAATGAATAAACGGCAACAGATGAATTTAATTATTGTAATTAATTAATGTAATCAGTGTAATTGGTGAATGTATGTAATTTGGCCTCGACGTGTTAGGAAGGGCAAAACAGGAGATGCAGACTGAAGTGTCAACCATGTCTGGCACTGAACCCAAGACAACATTACACAGCTCCTGTCCTGTCCTGTACTGTTTCCTCATCAGTTAAAGGAAGCGACAGTTGGCCTCTACCTCCTTTCCCTTTCACCCCGTCAGAGTGAGGTTTGACCTCAAACTTTTCAGTAGAAAAATCAACCAGAATAACACCACTTTGGAAAACCTTAGGAGGATGTTTATATAAATAACCTCTTGGCTCAACCCAAAATGTGTGTGTGTGTGTGTATTGTTGCAGGTATCTCATCAGCCAGGGTGCCAGTGTAGGAGTTGTGAACAGTGAGGGTGAGACACCTCTGGACATTGCTGAAGAGGAGGCAATGGAGGAGCTCCTGCAGAATGAGATCAACAGACAAGGTACAGTATTAAAGAAGTCTTGATCTCCTGCCGTCTGGTCCATATTGGACTACTGTGTCATCCTTCTCTCCCAACACAAAAACGCCTTTATAAAAATGTAAAAAAGTGTCTCATGTGAATTTAACCACTAGTAATATGCTGTAGCTAATGCAGCCTTGGTCAGGTTATGTATTGTTAATGCAAAAACAAAGAAAAATTGGAGGCATTTGGGCAAGATATTACTATGTGCATTCTGCTTTATTTAGTGGGATATTTACAGTGCTCAATAAACCTTGCTGTAAATGCAGTTGGCCAAGATGATTAGCCAATAATAAAAAGAATAAGAAGAAGCTTCTATTATTACCATGTTATCAAGCTTAATCATATTGAGAAACAGTCCCAATGTGTGGTAGCCTCCCTATGTGTATTTCAGATATGCAAGAGTATGTTGTCAAATAGAATCAGAGTTCTCATTCAGTGTCAGTCACTTGCTGATTTTCACTCTCTTCCTTGAAAACTTAATATAATATACAAAAGTGATCCAGCTGTGTTGTGAGCACTCATGTGATGATTCAAAACTGAAAAGTCGAGTCTTTCTATTTTAGGCCAGGGCATTCTTGAGATGATGAAAGGCCCTCCCCTATGGCGAGAGGCACCAGCACAGACGTGTTAACTGGCCCCGGGCCAGAGGGGTGCTCCTCAGCTTCCTAATAAAGGTTTGCTGGCTTGCCCTTCTCTGTGGCACCATTTTTTTATGATGAAGCGCTACATTCTCACATTTTACTGCATGTGTTTGCATGCAGAGACAAATGCTACATTTATAACCACTGTCATTGATATTACAGTAAGGTGTGAAATGCAGGTCTTGCACAGGTAGCCAATCATGTAAGCCCCATTAGAAATGTATATGATAAGCTTGTCCGGATTTGGCTGTTCAATATACGAATATTTGTTCTTTTTTTTCTCACATAGGATACCTAGCAATCAGAAATCCATTAGCATGAGTTTAAGTGAAGATTTCGACCACATTGCTATCAAGCCCCTGCACAATTTCATAATGAAACGAAAATATCTTTATGCTTCTCAACGGGTGGCATTCCACGCAGTCTACCCAGGTTATTCAACTTGGTGGCTAAGGGCGGAGGCTGTTTGGTGTGGGAGGATTCCCTCTTCTCCTCGCATTTCATCCATGGCAGCGCGCCTAGACCGACTTTGTCGGATTTTGAAAGCTCCGTCTGTGAGCTTAACAGCACCCCTCCCCTGAAACTCCCTCCCTTTACGGCTGTGGACTTTTTGTTGTGAATGTTTGCTGCGCCCTCTCAGGGCCCTGTGGCGAGGGACGGCTGTCAACCGGGGCGGACTGTCAGGGGTCTGCGACCATGTCGGCAACCCACCCAACTCGTCATGGAACACAGATCCCGTCTCGTTTACCATGCTTTGTGGGTGTGACCTTTTTGCCATGTCATCACCATTCATATCTACAGACCACCCGTGGAAAACACTGATTGTGAACCATTGATTACACTGACTGACCAAAAAAGACTGTTGTGCATTATTGTTAACTGTCTAGTATCTCTAGCATCCTGAGGAAAAAAGGCTATATCTGCCAAACTCTTAACAGTTCTTTGAGTCAAGGTCCAAGTGTTTAAAAGCACATGGCATCCAGTGATAATTACACCCAGGGCTGTTTGCATGTTGCGCTTTTAGTCCGTGTTATATAACGGCAGTGAGACATGCACCCACCCGAACCTCAAGCATCCTGGCCAGCGGCAGCTGTCAGCTTTCATTTGCTGACAGCTGCCTTGTTCAGAGCATCCTCACGCTGCCTCCTCAAAGATCCATCACTAACGGACACAAAACCAAATGTGCATCTTCATTTACTATGCTTCTAAACCTCACAGAGCCAAACTACTGAATACGTTTTTTGTGGACATTTTCAAGTTAGAGCCTTATTTATTCTTTAATGCAGACTTTTCATAAAACGACTTTTGAGATAAAACTCCACTGAAGAGTGAATTTGCAACGATCTTTGCCTCAGGGCAGCTGCAGACAATCCACAGCTCAGTTCTCTGTGTTAGAGGTAGCAGGCAGCATTATGCAACTAGCTGTTGTGTAACACGTCTGTATGATTGTATTGTGGTTTTCTCCTATCAAGGAGATAGCAGTCATGGGTTAAACTTGTTAGCAAGTGGCCATGGTTTCCTTTTGGTGGGAACAACCTCTACATTCTCTCCTTGACCCTGATTGGCTCAAGTGACTGGACAGCCCTGTCACCCTCCTACCCCCCTCCCCTCCATCAGCTGCCTCATGAGGGCTGCTGCGTGTCCATATATTGGACTGAAGGTGGACAATCTCGCAAATGTTTCTAAATCACGCTCTGTCCCTGGTGCTGAGGGGACACAGGGGTGATTTAGTAGTTCCCTCTCAGCTCAAAATAATATTTTTTTTTGTCTTTTCTGAAAAGCCAGTACCTTCACTTACCTCTCGGGATCCTGGTGCTTGCTTTAGGGTATCTTTCTGTACATATTTAATTTTGGCTTTACCAAACATACTGTAGGTACATTGTTAGCGAGGTAAAGGGAGAGACGAGTCCTTTTTTGGTCTATTGGATTGTCTCTTTATCTTCTCATGTGGAAGATGTGCTGCTCTCTTGTAAAAACTCAACATTGAACCTGTGCCAACTCTCCCACTCAGCTCTTGTTCTGTAGTCCATGTAGGCCATTAGGCTCCCTGCTTTTTATAGACCCAGTGTAGGCTACTTCCCAAGAGATCACGGGACTTTGGCCTACCTGGCCAGCTCCCATTGCCTACGTTAACTGAACTGGCCTAAGGAAGTTTAGGTTAATTTCCTCCATAGCGTATGTACACTGTGTTTTCTCTTGTAACATCTTGTAAATCCATCCCATTTCCAACTGAAGTTTGAATTCTAGCATTTCTGTGTCCCACCTTTTTTATTGTAATAATTAAGTAGTTACAAAATACATACTGTATGCTGTTTCAATCTACAAATTAAGCATTTTAAAAATGTGTTTTAAAATGTATTTATTTTTAGAAATTGAACACATCGAGGTGATGAAGGAATATGCCACAATAATGTGTAACACCAAACAAAGCTGAATCACATTTGAAAATGAAATTTCTTATTATGCAGTTTTTGTAAAAGTCTCAGTCTGATGCTGTGACTTAGGTCTTTAATTTACATTTAGATCACGTTTCGCTTGTAATCTTAGTAATTGTTTATCTAAAGTTGTGTTGACTGTTTCTGATTTTGGAGCCTTTAAAAAAAAAGAAAGAAAAGTGACAATATTTTTGTGGGCATTACTAAGTTACTGCTTCACTGACCAGCCAACCATAGCGAAGACAGTCTCCGTCCCCAAGTCACTTGGTTTGAAATGAAACTTGAAATCCAGTCAAAAATAAACTCAGACACTGAGTCATCTTCTTCCCTTTTGGTTTCACTTTCTCAGACGCCAGCCCACTACCTTTTATGATTGAGCACAAATATCCAGGAAATATGACAATGAAACGACAATATCTGTGAGTTGGGCAGGCAAGACACTCTGCTTCTGAGACGCTCCTGGTGGTACGACGGAACACCATGGCGCAACCGGAACGCGGCAGATCTGCCCCTGGTGGAATCGAGGCTTAAATGACTTCGTTTTGGAATCAAGTGTCCTATTCTTGATTCTTGAACGGATCTCCTTGTGCTCCTCTCCCGCTAGCAATGGCTAACCCTCCGTGTAAAGTTAGACTTTTCCTTGGCCTGCCAGAGCCAAATTTGCAGACACAGATTTCCTCTTTCATTGGTTTAAAAGCTTGGGGCAATCTTGAAGCTTTCTAGTGTCAGGAAATCAGTGATGATGTATCCTCGGGAGTAGAACAAAAACCTATAAGATCAGCTGAAGTCTTGGCTCCTACCCCAGAGCACTTCTTGGATCACTGTTTATGTAGTTCAACACAGTTAACACTCACAGTTGACGAGTCAACGACTCATGCAGCTGTGCATTTCAGATCGTCTCGTGTTTCAACCAGGCGTCAGGAAGACAATATAGGCCTGTTTTCACTGCTGCACTGCATGCAGCTTATAGCTGAGTCATATTGACCCACTTAACTGACTGAGGCCTGTGTTTTTGCAGCCATCATTTCATTGACAAATTGACAGAATATTGGCTTAAAACTGTTTGCTAAAACAGAAGTGCTTAACAACACCGTCTAGTGTTTTGAGGGGTTGCCAGAACAATGTCATGTCTGTTTCCTCCGTAGAACCTTAAACACAATGGATATCATAAATAAAAGCACAAGGGTTCAATCTTGTGTAACTTCATAGCTATCGTTATTGTTTCATTATCATAGCAGTTTAAATATGCAAATATTTATGTGTATTGAAATCATTTTCCATTCTATAGTCACAAAATATTGTAATGTAGTCCAAACATTCACATACCTTTTTATCTAGATGTGAGAGAAGTAGAACTCTTTTATAAATACCTCGGATGTGTAGTGTCTCATTCCTCCATATGTTGTGTTCAGTGTTACAGTCGGCAGCGTGTTCCTAAGTAGCAGGTAATCCTGCAATGCCTCTTTGACCGTGTCAGTCTCCTCTGTCACTTACCAGGGGTGGACATCGAGGCCGCCCGGAAGGAGGAGGAGCGGGTCATGCTGAGGGACGCCCGGCAGTGGCTCAACAGCGGCCAGATCCAAGACAGCCGGCACACAAAGTCTGGAGGAACGGCACTCCATGTAGCTGCTGCGAAAGGATACGTCGAGGTTTTAAAGTAAGCAGTGGTCTTGATTTCACAGGTAGAAGACTAAGACTAAACGTGATGCCTTTCTCTGTTGGGACAAAAATAAAAATGGAACGACCAATTGCTCGCTGTTACATAAAGCCTTTCCTGTTTGGTACATTACATAAATACTATTTATAGTCAAGGCAGTGGTGAGGCCTAGCATTGTGTGTTTTATTTGCTAATGCCAAACATACCTTTGTCTCTGCATCTTGTCAATGCGTTGTTCAGACGTTGTCTCTGTGGGCTGTTTAATACAGCTACCCTTGCCGAGGAAAGGAACTGCAGCCACCTGTCCATCTGGTCTGGGAAGCCAGCCAGCACGCTCCACTGCCATAGATAGCTCTAAGATCTCTGATGTTTAGCATGTCTACAATATACAAGACAGGGATCTAAATGTTTTCCCCATTATGACAGATTTATGGGCTGAAATATTAGTTTTAAAATTTGCCAACCTCGTTCTGCTCTCGCTAAGGGATGACCCAAGATTTTAAAATGATGTGTCCGTGTGTTTCGGGGATGGACTGTGAGACTGTATCTAATAAATCTGACCTGGGGTTACAATGCTGACGCACTTCTAAAAGCTTGGACACTGTCAGCACCTTTAAAGATTAGTTTACACAGTCAAATCCAGGAAAATGAAGAAGAAGAAAAAAAAAAAAAGATTTGCAAATTCAACAATCTAACAATCTGTTTTTGTTTCCCCTCTCTCTCACACAACCCACTCCATCATCGTGCAGGCTTTTAATCCAAACAGGGTATGATGTAAATATTAAAGACTATGATGGCTGGACTCCTCTACACGCAGCAGCACACTGGGGCAAAGAAGAGGCATGTAGGATACTGGTGGAGAATCAATGTGATATGGACCTCATTAATAAAATGGTGAGTAGCTAGTGCTGTCATGAGTCCTGTTATTAAGTGCTGTGCAATTCATATTTTAGATAACTTTTATTTCTTTTCCTTAGGGCCAGACAGCTCTTGATGTAGCAGATGAAGATGTTCTGGGATACTTGGAAGAACTACAAAAGAAACAGAATCTGGTAAGTCAGTGTGGCTGCTAATTTTATAATGACTCATATCTGCACAAAACAACTTTTACATTTGAATGAATTCTGTAAAAATGTGTTAGAATTGCTGATTTTTGTTTTCTTTATTCCAGCTGATAGGTGACAAGGAAGACGTTAAGAAATCTCCTTTGATTGTAACCACGACAACCACTGGGGATAACAACCAACCACTGAAACCAATCAAGAGGTAAATAGCTGAAACTGCCTACTAAATTCATTTTAGGATTATCAAGCCAACTGTATCACAGCCATAACTAAAAGTGTGAATATTATTTTTTGTATCTTTGACTTGCATTCTCCCTTGCCGTTCTAAATACTGCACTACACTGATCCTGTAGCTCTGTGCTAATTGTGTTAAATTTGTGTGTTGCAGCAAAGAAACGCTGCTCCTGGAGCCAGAAAAGAGCGCCCCGTGCATTGAGACCTTAGAACCAGAGAAGGTGGATGAAGTAGAAGAGGGCAAGAAGGACGAATCGAGCTGCTCCAGTGAGGAAGAGGACGACGAAGATTCAGAGTCGGAGACTGAAGCAGGTGTGTGTAAAGAATAAGCATTTACTGGTTGTCACTTCAATTAGTCATGTAGAATTTCTTTCGGTCAGCTTCTGTGTCACCAAATAAAATCTTTATTTTCTAAAATGCATGTATATAACATACACACACAACATACTTGTTTTCATTCATTGTTGTTTGTTGACTCAAACAACTCTCACACTTTTTTTTTCCCTTTTTACCCCTCCAGACAAGAGCAAGCCTTCAGCATCGGTGAGCAACAGCACGACGCCAGCCCCAACCAGCATCGCCGTGTCACCTCCAAGTAGCCCAACCAACCAGGTGACAACCCCCACTTCACCGGTTAAGAAGGTGCGACCTGGTGGACAAGTATTTATAATCCTACCCTACGCGGAGAGCTGCCACAGTACTGTCGTAAAAAAAGAAGATCAAATTAGCAGCTGATTGATTTGAAAAAGGGCTTGGAGGAAATGAAACGCTGCAGCTCACCCGTGATGCAATCATGTCACTATTCTACCCTCAAACCACTCAAGTAGTAACTGCACCTCCTCTGTCACATCAGCGTTGGTCTACTGAGACACGTTGGTACCTCGTTCTGTACACAAATCAGTGAAATTCTATTTAGTTTTGCTCCCCCTTGAACAGAAACCTAATTTCACAGCCGGCTGAAGATACTGGAGGTTACATAAATGAGATTCATACTACAGGCCATCACAGAAATGGTTGTCCCTGGTTGTGATTTGTGCTCTTCATGTTGCATTACAATGAGAGCACAGAGCTAACAAATGTCAGAAGCCCTGAGAATGAATTCTGGATGATGTTAACAGTTTACTACAAGACTTGTTAGGATACCAGGAGGCTGGAGTGGTGAGATCGGTTTGGTTGTTGAGAATTAAACTAGGACTTGCGTGATAGTTTTCCCACTTTTGAGTCTGCTGCCCTCTGCTGGAAACATGAGGCTAAACATTTAACTAAAGTCAACCTGGTGACTTTTTCCAAGGCTATGTCTGCTTCCTTTAGTCCACTGGTGTAAACAAATACTTTATGGGACATCATGTCTAACTGTTGGAAAGGTATTTACGTGTTTTAGTGTGGCCAAAAGCATACATTTAGAACCAAAGATTAAATCTTTAAATAAAAGCTCAGACGCTCATTGCATTAGGTCTGTGATATCAGACACTGCCAACAGACTGCATTATCATTTTACACTCATGAATGCAGCCTAAATAAGAGGGTACCTTTTACAGTGTTCTATCTCTCTGAATTTGCACCCTTTAGTTGATGTCCTGCAATAAGTGGCCACCTATCCACAATTTTCTAAATGTTTTCTTTTTTTCTGCTTCTTTTCTTGCAATGATCTCCGTGTTCCAATCGTTCTTTGAAGCCTAGTGCTCACACGTCACAATGTCTTATGTCTAACAAGAGTGAGCAAAACATTAACAGTGTTTGTTGGATCTGTCACTTATTCCAACAGAGAACAATAATAGTAGTTTATTTAACCCCCCCCGGTATGGCAGTAAGCATTGTGTGGTGTGACTAGGCCTTAAAAACATCTGTCCTTGCCATAAAGTGTGTTTTTTTTGCTGCTGCTTCTGTCTTATTCTGGCTTTTTCTGTGTCTCAACCACCTCCCTGCCCTCCCTCCTTCTCTCTGCGTCTTTCTCATCCTTGTCTTGGTTGGCTTTAGTTTGATTGTATTACTCCCCTCATGCCTGTGGCGGAGCCAGGCTGTCCTGCATTGTGGCGTCAAGGCTTGCGCAAAACTGGCATTTCTCTAGTGCCCAAAAAACCTATGGTGAGGCATCGATGTGCACCAGAGTTGTTCTCTCATCCTTCATGCACCTTTGCACTGACAAAGTACTTAACCCCCCCCCAACCACCCTGGCCCAATCCAGGTGACGCTGATTGAATCCCCCAATCGCTGACTTTCACTCATCAACCCGACGTGGTGTTTTTTTTCACTTATACTAAACAAATGCACTCTCTTGGTCATGCTTTCACCGTGTGTCTGTGTGGCTTCTGTGTTTTGTTTAGTTGCTCATGGCTATGTATGCATCTTTTGATAAGTTTGTTTTAAAAATGTATATGTGGCCAGACCTGAAAACTATAGACCCTAAAATCCCAAAGGGTTTAATTGCGCTACATAATCATCATATTTTGAGAATAGCATTTACTCTGGATAGAATAACTTTTAGTCCAGTAGTAGCAGTAGTGGATGTGATCTCTTAACTGGCATGCCCTTCCTTTTAAAAAAATCCTCTTAAATTGCAGCTCCTGAAGATTAATCCAAACTGTTTTTGACCAGTGTTTTGACCTGATTGACTTTTGTGCTACTCACCAAGATGACTAAAAATCTACTTTTTCATGGTTTTCATGCACACTAAATCGCCGGCTTTCCCCCTGCCCCTCTCAGGCCATTCAGCCTGCTGGAAAGGTCTCAACTAAAGTGGAGGACGATAGGAAGGACGAGTCTCCAGCATCGTGGCGGCTGGGTTTGAGGAAAACGGGCAGTTACGGGGCGCTAGCGGAGATCACAGCCACCAAGGAAGCTCAGAGGGAGAAGGACACGACTGGGGTGATGCGCTCAGCCTCGAGCCCTCGCCTCTCCTCTTCTCTAGACAACAAAGACAAAGAGAAGGTGAACTATAGTGTAGTATAGAATGGCAAATGTAGCCATTGCCTCTTCCTTCTTTTAACCTTTTATTGAGTTCCTATTTACCAGCTTGCTACAGCATGTACTTATGTAGTTGAACAGGAATACAATATTTACACTAGTTTTTAATAGTAAACAAAGTTAGAAATTAGTAGTGATATTTGTTGTAGTGATATTTGACAAATCTTCCATAAATGCTCACTTAACGTGGGTCCTTTTTTATGTTGCCCTGTCTACAGGAAAAGGATAAAGGAACTCGACTTGCCTACGTGGCCCCCACCATCCCCAGGAGACTGGCCAGCACTTCAGACATTGACGAGAAGGAAAACAGGTGAAAGCCGGGAGCAAAGTGGCTCTGTGAAAAGATGCATTGGCATTAGCGGCACCTGCTGCCCACTGCTATGTGTTGCAGGCAAAGGGCCTGAATGCTCTGCATGTGTGTGGCCCTACGAAACTGCCTTTGGTTAGGTTGTTATGTTGTGCTGCAATGGATTTGGTAGTCTTCAAACTGACTAAAAATAGTGGGTAGAATTACGCTTTAATGGGGAAGACTATCATTTTTATATGCCCATATCTAGTATCTGTCAGTATTTGTTAGGGAAAGCCTGAGGTACTATTGTAGCTTGTGGTTTCCCAGGGACTCTACTGCTCTGATACGTAGCGGCTCATACACCCGGCGGCGCTGGGATGACGACCTGAAGAACAGCGAAGGAAGCGCCTCCACCAACCGACCCCCCAGCTACCAGCGCAGGTTAGCCTCCGCTGCGAAACAAATCTCTGCCAAACTTCCATCCCTCATCTCATCATCAGATCTCTGCTCCATCTGATATGTGTTTATCCATCATGAGGTTGACTTGCATAGCTTTGGAACTAAAAACCACTGTGTAGACAGCATTGATAGTTGTTTATCAATCATCCGCTGTACATTTTGCTTTGATTATGTCATCAGAGATATGTACGTACATGCTTCCATGCACAGCAGCAGCTACTGAGAAAGCCATGCGAAATAGCACGCTTTTCTCTATCACTGCTGCAAGAGTCTGTTGCATGACTGTACCTGTCCTGTCAGGGCGCTGTGCCACTGAGTTTGCAATGCATTATTCTGGCATTTAACAAGCCTGTAAACCTGTCTGACTCCCAGATAAATCAAATTTCCAGAGTTGTTTGTGGCACAAAACCTAGACATGGACTTGCTGCATGCATGTCATATGGGAAAAATATTGTCCATAATAATTTATCTAATCTTATTTATTAAAAATCTCTATTCTGTAAATTACCTATATTACCGTGTTTTTTTTTGTTTTGTTTTTTAACTGTGTGTGTTGACTGGACAAGGTGATTGCAATCATCAAAAATCAAACAACAAAAACCTTAATTCATGGCTTCTGTATAACTTATGAACACAACTCTGTTGTTGGTTTCAGTTGTCCAGTCAGCAGCTAGCCCCATATGACATTCATGCACAAATAGTCTGTCAAAGCTTAGTAGTTTTAAATATGTATGTTTCTTGTACTATATCTGTGTGTGTATATGTGTGTGCGCCTCCACCGCTAACATGCCTCTCTTGCCCACCCGCCTGCCATCACGCCAGCACGTCCCACACGCTAGCACTAGGTCGGAGCAGCAGCACGCGGGACGTGCCAGCCAAGTCTTCGTCCACCTCCAGCTTGGACCCTAACACCTGTAATACTAAACCCTGGCAGCCACCCACCTCCCACTACCAGTCTTACAGCATTTACCGCAGGTACACCAGCCTCCCCGGGGCACCGCCGTCTCTACACCCACCTGTCCTCTCTGACTGTGTCCCTGCTTTGCTGAAGTGCCTACCTTGTGTATTGTGTTCCTCCTGTAATGTCTAGATGAATATCAGAAGAGGCGGTTTCAACATTCAGAACTAGCCTCTGTATAAAGCCGGATTGTGGTTATCACATTGTCCAAAGTATTTCAGTAAAGATTAAAATATTTTCCAAACCAACCCAATAAATGCAGTAACTTGTCATGCATTGACTAATACTGTGACAGCTCTGTACTTTCAATTAAAGTATCTTCAGCTTATTTTTACTGAAACGGTACAATTGTAAATGCAGTGTAAAAAAGAAAGTATATTTACCCCACTTGTTATCTTATAAAAAACTTAATTTGCCCGCTTATTTTGATCTCTTTTTCCGCCTAATCTCATGGAGTCACAATGTTGCTGTATGATGCAAAAGAAAGGAAAAAAGCCAATATCTAATTAACTACAGTTAATAATCAGAGCATCTAACTAACTAATTGCGATCAACATACCTGTATTTGAGTCCCGTTCTGGCTCACTGGTGACTCTGATGTGTTTGTCTGACATTTTGTCCTCCAGCGGCTCTTTTGGCCGAAGACACGAGGACTTGAGTTCCTCGAGCACCTCCCCCCCCACAACCACCACCACCTCCTCATCTGTTACCTCGCCCACAGGCCATCGCGGCCTGCTCTCCAGCCTGGGCTCCTCCTCCACCCGCAGTCTAACCAGCAGGTACATGAACAGGACCGCCATCAGCCAGACCTGAAAATCAGATACCGGACATCTGTAATCCATAGCTTGTAGATATTCCCACTAGATTTGTAGCTATGTCTTTTTCTCCTTGAGGGTTTATTTAACTTTTTCTGAAAGGTTAAAACACACTCCTGATATTTTATCCTTATTCTAAACCAAAGATGTGTCATTATTATTATTTTTTACATAAATATACATTTACATTTTTTTTGGATGGTTTCATGCCCTCGTGCAAGTGAGCGCTTCATTACATATCACACACTGGGGTTTCAGTCCCTTTTTATATCCTCAATGTAAGAAAATCCACGTTTTAAATACTCAGGGTCATATTTGCGCTTCGCCATCTTGCCTCCGAAGATCAACACAAACTTAAAGTGAACATTGATCAGATGATGGTTACCATGGATACGCCGCTAGACTGCTGCACGGCTCTGACGCATGTTCATCAAAATATATATTTTTTTGAAATAAAAGCCCAAAGTCCAAAATCAGATGCGCATTAAATATTATTTATATATTTATTTATTGACCAGCTGTCCGCGACCCACCCACACAAGTCGAGCCACCAGTTGAGAATCACTGCCTTATGGTGTATTTTATATGGGTATAGGAATGGCACTAGCCTGACAAGCCAGACCTATATCAAGATGTTGGGTCTGGGAACTCAACATTGACAGGGCTCAATCCGAGGGGCGGGATAAACGGTTGTCTTTAAAATTCCCTCTGCATGCAATAGGATAGCACTACAACCAGGCAGAGCAACGAAGAATGTGGTGGAGCTAGTTGACAGATTAAACTTTTGCCGTACCTGGTCGGCAAAACGCCGACCACATCTTCCTTTTTTAAGAATGACTTCACTGTTCTTTTCTCAAAGAAAAACTTAACTCCAAGTCTGCCAGAAGAACGCTGTTTGGCAGCAGCCATAAGCCCGCCCACCGACTCTATACATGATGTGATTGGCCTGACCAGAGTTTGGTTTTTCCAGCTCGCAAGCCAACGGAGAGTTCCTAGACCCCCCTGGCTGCAAATTAAATTTGCTGCCGCTAGGGTGCATCTACATTTCTAGACTAGAATGGCACAGTATCTGGCATCCAAAATGGCTGCCAGCAGACCTCTACAACCACACATTTCAGTTTTTATATTAATTGATTGAATTGAAATCTGTCAGGCTAAGCACATTTCTTTAAAAAAAAAATGCTTGTGTGTAAACAGGTACTGGTCAGAGGAGAGTGCAGAGAGGGAAAAGGAGAAGGAGAAGGAATCTGCTGCGGTCATCCCCACTATGAACACTGGCTCTACTACGACCACCACGTCGACCACTACCACCACCGCCATATCTACTACTACCACCACTGGCATTGGCTCTGAAAGACGCAGGTAACTCAAACACCCATACCTTTTTTTTTTTATCTACATTACTCATGTATGTCCTTTCATATGTAAGTATTACACAGCTTTATGTAATACTCGATTCTGATTGGTCAATTACAGCTTTCTACGTCTGTTATTTACCGCTGCTATGAATAGTGATCATAGACTCTGGCCGAATATTTTCAAAAACAATAAAATCAGTCGTAAGTCAAATTAAATAGCATCATCACATACTGCCTCACAGTGTGTGTGGTATGTTCAGCAGCTGATTAAAAAAAAAAGCACTGCAGTGGGTCATCAACAGCGCACAGAAGATCATCAGCTGCCCTCTCCCCTCAATTCAGGACATTGCACACACTCGCTTCCTTTCTCACCCATCTCTTTGATCTCCTGCCCTCAGGGAGATGCTACAGGTCCATCAAAACATGAACATCCAGACTCGAAATCTCACACACACTGCACCCATATTCACATTTCTTACGAGTGTTTTTACAATCCATTGTATTGATCTTTGCAATATTATAATATCATTTTTTATTACAGGATTTCCGCGGGGTCTTAAAAAGTCAAAAAAATATAATTTCACAATCAAAATTTTAGGCCTTACAAAGTCTTAAATTCGCAGAAGTACTGTGTTCTAGGTCTTAAATAATTTGAAACGGGTCTTAATTTTCCTACGTCCATGTAACGCTACCTCTGATACTCATTGAAATGTTTTTTTTATTCCGTGGTGTTGTTGTAGTTCTTTCTTTTGCTAGTCCAAATATAATTCACTGTATATGAACACATAATAATTCCTCCGTTTCGCTTTTATTCAATTTGAATAAATGTATTTACTTTGCGAATTTGAAATTTAAAATTAAATTTGACTTGTTAAAACGTGCAGAAACCCTGTATTAACTGTGCAATATACATATATATATATATATATATATATATATATATATATATATATATATATATATGTATATGTATATGTATATGTATATATATATATATATATATATATATATATATATGTATATGTATATATATATATGTATATATTATCGCAACTACCTGCCCTTGTTTAATGATGAATGTTGTTTCTTACGTTATACGTGGATGATTGCAATATAGTTCTATTTTAAGCACCGCTGGTCCGCAGTCGTAATTTAGTTGTATTCATTGTAATATAATGACAATAAAGGCTTCTTATATTATAATGTTAAATTATTGATTTCTGGGATAAGTGGGATAATGTCGATTTTGAATGTAATGTTTTAAATGATTATAGTGTGATTTATGTGAGAATCTATACCAAACAAAGATTTTTTCATTAGTCTGTAGGATGTGATGTGTAGGATGGAACGTCTCTGCAGCACCACAATATCTAATTCAGAATGTGTGACACATATTTTGCCTAAATATTGCGAACCACCCCCCCTCCTCGCTATTTGGATATTGCACTTGTCCATATTACGATTTTGATAACATTGCGATTAATTGTGCAGCCCTAATTATGACCCGCTTGCTCTACATTATCCCTTACTTGTAGTTTGCCATGTTAATTGCTATTTTGGACTTTCAGCATCCCATAACATTTCTTTCTCTTGGCATGAGTTGGGAAAAGAGGAGTACTTTAAAATAGTATCTGGTTTTACTTACTGTATTTATTTACTGTATTTGTTCATGTATATTTATGAAAATTACAAGATCAGAAAGCATGGATATTGGAACAAAACATTTACTGGAAGCAGCTTAAAGAAATATTAAGCTTCCGTCAGTCAAACAGTAATCCGGATGCATTTCCTCTGTTTGAGAACAGGGTGTGTGCTCTTCAGCTCTGTACACACAGTGTGGAGGGGAAGAGAGAGTTTGTCTGTGATAGAGGGAGCATGTGAGAGAGAATTTCACAGAAAGTGTGTGTGTGG
Source organism: Gymnocephalus cernua (assembly GCA_023631565.1). Classification (NCBI taxonomy): domain Eukaryota; kingdom Metazoa; phylum Chordata; class Actinopteri; order Perciformes; family Percidae; genus Gymnocephalus; species Gymnocephalus cernua. The sequence goes on along the minus strand of CM042447.1, from coordinate 7,020,519 downwards.
GGGTGGGTGGGTGAGTGGGGTCAAGTGGATGTCTTCCTGTTGCAGTGCTGAAATAAGCCACCTGTCATGGTGGGAGTAGGGCAGGGCTAGACTTCTCCAGCGACTTTTCCTTATAAGGAAGGTGGGCAGAAGCTACATATTTTCCTCAAGGCCAAGACTCCACGCTGCACTGAATGAGTTCACTCTTATTTTCTAAACTGTGTTGCCTGTTGGGCCTGATACTCTAATAGTGAAGTGAGAGATTGGAATCCTGTTTTACCACATTGTTGTTTTAAAGCTTGATCTTAAGAAACTCAAACATTCAGGAAGCTTAACATTCTTGACCTAGATAGCTGCTTCACATTCACACCCTTCCACAAATGTACACCTGGAGCTGTATAGTATATCTGCATCTTACTGTTAGCAAGTGAAAGCTGCTGAAGACAACAGTCTGTCAGTTTTGGCCACTGTTCTACGATTAAAATTTTCTCTCTGCGGTATTTATAGTGTGATGGGAGAGCATTATTTTCTCACTTTCCATTCTAGTCCTTAAATGAAAGCAGCCGTCCTTCTGATCACAGGCCACCTCGTGCACTATACTACCATACCTGACGATGACAATTACTAGACATATTTATGAAAGCAAAGTTTCCACCTCAACAGTCATTTGATGCTTGAGCTATGTATTTGTGTGCTCTCTCAGGTCATACCTGACGCCAGTGCGAGATGAGGAGTCAGAGTCCCAGAGGAAAGCTCGCTCCAGACAGGCTCGACAGTCAAGAAGGTCCACCCAGGTCAGTTAACCTTTATCACCTCTGATGTGTTGAGACTCCACCCAAACAAGTCACCATTTTTTAAAAAGTACCAACAAGTAAAATGACAGAAGCTCCCCAGTTTACATTATGGTTTTATAGCCATAGACCTGGTTGAAGCAGCACTTTTTGTGTATACAGGCAGCACTTAACGTCTAGGCCTGTACAAAGAGCTAATCATTTTACAAGCTGACAGAGTTTTGAAATTTATGGCACCAAAAATGAAACTCCAATTGTAAAGCACCAGTAAGACTGTTGACTGCAGAGCTAGGCATACTGTAAAGAATAGGATTCTGGTTATAAAATAGTTAAACATAATATAAAAGAGATAAGTAAAGAATTAAAATTCTAAAGATAAGATCTCTTCTTCCAGGGTGTGACTCTGACTGACCTGCAAGAGGCTGAAAAAACAATCTGCCGGAGTCGTCCCCCAAAGACCCGAGAGGAGGAGAAGGAGGAGAAAGAGAAGCAGGACAAGGAAAAGCAGCAGGAGGAGAAGAAGGAGATGGAGATCAAGGAAGACGATTACCGATCGAAGTACCGCAGCTTTGAAGAGGTACATTTCTGCTGGTTTTGTGACCAAGACGGGTCGCTGTCCTCGCCTGTAATCTACACTTTGATTATTTGAACATCCTCCTTCTCTCCCTCTTCTCTACCAGCGCTACCGGCCCTCGTCTTCCTCCTCTACCTCCGCCATTTCCACAGTCAGCACTGGCTCCATCCCGTACTCTAGCACCACATTATCCTCCAGTTCCAGCTCCCTCAACAGGCCTAACAGTCTGACGGGGATCACCTCCTCCTATAGCCGATCCTCCAGAGACACGGAAAAAGGTCAGTGCCGTTCGCCTCCGAATACACCTCTACAGCAGCTATATGGCCATTATAATTCTCCGAGACAGGATCTATTCATCATTTTAGATTGACAATTTGATCATTTGGGTCATAATCACAGATTTAATCTTTTAAAACTTAAATTTAAGTCCTCACCTTAGTGATTCCTTTTTTGTTGTGGCTAGCTTAACTATCATGACATTGAACCCGAAATAACTTAAATGCTGTCTCTGATATAAAGCCATATAGGCGCATGATGATGCTGCTATCTTGTCTCCACAGGTCCACATTCACATGGCAAACTGCCTGATGCTGACTAAAGGCATCCAGAAAGGGATTAGGTTGCGTTTAAAATAAAGTCCCTCCTCTTATCAAATAAATCCATGAAGCGTTCCTGGGAAAATAGAAGGCAGTTTTAGTCTGTTCAACTGATGGAAACACTGACCTCTTTGTTTACCCATGAACACAACCTTTTTCTTGCTTTTTTTTGTCACATGGGGGGGGGGGGGGGGGACTCATGTCCTTACTGTGCCTTGTGAAGTCAAATCATTGCCTTGTTTAACCTGAACTTTTCCATTTTTCACTTTGATTTCTTCTTAGGAATACTGTATAGTCATTTGCACATCGTTGATGTGAAAATAATAAGGCTTAATCAGTGCTCTGGTGAAAAACTGACCAGAAGTCAACAACAGATGATTTAGAGATGTACAGATGTCATCATATCGCTGTCTCATTTTCTCTACGTTCATATGCAAAACTCTGTGTTAAATGCATGTTGCACACGACTGCTGGTCTTCTCCTTTTATTCAAGAGTTGACAAAATTACAAAGTACAAAATTATACTAGATCCTATAACAGTGCAGAGTGTTAACTGTATGTTTCCACTGGAGATTCAACATGACAGGCTGTCATCATTTTGTAGGTTTTCCTCTTTCTTTATTGTTTTTCATTTGGTGTCATTAAGGGCTGCACGATTAATCTAATCGCAATCGTGATGTCACTGTGCGATTACATAACCGCAAAAAGTTGTGCGCCGTGCGAGGCACTCTGTGTGCACTCCACGTTGTAACACTCTTCACTACCGACAGTATTAACAGCATGAAGCTTGGTGTTCTCTGTTAACTCACAACAAGCATCGTCTTTGCTGTCTTTTCCTCTCGCTTTTCCCTCACAGCCGCTGCGCTAACACTCCGACACCCACAGTCGCTCTCCTCGCTTCACCCTCACACACTGACGTCACTCACTCGCCTGCAGTTCTCGCTCTCACTAATTTCTGATTCATGGCTGTGTGTGGAATCTACGCTGAATCTGCCCTCTGAATTACTCTATCCCATGGATGTATGAATCGCTACGCCCTCGTAACGTCGTCCACAAAAGATGAGCAGTGGCCGGTCACTCTGTTAGGCAGTAGCGCATGCATCGCGTATGTTCACGTGAGTATCAGAAGTGTAGAGGAGTTCAGAGCCTGCAGACCTTAAGAAGAGGTTGTACAAAATATATTTTGTAACTTAATCAATATTATAGTAACAAAATATATATATATATATATATATATATATATATATATATATATATATATATATATATATATATATATATATATATATATATATATATTACTATGTTATTTTATTAAACCCATCTTGAATGTCATAATTTATAAAGGCATACAAAATGTAGTAATTTAATAAGAAATTGTATTTTAGCTTTTTGATTTTCGAAAATATTAAGTTATTTAAAAACAATTGCACATTTTTGTTTCTGTATTTCTTCAATTTTTTTATGTTCAAGTTAAAACGTACATTTAAAAATTTTAGTAGCTTAATTTTTGCATTTTCCTTGATGATTAAGTAAACTCGTGAAATCATATCCCAATTGTGATCGCAGCATTAAAAATCGCAATTTTACTTTCTCCAAATCGTGCAGCCCTACTGTCATTTTAGTAGCATGGCAGCAATATCACGTGTGCGTGTGTGTGTTAAACCTTCTGTCATTCTTCTCGATTGGACAGAAATAGACAAAAAGGAGGAGGAGAAGGAAGGAGAGGACAAGTCTCAGCCCCGCTCCATACGGGATCGCAGGCGGCCCCGCGAGAAGAGACGCTCCACTGGAGTCTCCTTCTGGACCCAGGATGTAAGAGACCTGCACACAGTGATAGAAGTTTGCTATCACTTCTATTCAAGTATTCATAGCACTCTTGATGAGGTGCAGCAGTTCATAACACTCGCACAACCCTGAGTGTTCCTCTTTGATCAGTTGGATGGTAACCCTTTCATCTGTGTTTTTTTTTTTTTTTTTCTTTCAATTCCAGGGTGATGAAAATGACCCTGACCAGCAGTCTGACTCAGAGGAGGGCAGCACCAAGGGAGAGCCACAGGTAACTCAACACACACACACACACACACACACACACACACACACACACACACACACACACACACACACACACACACACACACACACCCTCCTTTTGATTCTTGCCCCTTCTGCATCATTCTCTGTTCTGGTCCTTCCTCATGTCTCATCTCATGAAGTCAAGGCCAAACATGGCCAGTAGTCTTTGATGTTTACTACTCTGCCCTGTTCAACTATGATTTCCTCCTCTCCAACCAACTGCGGCCTTTGAATTTTAAGTTTTATTGTCCCCCCCCCCCTAGTTTCCATCTTCTGGTGATTGTCTGGTTGCTGGGGTGACCTAAAGCAACCCAAAAGTGGTCTCAGCCATAGATCAGTGGGTTTTAAAAACATGCAGACATACAAAGGAAAGGAAGTCTGGGTCACTGCTGGGTCAAAGCACACAGTGAAATGGCAGAGAGTTTTTCCAATTTGAAGATGGAATTTAAGAGGAACAAACGCACTTTTCAACTCTCAGTTTATGCTTTTTGTACTCTTTTGTGCATAGTCATACACCCATAAGTCACTGTAAATAACAATTTCAACCAGTGTTGGGCAAAATGAACACGTAAGAAACGGATTAACCAGTCTTCCAGTCCCTGAACTATAAATAAAAACTATAAATAAGCAGCTTTTGAATTCAAGTAAATGCATTCAAACTACCCATGGAAGACATAGCATGAGGCAGAAAGCACAGTGTTGTGAAAATATTGCTGGCTGGATAAACATCCTGTTTGAATGGGAGTGTCTTTTGCAGCATAACATAGAGAGCAGACTTGAGTACAATCAGCAGGGATATACACAGCTACCAGCCCTCCCTTTCAGTAGGACAATAGAAAGGGTGGAGCAGCAACAGAGCACTAAATAGGAAACAAGCAATTATCTTTGCATGGAGATTGGCAAGAGTGCAGGAAGTGCTCTTCCTTTCCTGCCTGGCACTCTCAATTTAAAGCACCAAAATGTTAAAAAGAAAGGGAAAAAAAAACGTTTGAGTAATGCCGATATGGTAAAGCAGTGCTTCTCAAACTTTTTTTCAATAATGTACCCCCATTTGAAGTATTTTTCATCCAATTACCCCCAGACCAGCACAAAACACTTTTGGTAGAAAAAAATGCCTATATAAAGAGGCACAATGCAGCGCTGCACCATCAGTGTCTGACTTAACTGAACAACAATATTGTAACTGAAAACCCTTAAATGCTACATGTCAAATGTTTAGAATAACTTCATTTGTATAGTGTATAATTATTTAAGGAATTATACATGACTGTTTTATTACCGAGAATATGTTTAGCAGACTTTTAAAGAGTTTACATTGCATTGGCTGTTTATCTGATCACTTGAACTGATCATTTTCCTTGACTCAGATTGTAGCATTGTTGTCACTGTCCTCTGTTCACCGCACGAAGCTGACTGCAATTTTAAAATATCTGACTCCAACCCGACCTCCCTATCTAACGTCTGGCCCCATCCTCAGGGCCGCTGCTGTGGCACCGCGCAATGCACAGCAGGCCTAGAGACACAGTACGCCTCGAGGCACTTTGTTTAGGGATAGGTCAGCATGTATTTGTGCGTGTAGGAGGCAGATTGCAAAAGGAGTAAGGGTCAAGTGTGGATGCATGCAGAGGGAGGCTGTAGGATGTGGAAGTGGAGGTTTAGTTTAAAATGTCCCATTTCATCCTTCTGTTCAGTTTTGTTTGTATAAGCTTATTACAAATGCCCTCCTCACTATGCACACGTGTAATCTATCCTCCAGTAGACACTGACTGATAAGATTATTTTTTCACCAGATGGAGAGTGCGTGTCTCTTTATCAACATTAACACTTACTTTCATTTTTGCTTTCTTACAGAGTGACAGATTGTCCAGGTATGTTGCATCCCCTTCATATTATAATGCTCTTTGTTATTATCCTTTTATACAGTATATTATCTGTATTTCACAAACAATTTTAATTTAATGGCTGTTATTTTTGTTGTAGGAATGAGAGCAGCTCTTCATCCACAGATCGCAATGACACTCTTTTTAGCCGTGGCTATGGCGAGAGTCGGAGGACATACTCAAGCCGACTGGATAGGGACGACACAACTGACTATAAGAAGGTGTGTACTGACTGTAAAAAGCTATTTACACCGCTGCTTAAAGAGTAACTACCGTTTTTTTCAACCTGGACCTGAACCTATTTTCCTATGTTTTTGTGTCTAAGTGACTGATGGGAACAACAATCTTTGACACTGGTCTAGTATTAAGTGAGGTCGCTGCAGTCGGCAGCGGCGAAACAAGCAACAATGTAAGTTAATAGGTTGTATTTACCTTCACAAAAGTGCTTGTTTTGCCACTGACAGGCTCAGATTAATATTCTAAGTGCCTGACAACATTATGGAAAGGATCCCTTTAAAACCTCTTTGAGACCTTTCTGTTTAACCAGAAACAGCTCTGAAGTCGCTAGCGTTAAACCCACCAGACTCCATTTATAAAAGCAATACTTTTAGCGTGTATAGCAATACATCCATGGTGTATAGAGCCAACATATTTTCACATGTAAATCGGTAAACTGTGTTTTTTTTTTTTGCGTATTTCAACCAAAACTAGAGTTGTGATGGTTGGAAAAATGGAAAGACGACCCAAACTGGCTTTTCATAGATTTATTTTGTTTGTGTTGACTTTGAATTAAGTGTATTCTATGATGCTAAAATTACTGTTTATTTACATGGAGTTTGGTGGCTTTAGCGAACCCAATTTCGCAAATGTTTTTATGTTTAAAAAAAAAAAAAGGATCTTACTCTTTAAGAGAAAGGTCGACCTCCTTAGAAATCCTTTTCATAATGTTGTTAAACCCTTAGAATATTAATCTGAGCCTGTCAGTGCCTAAATGAGCACTTTGTGAAGGTAAATACAAGCTGGACAATTGTTCTATTAACTTACATTGTTGCTTGTTTCGCCGCTGCCGACTGCAGCGATCTTGTTTAATACTCGACCAATGTCAAAGATTGTTGTTCCCATCAGTCACTTGGATACAGAAACATAGGAAAATAGGGCCCAGGTTGAAAAAAAACCCTTTAAGCTCATTTGGATCCCAGGTTATAATTTTATATATACATACATACACACACAATTTATGATAGCATCTATTTATTAGACCATGATACCAAGGAAAAGTTACGACCTGCATCAAAATTAGTTTTTATGCCTCCACACCAGCATCAGCCGTGGCCAGAGGTATTATTATTTATATTATAACGCCATATCTCAGGAACGCCTGGAGGAAAGATTTTCAATTTTGGCACAAATGTCCACTTGGACTTGAGTGATGATTAGCTTTTGGCAGTCAAAGGGTCAGTGTGACCTAATAAAACACATTTTTGGCCATAACTCAAGAATGCCTATGCTAATTATAACAAAGTTTCACACAAATATCTAATAAGATAAGTAATAAAGTGATGACATTTTATACCCAAACGTTCAGCTTCTCTTTTCTGGCCATTATTCAAGGCCCTAACTCATTGGGATCATATTTCACATTGGTCGTATACTGAATTGGCGAAACTGGTGGTGGTTATATAGATCGTCTGTGCTGCCAGGTTGAAGATGTGTGTGAAGCATCCACGTTTTGCCCCAAAATACACTTAATACCTTTTTTTTTTATTAAATTCCTTCAAAATCTTCACTACATATATTATGAGTCTGGACAGACATAGATGTAAACTGCAACTTGACTGGTTAGCAGAGGCAAACAATCGCATGGCAAGGTAATCCTAGTTTGTTCATGTCACTGGTTGATATTGCACACAGTCCGGAGTAGGCCCAAATAACAAATCATTGAGTCTAATTCATGATCACCCTAATAATTCAACTGCACAGTCCACAAAAGTACAGGCCAAACAGTAGAAAGTACAAAGTAATAGAAAAGGCTCTCAAAGCCATGGTGACCGAGCTGAGAGAAGTTTAGGTCTCCTAGCCACAAAATGAGGAATTTATGTAAGACTCAACATTTTTTCCAGTGTTATGTATCTTTAGTGCTGTATCTTTTCTATTTAGAATGCCTTGGTGATTCGCTTGTTCTACTTGTTGACTGGTGGATTATGTTTGTCCCCCCCTTCAGCTTTACGAGCAGATCTTAGCTGAGAACGAGAAGTTGAAGGCCCAGTTACGTGACACGGACCTGGAGCTGGCAGACTTGAAGCTACAACTAGAGAAGGCCACACAGGTACACTGAGCTCACGCTGCTTCCGCTGATCAGTGTTGATAAGACGATTAGGATTCCTTATAACTGCTCACTTTTATTTTTCCTCATTGCAGAGGCAGGAACGCTATGCTGACCGATCACAGCTTGAGATGGAGAAAAGGGTAATGACAGAACTAGTTCAATAACCCAGCTCTATTACAAATGTCCTTCTTTGCTTAGTAACACCATGAACTTTACTGAAAAGATGTATAACTTCTGTCTCAAGTTTATCTCAAACTCAAAAGTCCTCCTGTTATTTCTGATAACTCCAACCTGCATTGGTAACACTGCCAATGGGTTTATGTCTGAAGGTAACAAGCAGGCCCCAATATCATCTGGGTGGGGGTATGATCTTAACCTGACTTTTTGTATCAGTCTATTCTCTGCTGCTGGCTGTCGTGTTACACATGTAGTCGGGTTCAAAGGGACTTCCTCCCTCTTCGCCACCCAGAACACTGCCACCTTCTCTCTCACCTGTATTAGACCCTCAGAGGCAGCGTGTGGTCACCTCTTCTTCTCAAGACTGCATATTTTGTTGTTTGTGTGTGTGTGTGTGTATGCCTGTGTGTAAAAGTGTGTTATCTTAATGTGTGCAGTGGAACAATCACAGACTGTTAAATTGCTGTTGAAAGAACCAGTGCATGTGTGTGTTTTCATGGTTTTTATCACTCATTCAGTAATAATGCTTGTGTCTTCAGCTGCAGCTGTGTAGCCGTGAAACCATAACCCCTTGATTTGTAAAACATTCATCCATTATTTTCAAGCCACATTTAAGACCATTCTCCATTTGTCTTCACAACCTTTTATAATACAAGAATGCCCCCCCCCCCCACCCCCCCCCCCCCCCTCCTCCTCTCCTCCTTTCATTAACTTAACATCCAACACAACCTCTAAACATCTACGTCCCCATTTTCAAGACTCATTCTCTTTGGATAGCCTTACATATAAATGATGTTTACACCACGGAGTATGCAAGTCTGAACTGGCTTTTGCTTGCAGTCACCTCACAAGTGTGTTTCAAGTGTGTGCTATCGCTACACTCGCACCATCTTCCACGCCTTATTTTATGCAGTGTGTGTGTGTAGAGCCTGCATTACAGTGTGCTTTCTGCTAATTGGCTTTATGAAATGTGCAAGTCCTGAGTTAACCTGCTTTCCTTCCTGCTCCACAGGAAAGAAGAGCTCTAGAAAGGAAGATTTCTGAGATGGAGGAGGAACTTAAGGTACCAGCACACGCAGTCACACACATGCATTACATTTTCTGTTTGTGTACCGTAGAAGATTTCCATTAATTGAGTCAAGATTGCAGCTAGTGTGTAGGTGGTACTTGTGAGTTCCAGCATAGTCTAACAGCTGTCACTTCAGTCTGAGTGTCCCTAATATATAAATCTGGCTCACTCATTTTTGGGGTGTTTAATGGGAGTGGTGAGTCATTTCAAATTCCATGATTCTTAAAAGATAATATGGATCTATTACACCTTGGGTGTTATTTTCATGAATTTGGCGATTACTTTGATGGGAAGATCTGGGAACAGGAGCAGTCAGTCAATCAAACAGGTGGTGAAAAAATCGACACATTATTCAAATCCACTTTTTATTTGGCGGTAAAACCAAAACTACTTGTTTCTTTTTTTTTTTTTTTTTTTATAAATTTTATTTTAACTTTTTTAAACTTTACAAAAACTAGAAAAAAAAAACTACATGCAAGATGGTATACAGCATGTCATTGTTACCTGGATTAAAGGAAGACAGAGGCTATATGAGAATACACATAATAACCAGTGGTAGTCCAGTGTTTCCTGTCTCATGATACCGTCATGTATGTATAAATAAAAAATAAAACACAAAAGAACAAACACAACAAAAAAAAAAGAAAAGGCCCAGAGAGGAAAATCAAACCCTTAGTCAGTACCGAAAAAATACAAAAGAAAGAGATAAAACCGTACAGATACGTAAAAGCCTATTCCATACATTGGTCATTTAGGTCTCATCAAGTAAAGCCAAAAATGGTTTCCACACCTTCTCATAATAGTTTGATGCATCCCCTCCGCTAAGGCGAATCTGTTCCATTCTAGAAACACAAACCATTTCGTTGAGCCACCTCTTAAAGCAAGGAGACAATGGAGACTTCCAGTTAAGTAAAATCAATTTCTTGGCCACTACCATGCCTGTTTTGAGAGCCTGCTTACAGTGGGAAGGGAGGGTTGTCGTCCCTTCAGAGAAGCCAAAGATTGCCAGGTTACAGTCTGGTTGAATGCTTATTTTGTATTGCTTAGAGAACCAATTAAATATGTCCCTCCAAAAGTTATCCAGTACTGGGCAATACCAGAATAAATGTGAAAGTGAACCTTCGGCTCCGCCACATCTGTCACACATGGGAGACACTGAATCAAATATTTTATGAAGTTTAGTTTTGGAATAATGCAATCTATGTATGACTTTAAATTGAATTAACCGAAGTCTAGAGTTTATAGAACACTTCTGTATACCGGACAGGCCCTCGTTCCATAATTCCTCCGACAGTGGGACTCCCAGTTCTTTTGCCCATGCCTCCCTGAGATGACTGGTATGTGCTGGTGTCTCAAAGGCAGTGATAAAGTGGGAAATCAAGTGTTTGGAGTTTGGTTGTAAGATAAATGTATCATAAAACTTATAATTGTGTGGTTTATTTGGGAAATTAGAAACGTTCTCCCTAACAAAATGTCTCACCTGTAAATATCGATAGAAATGTGACTGAGGGAGGTGATATCTAGCCTGGAGCATAGGGAAAGAAGCAAAATTGTCATCCATGTAAAAATCTGAAATGCAACACAGGCCCCTCTCCCTCCAGTCCAAAAAAACCCCATCCGTCAATCCTGGTTCGAACAAGTGATTGCCTGTTATTGGGGCATTTACTGAAACATTCGGTAATCTAAGGAATTTTCTTATTTGATTCAATATCTTCAAGGAGTTACTAAGAACATAATTGTGGCTAAACAACTTGTGAGATGGTTGTGCCTTTGAAAAGAGCAGCGCTGGGAGTGAGGTCCGTGACACAGACATGGATTCAATCTTTAACCAGAGCGGAGAGGAACAATCATTGTAAGGAGGACCCCAATGCCAGAAAATGAGAGCCCTTGCATTCGCAGCCCAGTAATAATGCCTAAAAACAGGGAGGCCGAGACCCCCACTCTTTAAATCCTTCTGCAAATGGGCTTTAGAAATACGAGGGGGTTTATCTGCCCAGACAAATGACAGGACGGCTAAATCTAGTTGTTTAAAAAAAGATAATGGCAAATAAAGAGGGAGGTTTTGAAAAAGATACAAGAATCTCGGCAGTGCAACCATTTTAACAGCATTGATGCGGCCGATCATTGACAGAGGGAGCAACTTCCAGTTCCTAATATTAGCTTTTAGTTTATCCATCATATCCAAAAAATTCAATTTCAGTAAAAGTTTGGGGTTTCTGGAAATCTTGAGGCCAAGATACGTAATGTGGGTAGTAACTAATTTAAATGGCAAAGATTTCAAGAAAGTAGAACACATGTTTGTCAATGGCATGAACTCACATTTATCCCAGTTAATTGTATACCCAGACAATTTACTAAATGATTTTATATAATTCAGAAGGTTGGGAACCGAGACCACTGGGTCTGATAAACAGATCAATAAATCATCCGCATACAGATTAACAAGGCTTTCAACATTACCAAACTTTACCCCATGAATGCCTGGGTGACTCCTTATGCCTATTGCAAGTGGTTCCAAGGTAATATCAAAAAGAAGAGGAGAAAGAGGGTCGCCCTGCCTGACACCCCTCTTCAACTCAAAAGATTGGGATCTATCTGAATTTGTGAGAATAGAGGATACTGGTTTAAGATAAATTATATTTACCCATTCAATGAAATTTTCGCCAAATCCAAATTGTTTTAGTGTCCTTAGCATGTAAGGCCATTCAATCTGATCGAATGCCTTCTGGGCATCAAGGGATAAAACAGCAGCCTGTGTATTCTTCCCCTGCACTGAATATATTGTATTTAAAAGCAAACGGACATTACTAAAAGAAAACCGACCCGGGATAAATCCAGTCTGATTAGGGTGTACAATTGTAGAAATATGCCTACCTAATTTTGTCGCCAAAACTTTAGTTAGTATTTTTAAGTCGCAGTTTAGGAGAGCAACAGGTCTGTAGCTTGCCGGATCAACCTCTTCCCTTCCCCCTTTCAAAAGCAAGCAAATATTTGCTTCATATAATGAACTGGGAAGCGTCTTATTTCTCTTAGAATCGTTCACCATTCTCAGCATGAGTGGAACTATTTTGTCATGGAATGATTTATAAAATTCACAGCCAAAGCCATCTGGACCGGATGTTTTTCCCGAGGGGAAGGCTTGAATAGCATTCAAAAGGTCAGTTTTAGAAATTGGGGACTCCATGTCATCTCTTGCTGCACTATCTAATTGGGGAACGTTTAAATTGGCAAAAAAGTTACAGAAATCTGATTCAGTGGCCTTTACTTTACTAGAATACAGTTCCTTATAGAAGTCCCTGAAGCAAACATTTATCTCTCTCGGATTGGTTAGAAGTCTGCCCGTTTTGGATTTTATCCTGTGAATGGCCTGTTTAGCCCTTTCGCCCCTAAGTTGGCTAGCCAACAGTTTCTCCGGTTTATCTCCAAGTTCAAAATATTTCTGTTTGATTTTCAGTAGAAGACTACCAACACGCTTGTTAAGAATGGTATTGTATTCATATTTTAATTTCAAGATCTTGTTGTAATCAGCGGCTAAGAGGGAAGATCTATAGGTCTCTTCCAGTCCTGGAAGCATTTTTTCAATGTCTTTGAGGCGGCTGTTAAGTTCTCTTTTCTTGGCTGATTCAAATGAGATAACGTGGCCCCTCATAACTACTTTAAAGGTCTCCCACAAAATAGAATCAGAGACCTCTCCATTATCATTTGTAACAAGAAACTCGTCTATACGTGCATTCATGTGCTCAATAATAGACTGGTCTTCAAGAAGAAGAGGGTTGAGGCGCCAGCTATATATTGGACTTGACAGGATATTTTTGAAATTAAGAGAGACTGGACTGTGATCAGATATTAAAATATTATGATAAGTAGAAGTAGTAACACTGGGCAGTAATTCAGAAGCTATCAGAAAGTAATCGATTCTAGTGTAAGACTTATGGACATGAGAATAAAAAGAAAATTCCCTATCTGTAGGATGCTGCAGTCGCCATATTTCAACCATATTCCTCGTTTTAATTAAATCATTCAGAATTCCCACTGAGGTTATTGCAGGAGGCGGTTTTGTAGAAAGTCTATCTAGGACCGGGTCAAGATAACAATTGAAGTCGCCTCCAATAATAACATTAGAGGCAGAAGCCGGTATCAAATCAAATGCTTTACGGAAGAAGTCAGGATTGTCAATATTCGGACCGTAGATGTTAAGCATCGTTATCGGAAGGGAGTTAATATGCCCAGATATCATCAAATACCTGCCATATGGGTCTGCTGTCATATAATCAAGGTGAAATGGTACATTTTTTCGGAAAAGAATAGCAACTCCCCTAGACTTGCGGGTAAAAGGTGCTTGGGAGATCCAATTCGCTCTCAACCTGCGCTGCTCATTTACACTAATGTGCGTTTCCTGAAGAAAAATAACATCTGGCTTTAGTGACTTGAGATGTGAGAAGACTCGACCCCTTTTAACCACATGACCCAACCCCTTTACATTCCATGTGACCAATGTAAACTTATCATTTATACTGCTATGGGTTATTCCATCGGGTACTGACATCATCTCTGGAATAAAAGCAATCTGGTATCCTCTCGAAAGTGCACAAAACACAGTAAAACAAAACACATAAATAATCTACCTTGTAATCTGAGGTAACATACTCGAACAAACCCATGAACCTGAACATGTCCCCTACCCGCCCACAAGCACTTCCCCAAACGAAGCACAGGCACCCCTTCATGACCGGGACCGCTACACGCACGGCTAAAACCCGCTTTCAAACCTTTAACTCGCTATTAAAGCTGTGATAGCTAACTTAGCCCGGCTCCCTTGTCTAGCATATCTGACCGAAGTCAGAGAAATCAAAATGACAGTCTCTCAAAATGTTGAACACAGTTATCTAAGTAAGAAAAGCAGCCTCAAAATAATGCTAGTTAGCCCTCTGTGCAAGTACACACTAGGGGACCACAACAGCCTTAAGATCAGTTCTATAAGTCAGTGTTCACAAAAGTCATTGCCTCACTCGGTGTGCTGAAAACCTTAAATCGATCCTTGTGTTTTATCCGGAGCCTCGCAGGGAAGAGTAGGCTGTGTTCCACCTTCAGCTCCCGCAGCATCCTCAGGACTTCGGCGTATTCACGCCGTTGTCGCATCACCTCTGGCGTGTAGTCCGGGAAAATAAGCACCTTGTTGCCTTTGTACTCCAGTTGTCGTTCCCTCCGGAGGCGAAGTATGCGCTCCTTCTCCCGATAAAAGTGGACCCTGGCAATGATGGCGCGAGGTTTAGCTCCGACTGTGGGCGGCGGCCGCAGGGTCCGGTGCGCCCGGTCTATCACCACCGGTGACCGAAACCCGTCGTCGCCGAAAAGCTTCGGAATCAATGCTTCGACAAATTCTGTTGGTTTGCCCCCTTCTTCCTGCTCTGGTATGCCGATAATCTTAATATTATTGCGACGCGACCGGCCTTCGAGGTCGTCCACTTTTAGTTTGAGTGCATAGCTCTCGTTTTTCAGGCTAGCGACCGTCTTCTCCAAGCAGGTCATGCGGTTCTCATGGTCCAGCACTTGCTCTTCCACCGACTCTACCTTCTCCAATAGTTCCCTTTGCGAGCATTGTACCTCCTTAAGTGTCTGCTCTAATTTATCAAACCTGCCGTTGATGTGGTCAAGAATCTTGTCGGAAACTTTCTCCCATACCAAAGGCAGATGCTCCGTGTCGCTGTCGTCATGGCCTGGCGAGCTACCGCTGGCACTGTTAGCATTAGCGCTAGCAGAGGCTGAGGATGGTCGAGGTAACTCGACGTTTTTGACCGGCTTCTTCGGCATATCGTCGCGTACACTTAGCTGGTTAAGCCCCTCGTATGTAACGTTATTCCTGAGGCTGATGAAATTAAGTACGAGACTGTCAAAATAACGATTTTAAATATTGGCAAGGAGGAGCCCCTGAAAGCACGTCTACTCCATGCGCTGCTCACTAGCGCCCCCACTACTTGTTTCTTTTTAGCTTATTACCAGATCTCAGCGATTAACATCTGACGTGCAATTTTATTATTACAACAGGAATGATAGGCTAAACTACAAAAACAGGATACACGATGCAAACACGATACTACTTGGTAGTTGTTTAATGCGGTTGATACCCTAAAGCTATTGAGTACCCATAATCAGCCCTAATCATGTCCATTTTGAACCAAAAATATTGGCCCGAATATAAGACGACACTGCTGTACAAACGACTCCACTTGAAAAAGTAACCCTGAGACAATCCTCATCCGCGTTTTCTCTTGTAAAAGTAAAACATGAAATACTTTTATTACAGCCAAACACACACAAATCATACATTTGTGTCGCTTGTCTATCGGTCTTGTACTCACACTCTCTTGTCAGGCTGTTGAATCGGTTAGAATGATTTTCTCTGACTCATGACATGATGATAATTCTTAGCTGCAAAAGATTTTTTCGGTTTGTTTCTGCATTAAAGGCGCTTTCGACTCTTTCTCTATCGTTCCTCCATGGCAGTTACACAAACTGTCAGAAAACTTCTCTCGAGGGTTAAACTAACACTTCTCAGGCTGACTTACTCTAAAAGACTAGAGACTTCAAGAAAATCACTAAACAAAACTAATGGGTCTTCAAAAAGAATATCTAATGTTTGAATGTTTAAGTCCTCAAGTCTAATACAACCTCCAGTCAACCTCCAAATGCAACTTTCAGAGCTGTTTTATATTCTGCCCAATACGGTACGTTACCTCTGTCCTCATGTTAGACTCTAATGTGTATCTCTTATTCTGGTCAGCGCACCTCTCAGGGTAGCTGTTGTAATCTATGTGGACATCTTTTATCGACACGGCCAGTTAAATGTTCTTTTTCTTGAAAACTGATTTTAGGAGGAGAGAAAAAGAAATCTATTAAATTCTAGTAAGCAAGTGTTGTTCCTATCTCTGTGATAACGAAGTGTGTTTATTTTTAGGCAGCTGGCTGATGTTATCAGTGTCACTTTTCCATTCTATCTACAAGCATCATGCTGAACCGGAAAGCTCTTAATCATTCCTTCGGTTTCCAAAATCTGTCCCCATTTTCTAACAATCTTCCTTTTCTGTTTTCCCTTTCTCCTTCTCTCGGCCCCTCTTCTCTATTAATTTATATTGTCCTGTCTTTCATTAAACCTTTCTCTCCTAATTTGTTTCTTTTCCTCTTTTGCCGGCCTTTCACTCTGTCCTTCTGTCCTCTCTGCCTCCTCCCTCTCTCTCTTTTTGTTTTCCTGTGTTGTGGTTGTTGTTTTCCCCCCCCTGCAGAACCTCCCCCAGGTAAAGCAGGTTCAGGCCCTGCGGCAGATTAAGGAGCGGCTGCAGGCAGAGAACCGGGCCCTGTCCCGCGTGTTGGCAAAGCTCTCGCAGTCCGCCTGCAGCCAGCTGCCCGCCATCGACCTCTAAGCCACGTCCGTCTGTCCACCGCCATCTCCACCTACTCCTCCTCTCCTCCTTCCTCACCTTACCCCTTCCCAACCCCATTCTTCTCATGCTTCATTCGTGCTCTGCCCGCACCCATAGACAGGCAGGTGTCCAGCCGCCCAACCATCACTGGTTTTGTAAACTCCCCTTTTCGCCCCCCTCTGCCTCCCCAGAGCTTTTGGTTTTCAGATTGGGGAGGGTGTCTTTTTATTTTTTGTTCTTACAACAGGACACTCCTTTTACAGTACACAACTGGAAGGCAATTTCAACACATTGCAACTTAGAAACACATCCCAAATATGTCAAACTAACTAACATGTTTATAATGGGTGGAGAAAACGCTCAGTTAAGAGTCATTTAAAGGGTGGCAGATGTCTAAATTAACTTCAAAGCTAAAAGTATTAACACATCAAGTACTGTAAAGGAAAGTGTCTTCTTTCTAGTTTCTAGTTGTGATGCTTCCGTCAGAGGGAGCTCAGTTGTTCAGTTTGGCTTGTTCTGGCTTCTTTGCATGAAGTGGCTTCCTTTTTTGGCATCAACTCTTTTGGCCCGAATCTTCAGAGACTGAAACTTTTTCTTTCTCCCTCTTTACTCCCCAAATTTGAATTTGACAGATGACTTCAACGAATATTAAAGGTCCCATATTGTAAGAAGTGAAATTTCCATCCCTTTTTTGATCATAAAGCAGGTCGAGGTGCTATATAAATATATAAATACTATGAAAGTATCAAAACGCTCAATCCAGCCTGTATTTAGAAACAGTGCCTTTAAACGAGCCGTCAGGACTTCTGTACAGTTTTAATGTCAACAACAATATATATATATATATATATATATATATATATATATATATATATATATATATATATATATATATATATATATATATATATATACACACACACAACCCCAAATCAGAAAAAGTTGGGACAGTATGGAAAACACAAATAAAAAAAGAAAGTAGTAATTCCTAAATGTACTTTGACTTGTATTTCATTGCAGACAATACAACAGCACATAATTTAATGTGTTCCTCATGATTTTTATTGTTTTGTTTTTTGTTTTTGTTTTTCAAAAAAACAATTCCTATTTTTGTTCTTGCAACACATTTCAAAAAATGTTGGAACAGTAAAGCATTTACCACTTTGTAATGTTGCCATTCCTTTTCACAACACTTAAAAGACGTTTAGGGACTGAAGACACCAAGTGATGAAGTGTTTCAGGTGTAATTTTGTCCCATTCTTGCTGCTAACAAGTCTTAAGGTGGGCAACAGTACGGGGTCTTCAATGTCGCATTTTGCGCTTCAAAATGCGCCACACATTCTCTATTGGAGACAGGTTGGGTCAAGTACCCGTATCCTCTTCCTCCGCAGCCAGGATTTTGTAATGTGTGCAGAATGTGGTTTTGCATTATCTTGTTGAAATATGCATGGACGTCCCTGGAAAAGATGTCTTCTTGAAGGCAGCATATTGTGCTCCAAAATCTCTATGTACTTTTCAGCATTAATGGTGCCATCACAGAAGTGCAACTTACCTTTGCCAAGGGCACTGACACAATGACAGACCCTGGCTTTTGGACTTGTTGCTGGTAACAGTCTGGATGATCCTTTTCTTCTTTGGTCCGGAGCACACGGCGTCCATTTCTCCAAAAAAATACCTGAAATACTGATTTATCTGACCACAGTACACGTTTCCACTGTGTGATGGTCCATCCCAGATGCCTCCGAGCCCAGAGAAGTCGACTGCGCTTCTGGACACTGTTAACATAGGGCTTCCTTTTGGCACAGTACAGTTTTAACTGGCATTTGTGGATGTAACTACGTATTGTGGTACTTGACTTAGGTTTGCCAAAGTAGTCCTGAGCCCATGTGGTGATATCGCTTATAGATGAATGACGATTCTTTATTCTGAGGGCTCGGAGATCACAGTTGTTCAGCTTAGGCTTGCGCCCTTGTCCTTTTACGCACTGAAATTCCTCCTCATTCCTTGAATCTTTTAATTATGTTATGCACTGTTGAAGTTGAAATAAGCAAATGTCTTCCTGTCTTTCTTTGAGGAACATTGTTTTTAAACATTTCAATAATTTTCTCACGTATTTGTTGGCAAACTGGTGATCCTTGGCCCATCTTTGCTCCTAAAGGACTAGACCTTTCTTGGATGCTGCTTTTGTACCAAATCATAATTACAATCACCTGTTGACATCACCTGTTTCAAATCACATCATTATTTAACCAATTTACCTGATTACTAGACCTTAATTGCTCCTGTCCCAACCTTTTTTGGAATGTGTTGCAGGTCTGAATGACAGGAAAGGATGTATATTTACAAATGAAATTAAGTTGACCAGACAAAACATGAGATATTTTGTGTTCACATTGTCTGCAATGAAATACAAGTCAAAGTACATTTAGAAATCACTACTTTCTTTTTTTTATTTGTGTTTTCCATACTGTCCCAACTTTTTCTGATTTGGGGTTGTACATACATACATACATACATACATACATACATACATACATACATACATACATACATAACCAGTCCATCCAGAAAAATGCGATCGCAGAATTCAATGCATAATCAGCCAAAGTCCGCATATTTATGCGGGGGACGCATTTTTTTAAATACACCGCACTTTCGCCGTGTAAATTGACGATTTCCTCGCAAAATATGCGGGGCTTGCATGATTTCATAACCCCTGCATTTTCGTTGAAAAAGTTTTGCGTTTACTTCACACAAGAGCAGCCATTTTCCCCTGTTGCCATGGGAACGTTATGAAGTGACGTAATTTAACCTAGTGAGAACAGGGTGTTGGGGGAATCACTTTTTTCTCTTTTTCATCAAATTGCAGTTTTTGCAAGTTCCGCAATTTAGGAAAGTTCCCGCAATTTCATCGCATAAAATTGCATAAATATCCTGCATATTCCATCGCATTTTTTAAGAAAACGTGCCGCATAATCAAGAATTTTTGCCCGCAACAATCACAAAAAAACTTGTTTCTCTGGAGGGACTGATATACCGTTACAGTCATTCCCTGGCTGCAATGACAGTGCAGAACCTGGAAACGCTGACCAATCAGAGCAGACTGGGGTTTTTGGGGAGGGGGGCTTAAAGAGACAGGTGTTACAACAGAGCATTTCAGACAATGAATATATACAGACAGTATGAGAAAAATGTGTTGTTGTTTTTTCCAACATTAAAGCATGTAAACATGTTCTAGTATCAATCCAAAATACCTGAAAATGAGCACGATATGGGACCTTTAAAATCAGCTGCATGGGCCAACAGCAGTGGTTAGCATTGTGCCTGATCAATATAAAGTAGCTTGCTATACTTCAGAACATTATTGAATATTCTATCTAGCAGTTGATCGTCATCTGTAATCAATAATAAATAAGTTTGTTTTTAAGTGGACTGAAATCTGTTGTTGGAGTGTCAGTGTTGTAGAACATGATTTTCTACTTAAAGTTTTCACCACCACAGCATCTGTACATTAAAGACGGTTAAAGACATGCTGCTACCCAAATGGGTGAACTTTCAGTAACCATTATGTTTTTATTGGAAATATTTTAGTTTACAGTGTCATGCAGCAATCTGGAAAACTCAAATTCAAGCCCCCATATCAGACATGTTCATTTATGCAAGAAACGGATACTGTCTATGCTAAAACTCCCCTATCATAGCTCACAATAAACATCCAAAAATAGGTTGTTGTCTGCCTGTCAGACAAAATGGAACATTACCTTGGATACTGTGGAGCCCGGCCGGTGTCATGAGGGGGGAAAAATACATTTGGCTGTTGAATAACTTAAGTCCTAGTCTTAAATGAATAATTAATTACACAAATTAATAGAACATTAAACAATCTTGTTCATCTTGTTAATATGCACTCACTTCCTCCTGGAAATCAGTCGTATCTTGCCATATGTCTTAATGTTGTGTAACATGTTAAATCTAAAGTATATCCAAGGTTCTCTATCCAAATTCAAGGCAAGATATGTTTTTATACATACAATTCAAAGTGCTTTACACAAAACATCTAAAGCATTGTGACAACGTGCAAAAGAAACGCACTACCAAGTCCTCAAAGAGGCAAGAGAATAGAAATAAAAAGCTAAATAGAGTAAGACAGGAATAAAATACAAAAATGAAAGTTGCAGGGTAAGAATTCAATAATTATTTAATTTAATAAAAGGCAGTGAGTCATTTAGATTAGCTCATCCATGGCTTTACTATGCCTTTCTGTTGTTGCACTGAGGCTACCACAGTTGGTATGAAGTGTATGCACCTAACCAAACCAGTATGCTGAAACAACCATCCAATGTAGCATCACAGCTGTACAATAGTGTTGAGGGAATGAGGGGAACTGTATTAAAAGTGATAACATAATTATATCTATTTAATGGCATTGATTCAATATTTCTAGGCAACTCAATACCAAAAAACAGCTGCTATCCCTCCCGCTAACATCTTAAGTAGCCACAGCAACCTGTAACGTAAAGTGCTGCTGTTACCGTAACTTAACAGTATTTTCAAGAGCATCATTTCCTCATTTGTACAAAAAAAACAACTAAATCAGGTGCTCCTGACACTTGCTGGGCTCTGTAGAATACCATACAATGATCAATTTTGTATGCACTAGAACAAATAAAAATAACGTGTGTGTGTGTGTTTGTGTTTTCGTGGTTGCCGGTGAGCAGCTGTTCAGATTCTGCATGGCTTTCTCGGGACCTTTGGCCTGTGGGTGTTCTCTCTCTCTCTCTCTCTCTCTCTCTCTCTCTCTCTCTCTCTCTCTCTCTCTCTCTCTCTCTCTCTCTCTCTCTCTCTCTCTCTCTCTCTCTCTCTCTCTCTCTCTCTCTCTCTCTCTCCTCTCTCTCTCTCTCTCCTCTCTCTCTCTCTCTCTCTCGACTTGAACAAGGAAGTGATTTATTTTATTTTTGTGAGGAGAAAACAAAACATGAGACGTGCTGTGTGACTCCAAGATTGCTTACACAGGCTGCAATTAACAGTTTGTAAAACTGGTCTGACTGGTTTAACAACAACAGCAGTGGATCTGTCAAGACTTGTCTAAGCCTTCTCTCTCTCTGTGTGTCTCTCCCTCCATCCCTGTTTTCCTTTTTTATTCCCTTTTCAGATGCTCCCAGACTTGAAAGCAGACAACCAGAGACTAAAGGACGAGAACGGAGCACTCATTCGAGTTATTAGCAAGCTTTCCAAGTAGAACAGACCCACCCCCCCCGCCCCATCTTCTACACCCCGTAGTCCCCCATGGCAGTGACTAATGGAATTGCACATTTAGATATTAATTGCAACAGACATCAGAGACAAGACTCCTTTTTTTCTTTATCTCCTCCCAGCTCTTTATCTCCCTTTTTGCTCCACCACCACCACTGCAGCATCCATCCATCCATCCATCTATCTACCCCTGCGCCACCTCCTCAACTATTATCCACTTGATTGTGTGGTTGCTGTCCTGATAGAACCACTTGAGTTTACAGAGCAAAAGGAAGAAAGGGTTGTGTGATGAGCATGTAAAAGCAATGTGGGCGGGGAAAGCCTGAAAACTATTTAACCAATAAGCCTTAGTTGTACATAAAGAGAAAAAGAAAAAACACTTGCATCTCTCTCTCTCTCTCTCTCTCTCTCTCTCTCTCTCTCTCTCTCTCTCTCCTCTCTCTCTCTCTCTCTCCACAGCTATCACTGAAGAACAGATATTATCCAACACCTGATTTTATTTGTGCCACAATCTCTCTCTGATGTAATTTTTCTTTCCTCTCCCTGTGTTAGTGTTGTGTGCTGTGCAGTTTCCTCTCCCTTTTTTAACCCCTCGAAGTGCCACTTCTGCCTCTATATCAGCTCCTCGTGGCCCTAATTTCTCACACAGATCTCCAACGCGCACACACACTCGCCGCTCTTCCCCCATTTTTGTTACCTCTGTGTGTCTTCCTCCAAGAGGGAAACTTTTGATTCCTCGCTTTAGCGAAACGAGGCAGACCTGGTGGAATTTAAGCTTTCACTGTATGTGCAATATGCATTTCTTTTTTTTTTCTTTTTTTAATGCTTTAATGGCGAGTCCATCACAAGTAGGATTTTCACTCTTCCACCGCTTCCATCGCTCACCTTCCTCCTCTTTTTTTGTTTTGGTTTTGTTTTAAGTTTGTAGTGTAGTCAGTTTATACTATTTCTCACTTGTTTTAGCAGGTACTGAGTGATGCTGTATATACCTGTATGTATTGTTTGAGACCAGCACATGGCATGCATTTATGGTTCCCGTCTGTTACTATTAAAATTATACAATTTTCCAGAGGACAAAAAGGTGTGTTTTAATTATTTTTTTCTTTTATAGTCTGAAGACATTGAATACAATACAGTAGAGCCTCTCTCTTACACGGGACGGCTGGCAGTGTTCAGTGCTTCCTTTTTTTCCAGTTTAAAATAAGTGTTCACATAATTGTGAGATTTAAAAAAAATAAATAATAATAATCGCTTCACTACATTTCACTTTCATTGTATTCAGTATCTTGGAAGAGTGCTGTTAATTTTGTCTCCTTTTTTTTTTTTTAAGCTGTAGTATTATAGCAAAGGTGTTGTCACTAAAAGTAATATCATAGGTATCTCTAACCCAGTCCTTTTTACAATGTCTACATGCACTGTCAATGCCATGTGAGGAGTCTTGATGTCAGGTTAAAGCAAAATCGCCACCATCAAATATTCCATGCATCTGAAACATTTTTATGCATTTCAGTGGCCTTTTTAAGGATATTTTAGTAACAAGTTTAAAAAAAAAAGTCGCTGCAGATGGACTGATGCCCATCTACTCTGGTTTAGGCTTTTTTTTCTTTTTTGGGGGATTTTTCTTTATTTTATTTCATTCCCGTCATCTTGTAAAATAGGTGTGTGGCTTAATACATGCAAGCTGTGCTGTGACTACCAACCACTGAAGAGTTCATTAAAAATAAACTTGTACATTGTAAAGTTCCCACGTCTGATTATTTAAATGATTTTCTATAACCCTATCTCCACTGATTTCATCTGATTGATATAAATGGCTCTCAAAGTGGTTCACCCAAATTTTTGAAGAACGAAACACTTGGTGCTGAGACATTTTGTGTTTTGGGGGTATTTTAGAATCTGTTAGTCTCATTATTTTATTGTTTTGGATTGTTCTTGGGTTGTTAAAAGGTGCCGTTCGGGTTTTAATTATCCTTTCTTTTACAATTTTATAAGAGTTTATTTAGGATTTTCTAACCCCATTTAAATGTGAGTGTTGTGACAATTGGCATATTTTATAGTATCTTGTCTTGTGATGTTTGTCAGTAACTTGTTATTGCTCCCTTTCTTGGCCAGGACACTTCTCCCAAAAAATCATCTCTACCTCCACCCCGATGCACTGGGAGTAAATACAATGTCTGCAGTTGCGTTTCAATTAATTAACAGCAAAATCTTTTTCTCAAAACAATGTTCTTGTTACTCTGTATAAATAAACCTCAATGTGAATTTTTTCATAGGGGCTATTGTTTTGGTAGAAAGTAGTTCCAAGTAAGACTGTTTCCAGTGATTTAGGCCTTTAATGGTCTTTTAAGGTCCATTGTTATCTTATAAACAGGCATGCATGCCTATGAAAATAATTTAAATTTAAACGGCATGTCTTCAGTAGGCTACTTCAAATATACCTGCTCTGTCTCCAACTGGGAGTAGAGAGCCATTTCTCTGTTGCTCCCCCATCATACCAGTAGATGGTGCACAGCTTTGCAGACTCAGTCAGGTGCACTTAACATTATTTTAGTAGTGGAGGGATTTCTGTCAGCTAGTTGGTATGCAATTCTGGATATGTAGGAATGTAATACTGGATACTGAAAGACTTGCATCCATATGCAGATTAAGGAATCCTATCCAGCTATATCATCAGCTGCACATTATAAATGTCTTGAATCAGCAGACCTCTGCTTTTCCAGTAAAGGGAGTAACTGTCTCTTAACTGCTAATTTGCAGCTCTGCATTAACCGTATAAAATGCTGACCTGTCCTCCCTGAGCTTAAAATCCCTACAGATACATAGCATTCATACTCATACTGTGCTCTATTGTAATCCCATGTGTACACACAGTATGTGAGCATTTGCTGCAATTTCCACCACAGAATAAGACCGACTCTTTATGTGATTTATACGACAGTGATCATGGAACCAACTTGACTGTAAGCTCTAGTTTTGGCATGTTTCGTCAATAATAGCTCACTGGGTGTGACTTGCTCTTTAGATCTGCGATGAAGGGCTCCAATCTTTATTGGATTAAGCTTTGGGGATAAGCGGTGGTATCTGCTGTAATTTCTCCAAGTCATGCAAAAAAAGTGTCTTTTCTGTTTTTCCATTGCCTCAGCACGTGGTTAGGAAGTCTGGTTTGTGTCTCTACCGTGACACGGACATGCTTCCTCAACCATACCGAGCAGAATGTCTTCATCAGGACCTTGACAGAAGGGAGAAAAAAAACTATTTGTAGACAGATTCCTGGCCTTAAAAGTGACCCCGTCATAGTAACAAATGGTTTGAATTAATGCTGACTCAAAGGCAAAGAGCTATTATATCTACATTACACCGCAGTGTGTGCGTTGTGATGTTTAATCTGCACTTTTATTTCACATCTGTCGTAGATGATAAATGTTGCTCGGCAGGCTTTCATCTACACTTGAGCTCATTCGGTTGCAGCACTTCCACATGTCCACTATACTCTTTGTCAACAGATGTAAAGTATTTGAATAAAACCTATAGAAAACATGGATATGGGCCTTTAAGTGTCATGGAAATATGACCAGTAATAAGTCTCAACTGGAGCTTTAGAGACCTAAAAGAAAATCCTCATGATTGCTGGCTGGTCTCTTTGATTCCTGACAGCAGCCCCACCAATGAGATGACGTGCTGTGAGTCTCTAGGTTGGAAATCATCCATAAAGAAGGAATTAGATCTTGGCAACTGCTGTCACGCACCGAGACACTCGCACCCGTTCTCTCCTAACATTTTATTTCCACCATGGCCTAATCTCCCTCTCTTCTCTACCGTAAAGTGCAGCAAGCCAAACAAACCTCCTCCCCAATTGCAATTTTTAAACCCCCAACACACACAAGTCTTAGACACACTGGATGAGCAAAAACCCCTCAGCGCTGAGGAGAAACGGCAGCGGGGGTTTCTCTCCACTGACAGACAATGACAAATCGAGGCGTCCCGATGAAGTGACAGCTCGAGTCTGTTACTGAAACAAAGACAAACATACAGACAATAAAATAATGCAGCACTGGTGAGGATGCATCTAGAACAGAGGACATGGAAATGTCTCTTTCTCTTTGACTGTGGTGTCAGCAGCTGCAGAAATACCCTGCATGTATCATGGGAACGTTCAAGAGGTTATGCAAGGAGAGGACAGATGACTGTAGTGCTAAATGATACACTAATTAATCAACGGTTATGAATCCAGCTTCCCAAATTTGCTGTTACTGGCGGACGTTACCATCGGTTGTGGGAATTTACAATGACAATGATGGTAATTATGAAGGAATTTCACTAAGCTGATCTGCCCACTGAGGGTTGTACTGCAAAAAACATAGAATAATCCTAGTATAGTCATGTAGTCTTAAAGGCAAAATCCATGATCTAAATGTAAACTAAAGTTGACAAAAGTTTAAAAATGTTATCCAGCTATCACTAACAATCTAAATGCAGAGACTAACACTAGACAACAACAAAGTCTGATGTTTTCTGCTGTTAAATGTTTGTTTACATCAGTATTTATATATACATCAGTATATATGGCAGAAATATGCCTATATTCTCAATTGACGAGTAGCACAAAAATGCACAAAAAAAATGCTACATGTCAATTTCTACAATTGTATTTACAAATTTTAAGCTCAAATTTGTATGGTCATAAAAATTAAGGATTGGGTCTTTAATATCTTATTTTCCTAAAACAAGGGAACAGATCTTTTATTAAGTTGTTTCCATTGCACTTTCAGCTGTGTTATGATTGCCTATAGGTTTTAATATGAAGCACCAAGTGGCTTCGTAGGCTGAGTTGAGTTAAGCAGGACACAAATGGGTTTAGAAGACTGGGAGTACTTGTTTGCAGTGTGCCGACTCAGCCGACTGAGCATCACAAAGCTAGGGGAGGAGGTTGGCACAGTGACCCACCATCACGCCACCATCAACAGATGGCACCCTGCAGATGGCACTGGGACGGTACTGGGAGCCGTTGGAGGGCACAGAGGGGATAACGGACAAACCTGTGAGCTGGACAGAGGACTGGATCTGTAGAACAATGAGGAACATGAGGGCTGTGGGCCCTTCATTAGGCAGCAGAGTAATACTTTTAGCTAAATGAATGTGACATGTAGAGGGTTTTATTTATTGAAGTGCTCATATTATGCTTTTTGGCTTTCCCCCTTTCCTTTATCGTGTTATACTGTATATCTTTTTGGTGCGTGTAATAGGTTTACAAAGTGAAAAAGTCCAAAGTCCCCCCCAAAGAGACTTACCATCTCCAACAGAAAACACTGCTCACAAACTGCTCCAAACTGCTCTATTGTAGTCCAGCCTTTACTTCAGAGACAAACGTTATAATGCTCGCCTAGCTGCTGGCGTGGCACGCCCTCATACTCTGCTTCTGACTGGCTAGCAGTCCTTACCTAGGTACTGTCAGGACACGCCCTCATACTCTGCTTCTGACTGGCTAGCAGTCCTTACCTAGGTACTGTGCATGTGCGACTCCCAACAAAGATGGAACAGAAGTGCGATGTCTCACTCTGTAACTAAAATGGAGCGCTTAACACACAGGGTGAAAAGAGGAGCTGCAGCAATGTGCAGGACAACAAAAATATGGTGTTTTTTGAAAATTAAACCATGTAAACCTATTCTGGTACAACCTCGTGATACAATAATGAACCTGAAAATGAGCATAATATGAGCACTTTAAGTGCTTATGAGTTTAGTTACGTTGTAACAATTTTCTTGACAATGTTTGCTGACTTTCATTCTGTATTTCATAGGAAACGCTTCCTATGAAATACAAAGTG
Source organism: Gymnocephalus cernua (assembly GCA_023631565.1). NCBI lineage: Eukaryota > Metazoa > Chordata > Actinopteri > Perciformes > Percidae > Gymnocephalus > Gymnocephalus cernua. The sequence continues at coordinate 6,992,555 of CM042447.1, read as the reverse complement.
AAAGTCAGCAAACATTGTCACGTCGTCACCTAAAGCTCTCTGTTGTCCATCTACTTAACTTCCTTCCTGCCGCTGACCATAGCTCACTATAAACCTCCTGACTCACGGCTGTGTACACAGAGGAGGGTTATATTCCACAGCAGGCTTGTGACAGGAAGCTCAACAGCTCAAATCCAGGATCATCAGAGAACGTGAGCAGAATTCTGGATATTCTGTATAAGCTCTTTAGTTATACTTAACAGCTCCATAGTGATGTGAGCAATTGTATGTACACCTGGTGTTTTTTAAAGGGCTACACCATGCAAGTTTTAGCCCTTTTACTAAAAAAGAGCATAATTTCCATTATAGCCAACTGTTTTGCTAACTATATTATGGCGATACTTCTTAGCCACGCTAAAATGGATAACTATTGCCATTCAATTTGGTAAAGATGTTGATGCTCAGCATTCCTTCCCTTCATAAATAAAGGTGAAAGGAAAAGTTCTTGGGAAATACACTTAGTTGCCTTCCTGCCAAGAGTTAGATAAGAAAATGAATACCACTATCATGTCTGTACAATTAATATGAAGCTACAGACAGCTGCTTAGCTTAGCTTAGCATAAATAATGGAAACAGGGGGAAACAACAAGCCTAGCTTCCAAAATCCGTTATGTCATTTGTTTGATCTATACAAAATCATGTGATGTATCAACTAACTCTCGGCAAGTATATTTCCCAAAATGTCAAACTGTTTTGAAGGAAAAGGGACTCCCGTATTTTATTGCCAAAAGCAACCTTTACTGATGGCTTTATCATACCAATACACAGCTCAAAGATTTAGCATAAAGTTGTGAGCTCAAAGTCAGATTTTTGTGTCAATTCTTCCAAGTGCTAAAAGATAATCATGTTTTTTTTTACCTCCAAAGCCGTCAACATCTGATTAACTAACATGGCTAAACTCATTATTCCCCAGTCTCTCTCTCTGTTGCAGAATTCTTCAGACTGCAATGGAGGGTATCTGCAGAACTGTGTGCGAACCCAACATCTGGGAGGCTCGGGAGAAACATTTCTTGAATACTTACTCACTCTTGGATAAACAATTTCACGGGGGAGTGAGCTCCTTGTGTATGGGCTCCTCGCTACAGAATTACCAACCTAATGGCTTTTGACTGAAACATTAATGTCAAATAAATGAAAACGCAACAGTGGCCATTACACAGTGTTATGTTTAATATGAATTACAGATTACTTGCGTAGCTCACTTTACAGCTAGGCAAGCAATGCATTTTACCTCTTAACCGCAAAACAGGTTAAGGGTTCCAAAACGCACGATATGGGCATTCATTAAAGAGTTTTCAGAAAGGGTTTGGACAGTTTGAATAAATCTTGAATAAAACACTTAACGTGGAGTCTAAGCACGCTTACTTTGGGAATACATCACTGGAATGGGATGTAGTTAAAAGCAGCACAGCAGTGTTTGTGTTGGCATGGAAGGAAACAGCGACAACCCTTGTGCCCCTTCATTCTCTTTTTCCTCCTCAAGAGCAGACAGAAATATGCTAAATATGCAGCAGTGTGACCTGAGTCCATAGCTCAGGGTTTATTTTTAGGAAAGGCGCCTCACTCCTTTTGTTCCACCCAAGATTTCTCATTATCAGTAACAAGGTTGGCACTTGCAGAGATAATGGCTGAATGCCTGGTCTCCTACTCACCAATGTGGGGATGTGGATGGGTGTCACATTTTCAGACCTGTATGGCAAATAGCATGGGTCCATTAACACACAAAACAGCCTCTTTTCATATATATACACACCAATGATTAACTTGCCTAAAAGTCAGTGCACCCTTGGGAGCAAGCTAAACGCACACAAATCTAACACCATAAGGATCATACCCTTCAGTAGGGTTAACTAATAGTGCTATTATCCCTGCATGGAATGAGCTTTCTGACAGTAAGCACCAATAGCAGGTCTAAATCACAGTGTGGGGAGAAACCTGCTCGTACAGTGAGGTAATGGTGGCAGAAAGGCACAGGGATTGAATATTGCTGGAATGCCGTGCAGAGTTATTTCTATGGAGCTTTGCATTAGCATGCAGCGATGACTTGCAGTATTTTAAATATAGCATATTTCCTCTAAACTGGGATCGTTACACAGCAGAGCTGCAGAATAGAATAGAATAAATCTTTATTGTCCACCAGGATGGACATTTTTCTTAGAAGGTGGATGAAATGGTGATGCTGAGTGTATGTACTGTATGTACTGTATGCTGAGATGAAAAGAGCTGTATGCTAGTGAATTGCTGTTTTGGCGCTTTTCATCCTATCACACACTCTTTCTCAGCAGATGGAGTTTGCTCAGTCATCATTATGTTTTTTATTTTTTTAAGAACTTCTCGTCAATGAAACTGCTATTGCAGTATTGTAAGTAAAGTAAAGGAGATGCATACTTCTTCCACTATGAAAAACATACATCAAAGTAAATAAGAGACATTAAAATGGACCAAATTGGAAAGAAATGATGGCCAAGCCAATTACAGTAATACAAGCTAAAATGAAAGAAAAAACGATAAATAAATGAATTCTGTTGTAATTCTGTATAATAAGATCACTATAAAAGCATTCGCATTATAGGAATATTACAAGTACGAGTCCATGAAATTACATATTATAATGATAATAAAAGTTCAAAGGTATGATAAAGCATGGCAATATATAAATCAGTCTTTATAGGAATAACACAAAATACCATAAAATAGGCTAAAGCAAATGGCATTAAAAAAAAGTAGGCGACCATAAATCGCCTTAGACAAAAGTGCAAACCTCTATGGGAATATTAAGGACCATTACGATGATTTTATTTTCGGGCTGAGCTCCTCAGTTGCATCGGCTTCAGTCGGAAGTGTTCGGGTGTTGTCGGACTCAACCGGTGTGTCAGAGGGCAGAACGAGCGCTGCGTCTCTCAGCGCTCGAGAAAAGCGCCATTCATCTGCGAGGACCGCGGACTCACCTGGTCGGACCGAAGACAGCAGTTTAGCGACTGAAAGTGCTCCACACAGGTGAGTTTCTACCTGACGTTTTACTTCTGGTCAACTTTTGCACACTTTGAGCCACTTTTACTCGGGGGAATATCACCAGAGATACCCGGAGAGCTGCAACTTGTATTCATTTAAACTAGCAGCAAACTTTAAGAAACAGCTATTATTGACATTAGACATGTTAGGTGTCGCCACGTACTACAACGTCTCTGGGTTTTAATTAAGAGACATAAAAAAGACAGCAAGTTTTGTTTGTCGTGACTTTATTTTCCTCCTACCTGTCTACAGCACCCGGTTAATCACTTGAGGAATGCGGTGCTATTAGGACGACGGGAGCCGAGAGCCGAAACTTCATAACAACTTTAAGTTATTTTTAACCAACTTATCAAAAAAGGGATCATGGCCACAGGCGGATTTAAGTCAAACGCCACGACAGACTTTTTGGAGGAGTGGAAGGCAAAACGTGAGAAAATGAGAGCCAAAATGCTGGGGGACATAGCCGCAGCGACTGGTGCTCCCATGGGTGCCAGCAACCCAAACAGCACCAGCAAAAACAACAACAACAGTAACCGCCATAACGCCCCACCGGGCACCGAGCTCACCAATAACGGCAACCCTGACCGAAGCACCGCTGCTGGGAACTGCCTCCCCTCCTCCTACACGGTGGCTCGGTCCTCCTCCGGCACGGCTTTAAAGCGACCCGAGGAGGAAACGCAGCACCCTGCCCTCCCTGCTTCCCCCACAGCCTCACCGCCGGGGAGCAACCTGAAGAAGGCCACGCCTCAGACAGAGAAGCCTCAGAGCGCTTCCCCGGACTCCAGCCCCATGGCTTGCAATGACGGTGACAAGGGAAGCCCATCACCCAGTAAGATCAAGGAGAAGAATAGCACTGGTCCCAGTGCTAGGAAGGGGAAAGGGCAGATTGAGAAGAGGAAGTTGAGGGAAAAGAGGAGATCAACAGGTGTTGTCAGCATACCATCCAACGAGGTGAGTCAGTTCTGCTTATGCTACTTCTGTGAAATGTGAATCCCCTGCATGGAAAGCACCTTTCCTCCACAGGCAAGTTATGAGATGCACAACAGTTTAACCTCCGCAGGATAGGGGATTATCTTTTGATGAATTGGATTTTAAGTCAAGAGTTTTGTCTTATTCACCCTGCTGGGGGGGGGGGGGGGGCTGTCAAAACTATTGCAAAGAGGTTTTTCTATGTTTGCTGCTTGTAAAGTCAGAACACCTCAGAACTTGCATTGAGAGTACAGCGTTTTACTGGGCCAATATCAATATTGCAAAAACTCTGTTATTTAGCTGCTGTTTGTTTTTAATGTAACAAATAACATAAACATTTTTTGTTTTATAAAATCCCTTATATTTTGTTAGTGAATAGGGGGTCAAGAGTTATCACCAAAGTGTGTACTGAGTGGAACATTCAGCTGATCATCTAATCGATTAATGGACTAATCCTAATCTTTTGAGTACTACAAACCTAATGTTACACAAAATTGAGATGACAAAAAAAATCTAAGATATACAAAACTGAGCTATGAAAAACATTAAAATAAGTAGTGTGTGGTGTGGACAAGCTTGTATTAAGAACCTTAAATTCATTTTAGATCATTACAAAAGCCTCTCCCCAATGATTAATGGGTCTTTATGTATTCAATAATCCTTCATTTACCAGTACTCACTTGGTCTGCCTGTCCTGCCATTTTTTTATTAGGCTACTTATACACATATACCGATATATTTGTGATAAGCTAACGTCAGCTGATAAAATTGGCCCACTTGCTGGCTTGGTCAGGCAAACAAAAGATGATTATGGTGCATATATTTATCAATCATGGCTATAACACCACGACTAATGTGTCTTCATATAAAGTTAGGTACAAAGCAAATAAAGTAGCAAGAAGCCCAACAGTGGACCTGCTTTCTATTCAATATCAAGTTGTCCACATGCAGAGGGAAATAGTGGTCAGGTCACAGGTTATCTTTGGTGCAAGGTGACAAATTGCGTTTTAGTCTTATATTTGATACGGATGTCCATTTTAGTGTTAGTTTGTACTGCAGTAATTTGGCTTCTTTATTTTATAACTACAAGTTTCTTGGCTTTCTTTTTTACATCTTAGGACCAGGTTGGAAATGTGTTTTCATTTTAACATATTATCCCTTGGCGTTGTAGACCCATAAATAATTCAAATCAAAGAAAAGCACTTGTTTTCCAAATGTCTCCAAATTCCTCCCATACATGTGTCTGGTTTAATCGACCCTCTGTTGCGAGAGAAATGTAAGCAGCTCTCAGATGGTGGGGAGTGGGAGACGAAACAAAGGGAGGGAGGGCTTGTCGGCTGGTAGTAGTGGTGGTGGTGGTGTGTGTGTATTGGAACGCGGTGTTGAGGCATTCATTGTTATTGAATTTAAATCATTTTGCTCTCTTGCCTAATTCCTGTGGTTCAAACACATGCAGGAACTCTGATATGAAGCTGTGCCTGCCAACAAGCATTCATGGCCAGTGTTGTGATTATGTACACTCACTTAAAAAAAAAAAATGCTTGTACAAAACATGTTGGAATAAATGTTTCTTTCCATTAAGGCGGTGTTGGTGTTTCTCCATATTATCCACCCTGCTTCCCGTATTCCCTTCTCTTATATTTGATAGCCACCCGGAACGCGGTGCCCTCGGGGCAGAACAACTTTGGAGTTTGACCAGTTTTTCAGTTGGCGCTCCACATCCTGTTATTAGGCGCTCAGCAGTGCTGAGCAAAGCCATTTGAAAACTGGTCACAAGCCAGGCTGTAATACTGGGCTTCAGCACTCTGGGCTGTGCCAGGTATGTTAGATTGAGCCCATAGGCAGCTGATTATGTAGTAAAGTGGCTGAACAGACTGTTATTGGGGTGGGAGGTAATCTGATGAAGTGGTGAGCTGATTTGTGTGAGCGAGGCAGAGAGAAAGGAAGTCTCTGATCCCAACTGGAGCTGTGGTCTTAGTACAGTTTGTAGAAGTGTCCCAGAGTCAGCTCCCTATCTGTGAGGTACATTAAGTGTGCTTACATGTCCACTAGTATATTATCACATTATCATTTTGGAGTGTCTCGATTACGTCTTTGCACAAGTCAGGAAAACAAGGACTATAATGATATGCTGAACAGAAAGTGAAAGTCAAAGATAGTTAATTGAACATCATTGGGTTTTGGACTTTTGGTCAGACAAAACATGTAGTTTTCTCTATTTTCTGGCATTGTATAGATCAAATGATTATTCAAGAAAATAATCGGCAGATTAACCAAAAATAGAAATATTTGTTAGTGGCAGCCCTACAATTTGTTAAGCAGAAACGAGCAAATGTGTGGCTTTTTGCCTTTTATAAATGACTCAATAACCAACAATGTTTGTAATTTTTCTGTCAATCTATGAATCAATGAATTAATTAATCAATGAATTGTTTTAACATTAATTACTAAGATACCTTTTTTGTGTGCTTATATCAAATTAATGTAATGTTTATTCTTAGTACAGTTTTTCAATTTCCGTTTTCACCGGTCCTGTGTCCGAGGCTTAACTGTTTGGATTTCATGCTAACCGGTTGAACCGGCATTTGTCATTATGACACCTTCTGGCACATTAGAAAGTAGCCGACATTAGCAACCTGTGCGGATGCTGCCATGGCACTAAATCCAACATGTATTGCAAGCAGTGTTGGGCAATAGCGTTACTAGTTTAACTACTTCTCATTAGCATCGCTGTTTTCGGAATCAAATAGCTTTTCAGTAGCTTAGCTCTTTTATTGATCGAGTACTGCAGTAGCATCCACACAACCGAAATTTATACCCAGCATTTCTGACGCTCAAGCACAACAGGCACAGGCGTGTATGTTGTGTACATAGATGTATACAAAAATAGCTTCAGTGTAGTAAACTACTTTGCCCTGTTGCTGTAGCTTGTAGTTGCTGTTGCTACATTTATTTGGGGGCTAATGTTAGCATCAGTGTGGTAAAGCTTCATTTAATGTAAAATAACCGGTAGCTTAGCACACCAAACTTTCCAAGTAAGCTTGCCTAACACTGGTAATAAACAATATGACAACGTGAATAACAAAATGTTATGTTATAATAATATAAATATATCATATAATCTAAACGAACAAACTTACAGAGCCGCTAGTGTCTGGAGCGGCTGAGTCAAGTGCGATGCCTAGTGGTAAAATGTGGTATACCAGTCTATCCGGTGTTTGGCTTAATATCAAAGTTTGAACATTTTTACACTGACCCAAGCCTAATTCTTAGGGCTTTTTCTGACACATTTAATCTTCACTGATGACATATTTAACTACTCTTTTGTTTGGCAACAACTCGCACTTTACTATCTATCACATTATTAATGTTGAGCTAACTGTAGCTACACTGACACTAAATAACAGCTCGAGTTTTCTCATCCCACTTTAATAATGGCAGCTTTATCTCTCAGATCTTTGTGAACTGAGATTCTGCGAGCTTTGAAAATCAGAGAGAAACATAGAAATGCTAAAGCTGGCACCCCAGCAGATATTTATTCCTTTTGTCAAATGTTTCCCTTTCTCCTCCTGTTCCATATAAAGAGGACCAAACTATGCAAATGAAGACTCCCCTCTCACAAGCTCTCTTTGTGATGTGAATATGAGTGGACAGGTGTGAAGAGAGATGCCTGGGATTATTTCCCCGCTTGTTCTGTGCAGCATAATGGCTATTTCAGAGCATCAGGGGAATCCAATCTTCTGCCTATTGTGGCCATAATGGCCCGATAAAGGCTCCCTGCTTTAGTGGAGAAAAGACAGTACTGCACAGCATCAATCAAACCGCCTCCTGCGCTCCAGGAAGGTGTCTCCTTTCTCTCACCCTTGAGGCAGCCTCAAACTGGAGGGCATTGTTGTTGATGCTAACCTTTGACCTGCTCACGACATGCTTACGCAACAGAGGAATGTGGAAATAAGTGTGTGCGTGTGTGGAGAGAGTTTGAGCATCTCTGTGAAGGTTGAGTTCTCATCTGAAAATGTTTTGTGATTTAAGCATGTTTTCCCCATAGGACACCCCGTGTGTAGTCTGATGGCTCATTGTGCAGCTTTTTACGACCTTAGTGAGTTATGAAGCTGTGGTCAGACGTTCCATTCAGGGAGTGTGAACTTTGTTTCATGTGAATGGGTGGTTCTTCCCCACAGAGGCTTCTGTAGGCTGCTGGCGGAGCTATTTGTCTGCAGCGTCACTGAAGAGGTCAATAGGTTTAACATGCAATACTGTGCCGAGTGCTCAGGCAGTTAACCCTCTGGTGAGAGGAGGACATGACAGACAAGAGGGGTCCTTGTCTAACCTGATCCTTTTGTTAATATGTTTTATGTTTTATACAACCTTACCTTATCTTAACCTCTTAAACACCACTGTCCCACTGGTAAGTCCGTCAGTATGAACGTATGCTTTGCAGCCAAACTGACGTTTATTTTAAGTTCTAGTGGAGATGCCAAAGTTTCCAAAGAAGCCAAATATGACAAACTGAATTTAGGGGAAACGTTTTCATTATTATGTGCAAGACGTGAATAGAATATTATATTTATGTTTGATGATAGTGTGCAGCCATTAAAAGCAAGGAGATATATGATGTGTTACTGTCAAAAAGTGTGAAAAAGTATGACTTTAACAACCTTAAAGCTACTGAAGGGAGTAATAAAAGGGAAAAGGGAGTTGGTTTGCCAAGTCAATACTTCAGTTTCACTCAATGCAAGTCACATTTTAAGCAAACATTTTCTTTCTCAAAATCTTTTGGTTGTTTTAAAATCATTATTTTGTTTTGATTCATGTATACCAAATGAAATCTCAATTTTAATTTCAAAATTTTACATACACATTTCTCTATTTCAGGGCATTTTAGGGTATGTGTAGGACAATGTGTATCATATCAAATGAGGCTCTTTGCATCCTTGCAACGCTTTCATCTGCTCTCTTAAACTCTTAACTGGCTGCACTGACATTAATCAGCTAATGCCCCGTGCTTTGTTTGTGCCCACATTTGTTTCTGCTCGATTTGTACTGTATGTTTGGGGCAAGCTGAGAGCAGAGTTTAGACAACATTAGATCCTGTTTTACCCCAGCGCAGTTGCAGAGAATGCATGGTTTGACACTGGTTTAATGAAATGTGTGTGTTTGTGTTGCCTCTCCAACAAGAGCAACCACAGAGAAACAAAAAATTTTGTCGTGGAAGGCCTTCACTACTACTGCTGCTGCTGCTTTCTAAGCACCCTCTAATTTATGAATATACAGTAGATTACCTACATATTAGTCTATATCCATGACCTTCCACTTCCGGGATTGCCCCTGTTGCCACCGGAAATTTTGCCGTATTTCCTTTTTTTTCAACTGTATTTCGGTTACTTGACGCTTCTTTTGTGTTGGAATTCTAACCTCCGGTAGATTTCTGAGGACTATGTTAACTGCTCCTCAGATCTCAGCAGGGTAAATCCAGACAGCTAGCTAGACTATCTGTCCAGTCTGAGTTTTCTGTTTTGCACGACTAAAACAATTTTTGAATGTATACGTTCCACCAAGTTCCTTCACAAGGCTATTTTCCAGCGGCACCGGGGCTTCGTGCAGCACTTAGCTCCGCCCATGACGATTTTGATACGTTTACAGAAATGCCAATAAACCAGAGCATGTTTTTCTCCCATCCTGGAATGCTATGTGGACTACCCAGACCCTCATCCGCAGCGCTGTTGAACAAGGTCTGGCAAAGCGAGATTACCCACATATTTACTCTTTAGCCACATTGGTCCATACCTTAAAGTAGATGCCTCTTTTTCTATTTTAACAAGTTTCTTCAGGTGTTTAAAAGTTGTATATTGGTCCACTTCTTTCCTTTTTTTTGTTCCATGCAGCAAACTGACAGTGGAAATTGAAGTTGCATTCTCTATACTGTGCGAAAAACATGAAATAAGCTGTGACTTTTGTCACATCCCGAATCATACATTTTGTCACTCGCTATACCTAAAAATCCTCAAAGTTGTTTATCAAATATAATTAGGCTCTTAATTCACAGCTGTGCAAAAGAATGCAAGAATGTTAATTTGCATGTGGTTTCATTTGCTGTTAAAACCTTCTCCAAACAAGGTCACATCATCACAGTAAATACCACAGGGATGTTATCGTCGACTTAGGTAAGCAAGGAGTTATTTAGGCAGGGTGTTGTGTTTCCTTCTTTTCACTTGTTAGTTGAACAACAGGAATGCTAAACTCTTTAATTAAAACATGTGTTTCTCAAAGTGAAGTTTCCCATGCCAGAAGCACCAGTTCCTAAGAAGAACATTTTGTATGGTTGACTTATTGGAGTGAACTCTGGATTGTTTACCAGGGCCACTGTCACTGGAAACGCTTCAAAGGGGTGACTAATGGAAATACAAGTCCCAGTTGAGCTGCTCTGTGAAATTTAAGGGAATTCCAAAGGAAGAGAAAAAAGGGAAAGAGGGAAAGAAAGTGTTGTCTGCTTCTGCAATGCAGTCTTTACCAACTCAACCCCTTTCCACACAGGTTTCTCGGGGTCTCTCAGCACCTCATAAAACACGCAGCACCAGTCCAGTTTGTAGGAATGTTACGTAAACTTCAGTTCCCATTAAAGCGACCCCTGACTAGGTGAGCGTCCACGATGCTGTCAGATGGCATCAGATCACTGAATTAGAGCTACAGAGGCTGTGAGAGAGACATGTTACAATCTGCCCACTAGCTAGTTGGCGACAAGTCAACCAACCCATGATCGTACTTTGTCGTTGTCTAGGGCAGGGTATGAAACCTCAATACTTCAAATCCAAATGTGTCTGTAGCATAGAATATCAAAAACAGTCAACTACCAAAAAGTTGGTAATTTTGCTAATCAATGAGCACGTACTACTGCTGTAGCATTGGATTCATGTGGATGATTTTTGCATCAATGTGATGAAATACGTTGATTTGTAAAGTATTTACGTTACCAGAAAATACATTCTGGTTTGGTTGTTTTATCTACAAATGGTTTCTCAACTGATTTTCCCGAAAATGTATGATGTTAAGTCAATATCGCAAACACCATGATAGAGGATTTTATACATACATGTGTTGCATACCTCAAAGTAAGGTAAGTAAAGTGTTTATCATTACTGAAACTGCGGTATTGTATCGGCACTTGTATTGAGAAGTTTCAAAAGACACCCATCTCATTTGTTGTTGGGTGAAAACAATGTACATACAGTACAGTTTTAGAGATTTTCATGATTAAATGTCTTGGACTCATGGAACACTTTCAAGCACTTCTTCCTGTCAATTTTACCTTCTTGCAAAAGCATTAGTGTCCAGTACTACACCATTATTAAATATAACATTTTATTTTTTATAAATGTTTAATAATTTCACTAAAAGGTTTTTCTAATGGAAATTAACTGAAAGTTTGAAACAGACTGAGCTGCAGTTTGTCCGTTGACACAAAGAACAATACATTTCTTGATATCTTGATCATAATCTATAGCTACATCAATTTGCTTTGGTGACACAGTAGTATTAGATGAACCAGTCTTTTCTGTTTGATATTTACAGTTTAATTCTTAATCATAAAGTTCAAAGTCTTTTTTTTTTTTTTATCCAGGTCACTGCTCTTTAGTTTTGGCCATTCAAGAACTTTGCGAAACAGACTGTAGATTATTACTGCAGAATAACGTACCCCCTGCATGGCATGCACAGGAATGCACAGTCATGCAAAAACTTGCAAACATCTCATGAAGAAGGGAGGGCAAGTTGGGCGTGTTGTGCCTGCAGGGCAGCCTCGCTCTCTCTGCTCTCGTCCCTTAATACATCTTCTCAGAGTTCCTCTCAGAGAGTTATGCACTTTCAGATCTCAGTGTGCTCTATCCCAAAACTCTGGTCAACTGAGAGTAATGTAGCCGACTTCAGCATGGACGACCACTGAAACTTTGCTGTCTGTGAAGGCAGAAGCATCAGGACTCTGCAGGAGACATTACTCACCTCCCTGCTGCTGCCTGAGTGACACAATTGCTGTCATTGTGGCTAATCTTTAACTGCCGACTGTGTAAATATCCATGAAAAATAAAAGTCTGTCATCAATAAACTATTGTTGTGTTGGTGTCAACTTGAAATTCTAAAATAAGTCCATAAATAGAGCAGAAGTGATTGATCCTGTGGAATTTGCATCAGTCAGATGTTGTAAAGGCCGTGCTGAATAAACTGGTTGAACCCAGTGTGTTTCATAACTAATGTAAATATTTAACCAAATGCACTTTGACTGTTTTCTCTGCAAGCGCAAAACAGTGTCAGAGTGAATAGCCTCATCCTCGTCTGAACCTGGATTCCGGCCATTGTTTTGCCATGGAAGTTCAAGTCAAAGCATCCTCATTCAGAAATGTCCACACCTTTTTGTTTAAGTTCATTTACACATTATCCGAGCCTCTATCATTATTCCCTTTTCATAGTTTTCCTCCTCATTACCAGCATTCATGCTCAGAACATTAATACGATCTGGTGTGTGTTGTGGTAACTGACATGCAGTTTATAGAAATTTAGTGTTTGGGATTTTAATCCTAAAAGTTTATGGAGGCATGCGGAGATAAGCGATAATCGGTTTCATGCTTCTGCTGTTTGGAAATAAGTCTCCCTCCGTTGTTTGGTTATTGGGGAACTTTCTCTGCTTAGCCGCCCGGCGTCTTGCTAGTATGACAGCACGCAAACACACAAACACACATGGCAGGGGGTGTTAAGCAAGAGAGTCGTGGATTGGAGGAGTTGGTGAGTGTGTGTTGTGATTTTGTGCGTCTGTAATGTACAACCTATTTGTCGCACATTCCTGTGTGTTTGCTGACGACTGTGGGGAATTTGTGAGTCAGCCCTAAACAGGCCACTCTGCATGATAAAGCATTTGGGAGTCTGTTTGTATTCATTAAAGTAGAATTACTTAGACCCCAGTCTCCATTTTCCCCACTCTGTTCTGTTTGGTATGCCTGTTTTTCACACTTCTGAACACTGTCGTCTGTGCTCTGTCAGCCAGCGGGGGAAGAATTCATTTTTTTTTTTAAGAAGGATCTTTTTAAAGCAAGACTTTGTACCTTATGAAATAAAAAAATAACTTCCTCTTACAAATGACGTGAGAGAGAAATTTGCTGACTGCATTGATCATGTCTACATGCTACTGTTGAATTAAGTACAAGTAACAATTCAACAAGGTTAAAAGTAAAGTTAAAGGTATATTTTTACTATAGTAAATATGTCTTAACAGCAGAAATGTACTCAATAAACCTTTTAGCAGGACTCTTCAATTGTATTGTGGAACCGAGGTGTCAGTAACTAACCAAGTTATTATTTGACCGTAAATTATAACATGACTACAAGGCCAGTCAATATATTCAATGTATAAATTGGAAGATCATCAGTAATGTGGCTATAATGACTAAGTGGGTAAAGGCAAATAATAGCAAATACAGTTTGGTAAGTTCAGAAAATGACTAACTGTAATGCAGCCTTTAAAACCAGGAAAAGGCAATATCGATATTACGACATCCAAAATCTAAGATGATATCTAGTCTCATATCACGATATTGATATAATATCTGTATATTGCCCAGCTCTAATTCACGTTATAAATTAGATTTTCTCCTACAATCCTCAACTAATGCAAATTCTAAAAAATGTTTTCTTCCATATCAAAGCCAGTTCTGTCTGAGATTGGATATCTGACGCAGCGACAGTCCTCTGCTCACTGTCGTTTTATTGCATGAGGGACAATAAGCCTCAGTTATTTGTATGAGTGAATGCACATCAACAGACTGATTTTGTCTAACAGGTTCCACGCACTGCCTCTGTGTGTGTTATGTCACAATGGATCTCGCTCACACTGTTTTCTCCTGATAAGCACCACTGTTATCAGACACACGTGTAACCAAAAGCTGCTTTTGAGGAAGGATGAACAAACAGCACTTTTCTCCTGTCGGTTAAGAGGGAAAGTGAAAGACTCAGACGGAGGAATGTTGGCTGAACAGAATGTTTTTGTCCCACCAGTGTTTTAGTTTGACAATTTTACTTCTCATTTCTTACCACGGAGAATGCCAAACTTAATTTTCACAAACACAAACTGAACTGCAAGAAAAATATTTCAGTACTGAGCTTCATTGGTGCTCTTGGCACATGTGTTGCCCTTGAATGAAAACAAATATGATTTATTTGGCAATTTAGGCCAAAGTGAAAATATTTTCAACACAAGTGGAATGATTTAGACTTTAAATAGACTTGCCTGAATATTAGATAGATATACAGGATTTTATCCCAATGGGTGTTTGAAATTGCACATAGGCTACAGAAAGTTGCACTTCAAAAGGACACAGTATTGAAAGCACAGCTCAGTGAAACAGCCCAGGAATGCAGTTGAACCCTTGAAATGGACTAAATATGTGGCTCTAAACTGCCAAACGCACGAAGCCTTGATCTTTAAGCTTTTCATCCCAACAAAGGAGCCTGAAACCTGCTTTAGTCGAGAGAAGGGCCTACCTATTATCAGGCTCATGCCTTGAGGCTTGAGTGTCTTTGTGTTTGTGCATGTACTGGTGTCTGTGTTGGGTTTACCAAGGCAGTGTGCTACTTGACATACAACACTGGAGGTAGGGATCTTATACTGTACCACCTACACAATGCTTTGTTTTCTCATCCCAGCTCTCTTGCGGTCAAATTACTTTTGACACTTTGTTTAGAGACATTTTTGTATAATAAAAACGTGTAATACATGTACATTCGTGAAATCATTTCAGTACTGCTTTATATGTCCATCCCCCTCTAGAATGGCAAATGTACATAGCAGCTCGCAGTACCTGACAGCACACAATAAACTACACATACCATAAACAGCGTTTTTATCTGAAATAAGGATTGCCTCAAACACCATCAGAAAACATCAATACACTTTTATGAAGTAAAGGGAAAATGAGCACAGGCACTACTTATATTTATTGAATGAGACTGTTATCTAGTTAGCTAAATTGATCATAACATGAGATGACATTATAATCTATTTCCTTTAGGAGACATCAGTAATAGATTGATCACGTTGTACCTATTGCTTTGTGGCAATTAATCAAAGCAGCACATCATAATGTCGTTGGAAGCAAATTTACTTGACTTTACATGATTTACCACCCCTGCTTATCACTGTCTTGGGGTAAACCCTGCTTTTATAAAATATATATTTTTTAAAGTATTAAAAACAGTCAAATATAAGCTATGAAAGCACTGAGCATTGGACATCAAATTGACATTTAAATGTATTTCTACATTGTGTAGTTAAATACTTTCATAAGGCAACAAGTTCTGGAATCACCACCTGCGTTTTCATCTGCTCTTCATAGTATTACATCATTTATATGGAGACAACCATTAAATGTACTGGGAAGTCTGAGGGTAATATATTCTGCCTGTCTGAGAAACACCTGATGTAGAACCTGATGTACTAGCTCCTTCCAGTTATGAGTTTGACCGACACATCTGCTCTGTTGCATGCGTTTTAGAATAGCCAAAGTAAATGACCAACCTCCACAGAAAGGATGTGAAGGTGTGCTGTGTAGTCCTAGCCAGCAACAGTTGTGCAGCAGCAGTGTTATAGTGCAGGTTTGCAAGTGAGACATTTTATCTGAGTGTCCATCTAATTTCAAAATAATATGAACAATATAGTGTCCATAGCTAAAAATCCCACAATGCATCTCTTCACCATCTGCTCCTGAGGGTTGAATGCCTCATTGCACGTAAAATGATAAGTGTCCAAAATCTTAATTAACTGCTCACTAATTGAGTGTTTATGATGTAGGGAATAGTGTAAAAGTGAATGTGACGGTGTGATTTCAGTCCCAGTTTATCGGTGACTTATAGTTACATTATGACCTCAAGTTAAGTTGAGATATGAAGATGTGGAGTAAACATGGTGCTCTAGCAACATGTAGACAAATACAACCATAACCAGGCACACCCTGTGGACACCGATACAGTACAGTGCAAACAGAGTGTCAGGACAATGATGTGTTTTTCATTGCTTTGCTTCTAAACACCAGCACACTGGATTTCAAATGAGATAAATGCAATTCGCCTCTTTTGACTGCCACCGTCCTATTGGCAAATAGGATGCAGTTCACCAAGGGCAGTGGCTGAGGTTTATGTGTTGTTTTTTTCTGTCTGCTAGCATATGCTGCTACTGCAGCTGCTGGGGAAGACGCCACTGCCTGGACACGATGCTGACTTGACGTATGATCGAAGAAGTCAAAGTGCACGTGTGGTTTCTTTACAGTAAAAGAAAATGTTGGCCCTGGCCACCAGCTAGATTTAGTCCTTGATATTCTAGACAGGGTGCCAAAGCTAAAAGGTTTACTAACAAGGTGATGGAGGTCATCACATTGGATAACCAGCCGTTTAGAAGCCTACACCAGCCCGTCCACAACATTTGCTGTCTCCCCGAAATCTACAACGTCGTCGCCACACTGATTTTATTATTATTTTTTGGCCATTTTTAGGCCTTTATTGACAGGACAGCTGAAGACATGAAAGGGGAGAAAGAGGGGGAATGACATGCAGCAAAGGGCCGCAGGTCGAAGTCAAACCCACTGCGTCGAGGAGTAAACCTCTATATGTGGGCACCCGCTCTAACAACAGAGCTATCTGGACGCCCGTGCATCCTTATTGTTAACACAACAAAACGTGTGGCTGTCGTGTTGCTAAGACCAATACAATGCACCACATAGCGAGGATCCTGTTTCTTTTTTGTTGCATCAGACACCTGACTATTATCTGCCGAATCTTGGCTTTCAGTGACTCCCTGTCCTTTTCGTGTTTTCAGCCTTTTCTTTTGAGTTTGTGAAATCTTGTACTCTGTTGGATATTCTAACACTGCAAACTGTGTCGGTGTTGCTAGTGTAAGACCTAACAACCAAACAAGATCCACATCACTGCGTGGTCTTTCTGCCTCCCCCATATGATGATGCCGTAATGGATCATCAACTGTTCACCGTGTTTTTGAGCAAGTATTGTCTGACTCATATTAACCTTTGCTGTGTTTTCCTTTAGTATTGCTGCATATGTTGTTGTAATGACTTCCCTGATATGTGGGTGTTAACCTCACCTTGACAGTCAGGTCATCAGGGGTTATGGCACTAGAATGTCCTTCATGTTATTGACAACCCATTTTCAAACAAAGCTGTAGGGTTTAGGCACACACACAGGGATGCAGGACAGACAGACTGATGATAAATACTGCATTTTGCTTGTCTGATTTCCTTTGTTCAAAGTGAAAGGTGTTCAATATTGTAGCTGAAAATATCTATTGCCACTGTTGTGTAGCTCTCTGTAATACAACATGCTCTTTGCCCTCCCACACTGATGGCGCCTGACTGCAATAAATTAATTTAAGATGCCTGTCATGGTAAGAAAGGAAGGTCAAGGCACAGAGCAGGAACTAGACACTTTGATTTGTGTTTACTCTGATCTTTGCCCAATCAGCACCCTGTCTTGCTTGCATCATGCTGATTATTAGTTGTGATGATTTGAAGATTCGAATGTATCATTTAAACCACTTAACAATACAAAGTATCAATACATTTTCTTTGGCTTTCTGGTATCTTCACAGTAAGTGAGAAGAGGTGACACGGACATGAGCAGCTCATCAGATCTGCAATGTAAGAGAACAACCTGTTACAAGACTTTCAGTGAATGAGCAATGCTCACTGCTAATATCCCATACCTCAGGGTGACATTCAGGCTGACAGTTGGATTATATGCAGTTTTTTATTTATTCTCAGAATTTATTTCTCTGTGTTTTTCTCCTTTTCCCCCTGACTTACTAGCAAAATGTTTTTTTGTTTTTTTTCCCCATTGCTGTCTGGCCACAAACCTGTGTCCAAACCCATAAGTGAAAGTTGAATAGACAGATGTTAAGTCATGCCTTCATGTTCAAAGAAAGAGAAGCCGAGCGGTAATATTTATCATAGCGGTGTCTTGTATCCCTCTCTCCTCGGTGGGTATCAGCCTTTGCCTGTGGCGCTGACGGCCTCCTGAAAGATTTATAGCCAATGAAACTTCTCAGTTCAGCGTGACAGATTGGATTTTTGTCACGAGCCGCCCTGGGTGATTGTATGCTTTTCTTACTTCACCACCAGTTCCTTGTTTGTATTTTTGTCTGGTCCCTTTCTTTCCGTATGTCATCTTTCGTCTGGTATTTGGCCTGTGTGAATACATACGGTTTATTTTCCTTTTTCACTTTGTTCTCTCCTTCTCCGATTCTAATAAAATTCATGCCGTCCTCAGCTCATTAATAAGTCAGACCTCGATCCTGCATGCATCCATATTTGTTTGCGTTCAAACATTTCAGGCTTCAAGCTCATAAGTAAACATGAGGTATAGCAGTGTGTGTGTGTGGCCTGTGTGCCCTCTCCTCTCTCTTTTCTCCTGAGCTCTATTTTTTCTCCTTTTTCACCATTAGTCCAGTAGCCAAATGTGAAGCTGTCCAGGGCAGGATGAATGGCCCGGTGTGACCAGCTCTATCTGTCCACCGGGCTGGATTTATCTTCCTTGTGTCAGCCTGAAAGGTCACACAATCAAGTGCAAACAGTTGTGGGCCCACCATCATCTAGAGGACAGAGGGCATTGTACCCCTGGGAATTCTTTTGAGACATTACTGAATGTAAACGGGGTGCTTCTGCAGTGCAACAACTTCATGATTGTCACAATGGATGGAAAAAATTCCTGACAATTCTATATCTGACTTTCAAATCACACCACGCAGGATGTTTACATCCAAATACACCCACCTTATCAGAAAGTGGAGCCACAGAAGGGAGTATCACCTAGTTCAGGCACTGCAGATGGGGGCTATACAGTCTCTTCAAGATGGGATTGGTGTGCCTCAAATAACTGAATCTTGCTGCTTTAAAAGATACTACACCACAAATTGCTACCATTGTCTGAAAGAAAAGGGAATGACTTATTTGTGGATACACAATCTAAACAGTTCTGTGCTGCTCCTACGATGCCATGGCTTGCTACCAACAAGCTCCGTAACCCAAGTGGTTAGTTTGAGGTATTAGATTAGAAATGGTTCTGTTTTGGGGCGAACTCTAGCTCACCCAGTAAGAGCGTTCGCCCCATGTTGGCTGAGTCCTGCATCGGCGCGGGTTCGAATACGATCTGCTGCCCTTTGCTGCAGATCCATCTCTCTTCCCCTTTCCTGTCTATCCACTGTCACTCTATAATAAATGGAAAAGCCCCAAAAAAATAATCTTAAAAAGAAATGGTTCCGTTTTGGCAACCTTAAAATAGGTTAGTTTGGTCAGAGCGATATCGCCTGGAGCTAAAGGCTGCCTAAGAAGAAACGTTTTAGGAAATGCCCTGACCTCTGGAGTTACATGGAAGTAGGCCTGCACGATTCAGGGAAAAATATGAATCACGATTTTTTAGCTCAGAATTGATGTCACTATTCTCTGCCACGATTTTTTTCTCACGAAGTGCAATGCTTATTGCACACATGAACCATGACAAAACAAAACAAATTGGCAGTACCAAACATAGATTTTGTTTGCCACCTATAGCACATTGCACATCACCACAAGCCTGTAAACATAGAGGCTTCAATGAATAAAGAAAATAAAGTACATACTGGCCATTTAAGTACAGTAGGCTACCAAAAATAGTGACATATAACACATTAAACTAAATATGGCCCTGATACAGGCTCTATCTGAACTCCTTGAACATGTCTTTACATAATTAAAACATGTCAATCAACATGCTGCAGCTACAGCTTCATTCTCTAGAGAAATGGAGTTTGTCAATTGCCAATTTAAGTACAGTATCAAAAACAGAATGATTTCTTAGCACACTCTTGAACTGCTTGCCTTTCATGTCTTCAGCTGTCCTATCAAAATAAAGGCCCAAAATAACACCGTCTCCTAAACAGCAGTGAACAAATACTTCACTGGCCCTGCAAACATTAGCCTACATCTTTTGCTTTTTGTCCCTTTATTACAAAGCATCATCATTCATCATGGGAGTTCCATTTGATGCTTTCATTGTTTGATTGTTCATTGTCCCAGTAGATTGTTTAATAATACCTTGTTTGCTGGTAACTTTTATGTAGATAACGTCCTTCACTGTGCTTCCACCAGGACACTGTAAGGAATAACCAACCTTTAAACATTCAATGAATCTATTTCTACAGCTTACAGGAGAGTAACCATGTGATATACCCAGAGTGACAAGTGGAATGGAATTTCTTATTTGCGGTGCTCCTTTTCTCACAGTTACACTTGTCTTGGTAGGAAACACTATTTACATACTGCATGCTTTTCTACTGTAAACCAGTTTTTCAAATTCATGTACTTGTGTCATCCATCATGGTCGGCAAAGTACTGTAAAAGTAGAACTGGGCTTGAATTTAGAGCTGATTCAAAGTCTGTGTGATGAATGGGCTGTAACCTTTCCAGCCCATGCTGTTAGCTGCTGGTGGGGGAGTTCAGACTGTACTTAGCATGACTCATGGTCTGGTTTGGTGTCTGCCAATGGACAAACACAATGGCCTCTGTACACAATAGTCCAGCCTCTCTTCTGCTGGAATGCACAACATGCTTCAACGGTTTCCGATACTGTATATCGCAGTATTGTGTTACTCGGCAAGCAGGCAAGGTGCACTCCACAATGCACCCCCAACCTACATTACATGTGCAAACACAGACAGACAGCATCCTTTTTTCAGAGATACTAATTATGATGCTGGCACAGAACCAAATACAAGTGATTTATCTGGAAGCTATTGGCAATATCAGTCAGTCAAGTTGTGTTTCAGTAGTTTGGTTGCTTTTGCACATTTTCATATAAATAAACGGGTAATTTTTTCTAATAAGGCATGCTTTAGAAATGATTCACCCTTCATAGATCAGTTATAAGTCATCACTACAAACAATTATTGGGTTGCAACAATGAAAAATCTCTGTGGCTGGTGTTAATCCTACTTCAACATTACACTTTATTTTTTATTTTTAGCTCTCTAGTTTATCAGATCGATCCAATAGACCGGTTGACCTTCTGGAAAGGTGCTGGCAAACATCTGGACAAAAACCCATTCATCAACAACTTTTTTAACTTTAAGGAGTTGTTGTAAAAATATTTCTTATTAAATATGACTTTTGCTGTGGCTTATTAACAAGTAAGAAGCTTGCAACCCTTATTGTTAATGACTAACATTTGTTATTGCAGAGTTGCAGAAGTTGCTCAGAGAGATTTTTTCACAACTTGGGAACATAAAGTGGTTATTATGCTTAATTCATCTATAAAGCAAAGTCTCATATAGTAAATATAAAGAGTGTCTTGTTTGAAATAAATGTCATGAAATAGACCTTGGTATCGAGCATGAGCAGTTATGGCCCACGGCTGAACAGGGAAAGAAAAAAGTGCCACCCATTAAAAGAAAATACAAGGGAAAACACATTACAGTAGAGACAGTCAAGACAATTGACGAAACAACGAACTAGAATGTCACTTGAAATATCAGTTTTTATTACTTTTAATTTGAAAAGAAAATTCTTTAAACGGGAAGAGTACTTAAGGCAGAGCAGTGCCTCTGATGTCAGTGCCTAGAAGTCGAGCTCCTCTGGGACCTGTGGCACATTAATGAACATTAGCGTGATTATTGTGGCGGTACAGCCTAAAGAAGCAGCCAATCACATGCTGGCTGTCAGGCTTATCCTTGTGTGTTCCAGACTTTCTGTTCTCACCCCATCTCTTGGAGGAATAAAAGGATACATCTTGGTGTTGCAGTAACGCCGCTGAGTAACAACAAGCTTGCCTGAAATACACACAATAGGTGTCAGTCCTAGCCATCTTTATCGCAAGTCCGCCCTCCTCCCACTCACTCAGAGTTAATGGGAGGCCTGTCCTTGTTGAGAAAGTGTCCACCCTCTACTTTGATGCTTCTCCTCCCTCCGTTTAGGTGGGGATTCAGCATTTCTTTCTGCGCAGGAGGGAGGAGGATGAAACGGTGAGGGATGCTTTGCAGCGGTTGTGTATCTATGATGCTGCCGTCCTCCTAACCCTGCCATGAAAATCCATGACTGCCTCAGTAGAAAATGATTTCTAATGGGGATCGATTGGCCCTCAAGATCAGTTACATAATGTTACAGTGCACGTGCTGTTATACAACCGAATTACATTACATTAGGGTGGTGGTGGTGCAGTGGATATGACACATGCCTTTGATGTGGGAGATCTGGGTTCAATTCCCACTGTGATACATCAACCAATGTGTCCTTGAGCAAGCCACTTAACCCCTAGTTGCGACCTCTGACATATATAGCAATTGTAAGTCGATTTGGATAAAAGCGTCAGCTAAATGACATGTAATGTAATGAATCCTTGTACGGGAGCTACGTTAATACACTGCCAGTCTTTCATCAGAAGGATGATTTTTGTGGACGAGACAAACTTGCGAGTCACTAGCTGCGGTGTTATTTAAAGTCTGGATTATTATTTCCAGCAGGCATCAGGGATGTTGTGACATGTCTAAGTGTTGGTTCAGGACATGCTGTGAGCTGTTCGAGAGAGAGGTGCTTTCAATTAATCTGGCCGTATTTTCCAACCAGCTTCCTCATTTGCATGCAAAGCTCTGCCGCTCTCTCTCACTTCAAGCTTAGAACTGCCATTTTTCCAAGTGATGCTTCAAAAAGCCGATAAAGAGCTTTAGTCTTGGAAAATGAAGAGGGTGCAATCAGCTGTCTGTGGTTATATAGATATGTTACAGGTGTGTGAATATCTTAGTGTCTCTAAGTAGGCATTGGCTTTTACTTTTTAGACTAGAGCGTGAATGTTCTGTGCAGGGTAGCAATGCATACCGTAATAACACAGTAACTTTATAACATCATAACTAACAGTTCAGTATAGATAAAGGGAAATATATTTTTTCACATTGTTTTTTGCAATCAAGTTTAGGCTCAATGAGCTTGGGTTCGGCTTGAGGACATGCCTGAATGCACATTCTTTTGCTTTGCACTCTTTGTCGTCCCCCCCTCCCCAATGCCCTGATGAGCGGTTGGGCTTCTTCCAAGGATATCTAATTGAACTAATTCCCCCACTCAATCTCTTGCTTTCCCTATTTTCTCTGTCTCTCCCTCCTCCTCTCACATACTCACCCTGCATTTCTTCTCTTTACTCTGCTGAGCAAGATAAGGCACAGCAGGGCGTAGGGTCGTGGAAGTCTGTGAATTGACGGCAGCCATTTCTGTCCATCGCTGCAGAAAAGCAGTTAATTTGTCCAGACCCACAGTATAATTTTCCCAGAGTCTCACGCGGAGAGCCAGCATTCTCATGAATAACAAACAGAGCTTTGCTCAGGGGTGGGAGTTCTCTCTGTCTCTCTTCCTCTCTGCTTTCTCACCTTAGATCCTCAGGCTGCTGCTGAAAGCCCCACAGAGTTTATTGCAAATTTCTGGGGTGATCCTCTCGTCGGGCTAGACTTAAGAAAAGGGAGCAGTCGGATGAGCATGCTGTGAATCTACCTGCTACAATAGAGCAACGGACACAACAGAGATGCAGGCTTTTTCGCCTCAGGGGCAGTGTAGATGAGCCCTGATTTATTCTTCTCACAGGAGGAAGTTGGCATGCATAAACCTTTTATTTAAAAGTCTATTTTCCCCCTGCTGCTGTCATCACACACCTATATGTTCCAAGGCAGTGATGCTGGCTGAAATCTGAAGTCCTCAGTCATATTTGTCATTCTTATCTTCTTTGTGTTTCTAGGTTAAGGGCTTATCCAGAGCTCTAATAGCCCTCAGGGAACTGAGTGGCTAATCTGACATCCCCACAGCTTCTTTTTTTGGTTTTTAAAGGAGGAAATCTGGCTAATAACCAGAGACGTGCAGGCACGCAGAGGAGGGGGCGGGTGGGCAGGCAGCGATAACTATCCACATCCTCTTTCTTATTTGTATGTAAATACGGGGATGCAGCGATGCGTTGAATCGGCCCTTCTATATAGCTAGAAGGGAATGGAGAAGGGAAATGTTATTGTTGCTGTGAGCTCGTCCACTGACTGTGTGTGTGCTGGTGCACCGGGTGGGGTGGAGTGGTGAGGAATGCACTAATCATGCAACTGTGCTGCCCTGCCCTTGCCAGCCACATTGCCTATTGTCTGCACTTTGAAACCAAGTAAAAAAAAAACTAGCAAGGTTTCAACCATTTCTCTCTCTCTATACAAGACACAGCGACATGAAGATAGAAAGCTGCTATAGCAGTGGGACATGTTTATTGTCTTGGTCTTCCAGGAAGAGCTGAACCCGCCCTATCTTCCCAATCCTGCCTTCTTCTCTCGCTATGACGGGAATGTTGTGACACAATCAGTAAACCAGGCTGAACTGTTCCACAGAGAACAAAAGCTCGTATTCACAGTGTCTTCTCATTACTCTCTCTCAGCCTCCATAAATCCTCACCTGTCCCAAATTTTGTAAAACATCTTCAGAGATCAGCACCATTCAGCATTAGTCACGTGTCGTTTTCCTCCTGCAGATATGCAAACAGAAATATTTCATAAGTTCTTTGTGTTGACATAAAAGTATTTAATGAGACAATGAACTCAACAGTTAAGCCAAAAACTGCACAGGAGCTGCGTGCCTGGCATAGCAGAGAGATTTATTCTGAGCTGATGCATAAGACGTAATGTTTCCTAGAACATGCTGTGCTCTACTTTCCTGCAGTAAAACTATATTGCAGCTCTGGTGATTTGATTTAATGTTGTAAGCAGTTGCATTCTTACACAAATAAATCTTGGACTACACATGGTTTGGCCCGAAGCACAGTACATTTTTCATTAAGATTTTGTTATTTTCCTCCAGTGTATTTTTCAGATTATTTTCCATTTGGAAATGAATGATTGACAGCAGAAAGCAGACAGTAGAGCTTTGAGGCACTCACATATCTGAATGTCTTGCTGAAGGCAAGACCATCAAATTGACTTATTGCTTTTTTTTTGTAAAAAGGTTAATTATGTTTGTGTTGTTTTGCACATTTTGTTCATGAACAAGCGAGTCAACCACTACTGAATTTTGCATATTATATCTTTTTACTTGAAAAATTACTATTATGATAAATGTGAATGTATTTACCTAACCTTTCTAATTTTCCAAGAGTTTTGCTGCACATAGAGAGTTCAGTAAAATTACACATTAAAGGCACAATTTGTTTTCCATCTGCAACCTGAAGTGCTGCCCTGCTGCTAAAATTCAAAGCACTAGATTTTGGAACTGCTGTCACTCTGATTGACTGGTGGTGACAATGACATTGAGATTAATGCGCTCGCTAATAATAGGTGACAACTAAATCTAAGAATTTATTCGAGATTTTTGATGCTGTTTGTTATCAGCATTGTGTGATAACACACATGTATAATTGGATTGCAATTCAGAACCAGTGAGTTATTTTCTCAATTATCAGGACCTGATTGTGAGTGATTGGGCTGTTCTTCTCTATTTTTCCCAACTTGTAAAAACTCAGAAATGTTTTTTTTTTTCTGAAAGTGTGACATGCCCCTCTGGTTAGTTACTGAAGCGAATGTACCATGTGTTTGAACAATCAGTTGCCTGCTGAGTTGAATCGTGATGTATTTCATCTCATTATCAATGTAGTTTAATGGCGGTTTAAACAATCGCCTCACTCATTAAATACCAGGCCCTTGCTGTGTGATGTAGCGCCGCTGCTCGTTTTCCCTAAAGCTTAATAACCCTATTATATTTCAAGTGTAATCATTTCTTCTGACGTTGGTAGAGGTGATCTTTATCTCAGGTGAGGTGGGGTGTCTGCATTTTATGCCAGCCAACCATTTACTGACTCATGGTCAAACAATTGGTCAAAGAACCAATTACTGTTGTCATCAAAGTACCGGTTCTTCTTTTTTCTTTTTCTTTCTCCCGGTTTGCCCATTTCATGGTTCATATTTACCAGACAACCCTATCCCTCTGAAACAAGACAGTCAGTGTGTTGACTGGATAAAGAGATGTCAAGGTTGGAGAAAACACCAGTCAAAACACAAAACACCCCGGATTGTTCCACATGTCAAAGCAAACTGACAGCCTCTGAGCCGCTCACATGACGATCAAAGCTCTGTGTATCACATGCTGCACCGGGTCCAGTTGCCTGTCCTCCTTTCAACAGATTGTTACCAAGATGTATTAGCTTACAGCCGGGACAGTGTCAGGTAACTGAGGATTCACATTTGAGTTGGTCTTGATTGATGCATTGAGGTGATTACAATTTGTTTGAGTGTAACGGCATATAGCCATCTGTATCTTGACCATTTCAGCCATTTTAATGCAAAATTCTAATGATAAGAATAATCCAGAATAGGTACAGTATGTTGTGTTCTTCATTTATGTCACAATGTTTCATCATCTGAATCAGCATTTCAAGAGGGGTGTTGGTCTGATGCAGCGCAGCATGCCCTGACAGGATGCGTAGGTGTGTTCGCATGCATGTGAGCAAGTGAATTGTACACATTTAAATGGCGTAATCCTGTCTTTTGTGTCTTAAATACAGACCTGCTGTCACTTGAGGCAAATGCCACAAAAGTATTGAATAACTAATTAACTAACTGTGTTTTAAAGCACACAGAGGATTTATGCTGCCTGCATCTCGTTATCGCTTGCAAGTTGATCACTGGATTTAACCAGCACCTTCATTTTAAGCTCCAAATCAAAGTACTTAATGTGATTTCAGGTTCATTTGAGTTAAGTGGTTGGTTTTGCTAGAGCAACAACAAAGAACAACAAATACCGAACATATTGAGAGGTAGATGTCCAACCAGTGCCTTTTAGCGTGGCAGTGTTTCACTATTATTCTATCTTCTCTAGAAAGTTGCTACAATAAAGACTGTTTACAGTCAGAGTAACTGGGACATTGTGTCTGGAAATGCGTGTCAATGTTTGTTGTCAAATGTTTGGATTTGTAAATGTCAAGTTTCAATGCTTCGAGCAGCAAAAACAATTCAACACATTTTATTTCTATGGCGACTGAAGTAACTCAATATATATTTATTTAGCATTTCCTGTGCTTTAAAATTAAGCCATTAAGCACAACATATCAAAAGAGGCAGGATACTGGAACAGATACATTATGAAACTAAGATTAATACAGGTATAACATACAGTGTCAGCAGCAGATATTGTAAATTCCGAGCAAGTAAAACCAAAACTAGTTGCATGACTGCAGGCTCATCTCTTCAGTACAATGCACAGAAGACAACACAAGTTAAAACTTAAAGCATTTGGTGTCTTCCATGTCTTTAAAGCATAGTGGCTGTCCAACAATGTCAAGCTGAATACTTAAACTTGTCCAAATTGATTGCAAGAGTTTAACATACAAAAATAGTCATTTAGCTTTGCTATTTAGGAGTTAGCTTGAGACCAAAGTAACCCAGAGAAAAGACAGCCAGTTTACAGCAGTGGGGCCACTCCCTGGGGTGGACAGTGGAGGGTTAACAGGTATTTAAAAGCAGTTCTATAACACTCATATATGAGTACAGCTGTTTGTCTTTTACACTTCCCTGCAGAGCGCAACTTTATGGTCTGTTACAGGACCAATTCAATCTGTTGTTTTACAGCATCTGTAAATACACAAAGCCATTAACAGAGTATATTTCGGTAATATGGAACGCAAACACATAAATTACAAGAAACACAATAGCATGTTGGTGAAACAAAACCCTCTGAAACCCACCGAACCTTTCCTAATCTATTCAACGCCACAAATGCACCCAAGGAAGGCTCCAAAGACAGCTTTAGTAGACAAAGAATGGTTAAAACTTTGGGCAGCACAGATCCAAATGAGATCTTTCTGCTTTGTTTGGCTGACCTGCAGTAGGTCCTGCAGTAACAGTTAAAAGGACAGTAAGCATATGATACAAAGAGCAACATGATGCAATGGTTTTATGTGACACCAGTAATTAGCTTTGCATGACTATTCTAATAATAGCTTCTACCTTTACTCTATTATAATATCAAAGTATATTGTAGTCAATTTAAATTAGTCATGACGGGTTCTGTAACAAAATCTAATTGCTGGTTAAATGACGTTTAAAAGATCTGTGACAATCTGTGACCTCTATGAAGCCAGCAGTAATTGAACATTAATTACTAAAAGCAAGCCAACATAAAGACCAGTGTTGGTCATCTTACTTTAAAAAAGTAATTAGTTACAGTTACAAATTACTTCTCTCAAAAAGTAATTGAGTTAGTAACTCAGTTACCTACTATTATTATGTTTATTATCCCCCCCCCCCTTTTTTTGTTTTTGCACTGTAGGGGTGTGTATGCTGATGTGTGTATAAATATGTAGATCTAGAATCAGTGTTGTATGTGGTTCTGTGTAATTGTTATTGTTGCAAAAAGGGAAAAATCAATAAAAATATTTGTATAAAGTAACTCAGTTACCTCATTGTAAAAGTAATTAGTTACTCAGCAAAGTAACTGTGACGTTATTTTTTATGCTCTATAACGCTATTATATATAACGCCTTGGTCACCTGTTGCTGACCCGAAAAATGGAGCGTTGCTTGTTTTAACAGAGTGGCTCCGTCTCCTTCGCTGGAGCTCACGCTAGCTGCATTTGGGGTTGGGTTAGCAGCAGCAACAAGTGTCGTGTTGATGTGAGGTGCTTCATAAGATTGGAGTTGCTTGAGGCAGACGTGAATAAAGTCTGCTCTCTCCAGGCAGCTGATGTGTAGCCAAAGCCTGACACCTCGCGCTTCATTCATGTAGTAACGTGCCACTTTACATTCTCAGTAATGATAACGGCGTTGCAACGATGGGAAAAGTAATGAATTAGATTACTCCGTTACTGAAAAAATAACACCGTTAGTAACGCCATTATACTTAAACGCTGTTACTCCCAACACTGATAAAGACCAAGTATTTCTAGACGTAGTAAAACAATAAGTGATGTCAATGGGATTCTGGAAAAGTCCTGTCAGTGTTTACTTTGATTACGTACACACATTATCAGATCACTTTCTTTGGAACTTGTGTTTAGTTGCAGTCGTTATTAGAAAGGAAGTCATTTGAAATTATTGTAATTTGTGTAACTGTTATTTTTTCACATTTACTGCTTCATTAGCTTGTTCTTATACCAAGCATGTTGGGATATGTAGTTGACTTAAACCAAGACTTCAAGGGTTGTTTCGGTTTCTACGGTCCAAATTTTATTTAGTCTGCGGGGAAATCCATTTAACCACTGTTTTATGGTTGGAATTGCACTGGTGGTGGCTTGTGAAAGTTTGCCTTGAGGAGAGCAGATGGCAGCTTAAGGTTTCCTCAGGGTGTTCTTGCCCTTGAGGGATGAGGAAGGAGGGCTTGTGCAAAGTCAGCCTTCATGGAAAAACAGACCCCTGACCCAAAAAGATAAGGGCCCGTTTTGACCCCATTAATATGAGAGAGAGAGAGAGAGAGAGAGAGAGAGAGAGAGAGAGAGAGAGAGAGAGCCACAGGCATGCAGCAGTAAGAGGCAAACCATTGTTACTTCAAGTGGAAATTACATAACATAATCAAAGGCTACACACACACACACACACACACACACACACAGACACACACACACACACACACACACACACACACACACACACACACACACACACACACACACACTGTTTCCCCATTCCAGCTTCTTCTGCCTTTATCAAATCCCCCCACTCATTGTTCAAGAGCTTCCAGTAATGGTGTTTATTTTGGGCAGGAAGCTTTTGCTGTCTCCCAATTCCAGACATCATAGGAATTCTGAGCAGGTTTTGAGTCTACAAATTAAAATTTACTCAAAGATGTCAGTGTGCATACTAAAGTGACTATTTTTTTGTAATAGGTGAAGCAAAATTAAAACAAATTGTGGACTGTGGTGAAGAAAAATGAAAGCACAAAATCTTATGAACAACATTTAGCCTTACTCCCTTTAATGTTTGATTGGCAGTAGCTTTCCAAAGTCACCATTGAATGGCGTCATGTACATGTTTCCTGTTTGTGCAAAACCATAAAATATGTGAATTTCTTCACACTAGCAGTAATTGTTTTTCTAAATCTTTATTTCAGTCTTTAGGTTATAATAAATAATAAAAACTGAAAACAGACAATGAGCGGCTCTATTCAGACATGGGCTCAATAGGACATTACACAGACTTTGTACTAAGGAGCTGGCAGGGTAAATACCATTTTAATGTCCAGTCCAATTGATTCGGACAGTTTTGTTTCTCACATACAGCTCCGCGGGGTAATGTCTAGATTATTTCAGGTTTGCAGTGCATGTGTGAAAGGGGCTATATACTACACATATACTGTACATGACAGGCCCATAGTGGGAGAAGAGACAAGTCATATTAAGAGAGAATGAAGCAGATAATAGCGGACAAAACATGATGTAGGCCTAAAACAGTTATGAAACCAACCTTTTTGGAACGCAATCCTGAAAACTGCACAAAACAATATACCAGAAAAATATATGTAGTATGTATGTAGTTTGGGATTTAACAGATTTTAATGGAGTTCACACCATATGTGCCGCCGCAGGGCTACTTTATCAGCCCTTTTATCATCCCTAACTAACAACCGAGCATGAGAACACAGAAGATGAGCGAACATGTTTGTCTTGTGTTATATCTGGAGCTGGTTACTTTAAATGCCAGTCTTGGCAAAACATCCTTTCTTTGTCCTCAGCCTAGGAGTATGGCATGCAGAGCAAGCCCGACAGTGCACAAGTAAAGTAACTCACTTTCATCTCTGCAGTATCTATGTTGTCTCGTGTTTTGATATGTGTCTGTTGAAGTAAGATAAGACTGTACCTGCCAGTGAAATGAGACTGGTGTCTTAGCCTGTTTATTGTGAGGCCTTAGATAATATCTCTTCACTTATTGAACACTGGTTCTGTTCAGGGACCGGCAGCCTGTCTTGTCATATTAATCTCACACAACAAATTGCTCTCAGTGCAAAGTCAACACTACAGTATCTTCTAGTTTTAGATCTCTTGGCCTGGAGGAAGTACTTAATATTTTTACTCTACTCACATGAACATCTGCAATAGGAGAGCAAGTCCGGTTTGGCCCGAGTGGTCAGTGGCCACACATGTTAAATCGTTCCACCAGATTTAATTTTCATGTTCGGCAGCTGCATAAGGGGTGGGGGGGTTATTTTCTTAAGTGTCTGCTACTCATCTCTCCTGGCGAGAAGAGCCGACCTGGCGAGAAGAATGTGGTGTAACCGGCCAAAGCAAACCCACAGAAACTTGATGAGTGTCCCACTGCCGTGGCTCTGGGGATCAACTCGCAGTTCATTGAAATTCCTCTGATATTGGAACCTGGCTCGCCGCTCACTGCTGACTGATTATCCTTTCCTCCAGAAGTAGAGACTCGCGCTCACACGCACCATCACTACTGTGGCTCTTCTTCATATTTAAAAACAACTTCTGCCCTTGTTCTTGGGTGTTATTTGCTGCTTTTGTCCTGCAAATGGTTATTCTCAACTCTAGGGATGCACCGATCCACATTTTTTCACTTCCGATCCGATCCCGATACCTGAATTTGGATATCGGCCGATACCGATACTATTCCGATACCAGAGCTGTGTTTGCTTTAATATTATTATTATCATTATTGTTGATTTTATATGATGCTGAAATAAACTCCTCTCAACGGGCAAGTATGATATGGACGTACGTATGCATGTATGTCCCAAAAGGCAACTTGAGGTAAGTATAAGGTCAGAAAAGGAAGTCAGAAAAACAGGAAAAATCTCATTCTGAAAACAGATATGCAACTGTAAGGGTTTCAAATTGACTGTCATGTCAATATTTATTACATTCCCAAAATGTCAAATACTTGAGTCTTGAAATATAAGAAAAGTGCAAGTGTAAAAATCTCTCTCACACACACACACACACACACACACACACACACACACACACACACACACACACACACACACACACACACACACACACACACACACACACACACTATCAATAAAACAGTGTGTGAACAGCGCAAATCAAGCACACTGGCTCTTGTAGCATCAACAAATCAACGTTTTAAAATGTCAAATATCTGAAATATAAGAAAAGTGCAATAACTGTAAACATCTTACACACACACTTAGTTACACACACACACATACACACACACACACTGCCACACACACTTAAACACACACACCTCTGTTTTCACGGCTGCGCAGCGGCTGCTCTGAAACAGCGGCCGGGTCTCTGGAGGACGCAACAACGGGCAGTGCTTGAAGTGGGAAAAAAAAGGTGCCGGTACTCTCTTGCATTGGCAGATCATCATGACATTTGAGATTTCTGTAGTGAAAAACAAAACTTGGAGATATTGCTGGTACAACAACAATTTATTGTCATTTATTAACAATATAAATGTATGGATTTATTTAAACAACTTTACATAACTTTAGTGCGTACGCTATTCAAAAAATCATGTTTTAAACATACATGTGGCACAGTGAATCCTTATTAACTATCTATGGATGGCCTAAGCGACTAATTTACATATAGGCTAGTATCAATATTGTTTATTTTTTCCACAAATAAGCTGATTTATATTTGCTAATATGTTGGAGTCATGTTAAGAAAAAAAATTCATTCATTCATCAAAACTATTCATTTTAACAATAATTTGGTGCTCAAACAGATGCAAAACAGTCACTCTCAGTGTGTGTGTGTGTGTGTGTGTGTGTGTGTGTGTGTGTGCGTGTGTGACAGAGACAGGGGGAACAGCTTCAGTCCCCTCTCTGTCTGGGCAGCTAGTGACGGGATGCTGCTACATCATGTTTTGCAGCCCAGTTTGTTATCATTAAAAACAAGCCAGCTGTTCGTGGAGCAAAAATCCATCATTTGGTCCTTTGACCAACAGTCAGGCCGTCCGTGTGTTTCGTTACTCACGTTACTGTTGACGTCGGTGTAACGTTAAGGTTGGTAGCGGCAGACTCCTCATTAACGCCAGCTGTTCCGCTCACATCAACGCTAGCTTGAAGCTCATGAACCGTACTAGCTACCTCCTGATGTTTCTGGTTGGACTTGGACCTCTGTTGATGTGTCTGGCTCTGGCTCACGCATTCTTTTAGTACCTTTCTGAAGCCAGGCGGCTAACATAACGACTTATAAACTCGACACTTATTTTTAGTTTCTAGGTTTTCAGCAGTGAAACACCTGTTACGGTCAGGCTGACACTGACAGCGTTTTCAAACTAGCGTCCGTGGAAAAGCTAACTTCTGATAGGGTGGGCGGACTGCTTGCCTTTACGTGATTCGTCAAGATCTAAAATGTAAACACGTAGTGCCCTCTGGGTAGTGTAGTTTATGTAACGTTAGGGTCGTCTCTCTGACACTGACGCTTTCTCTGTCAGTGGTAGCGTACCGGCTGCATGCGAGAAGTAGCGGTACGCAAGAAAAAGTGCAGGTACGCTTAAGAGTAAAATGTAGAAGTGCCGGTACTGCGTACCGGTGCGTACCGGCCCACTTCGAGCACTGACAACGGGGAAATGAAACGCCACAAGCCGGCGACAACCCCGGCAGACAGACGATTGTGAAAGTCCTGTTTTGTTTTTGCATGTTGCTGTCTTGCTCTGCGGTGTTTCCAGTGTGAAGCATTTCCAAACAGCGGACACACAGGATAGCATCGAGCTAGCCACAATGCTGCTCATGCTACTATCCTGCTAGCTGGCTGCAAACTGCGGAATGGACTTCCTGAGCGGGGGCGTGTCTCATAACTCTGTGTCTCATTGAGCCGCGCCTCCGTTCAGGAAGTCTATTCTACAGTTTGCAGTCAGCCAGCAGACCAGCCGTCAGGAATCACTTTTGGAGCCATTTCAGCAGACAACGTTAAAGTGCAGACATGGCTCGTGGTATCGGAAATCTCCGCAGGTTGGATCGGGAAAATCCGATACCTGAATTTCGCTGGTATCGGTCCCGATACCGATACTGGATCGGATCGGCCCCATCCCTACTCAACTCACAGGAATCCTGCCATAGTCCTGTGGCTCTGAGTGCTGGTTAGTGAGCTTTCAAATCCTATTCCACTGCTCCACTTAGTAATGAACTATATGTGGTTGTTTTTGGCTTTCTGCACATATCTTTTTCATGTAAACAAGAAACGTGGTTTCCTTAATCAGGGAAGGGGTTAAAAAAAAAACCTAGTTAAGCTAGATGTTGTAGGAGATACGGAAGTATCTTGAAAAATGGCCACTTTTAACTGTGAATACAGGCACAGACACATACAGATTATTAACATCTCATTTCATTGCATCACATCTGTTGAGCTAGGTCAAGCTATTGTGCCATTTTTTCAAGTCGACTTCATCCACATGCCACCTGCCTCTAGCTCAAGTTGACATAACTTTTACAACCAAGATAAAAGAATCAAGTTCTTGTGAACACTGTAATTGTCTTGGTTGACAAAATAAAAAAATGAAATGGTACCAAATGGTTTGGGAATGTGTTGTTGAGGTGACGCTATTGCCTGGCTTGCAAACTCACAACATGTGTATGGCTGTCAAACATGGACGTTGAAAGAAGCATCCCAATGTAACATCTTATTTCACCACTCATACCATTCATGAGAAAGAACTTTGAGGGTGTCACCCCGTTTATTTTGGTGTCATCCAGTTTCCCTCTCTTTCATCTAAAATGGTCCTTCTCTCAACAGGAGACATCATGAAGAGAAATGAAAAGGGGAATGGTATTGCATAGAGAACAGGCTGGCAGACGTGGGCTTTAAATAGAAGTATTCCCTGTGTTTTCCACTCATTGTTTTTCTGTCTAAGCCGTGTCAATCATAGCTAAAATAGTCCCAGAGGTCCCTCTCTTGCTGAGCTGTGCGGTAGGTAGATGGTACTCAGTCCACTGTTTGTTTGAAAGAGAGCTACTCCTTCGGGCTATAACTGGGCTCAACTGTGAATTCCACATATGGCTTCAGCCACGCAGGTTGTCATGCAGTATGAGGCACAAATGGGAGCTAAAGACCTGGCATTTAAAATGTGGCATCATCTTTCATTCCACATTTTTTCTGTGATTTAATATCAAGCAAAATTTGGGTTTGATGCACTTCTTGATTTTGAATTGAAATTCACCCCTACACTGAAGCAAAATAAAAAATGCAGTGCATTCATTCATTTCAATGAGAGCCCTGTGTTGGCCACTATTAGAGGGTACAATATAAATTATGAAGGATTCATCGTAAAGTGGAAGGGAGTTGGTTTTCTGGTGGTATCAGTTATTAGGAAATTGTAAATTCACAGACTAGTTGTGTCAGGGTGTCTCTTTATGTCTACGAACAGCACCGTATGCATGCAGCATTCTTCTGTTAAAATTATTACAGCTATGAAAATGTCCATTCCTTGACAACAAGGGACAATTTTACCTTTTTATTTTTTTTTAAAGAAGGAAACATGTCGTGGAAAATACAAAAGACCTAACAAGACAAAGAATACAATTTATTTCCCATAATGCAGCCTAATCCAATTGCTAAATTAGATTTTTAAGAGACAGTCCTAGCCTAACGAGACGCATCGTCTAAAATAATTGAATTGTGACCGGCTCCGAAGCTGCAGGGCGTGCTGCTTGCCAGATGTATTGTGTTTTGTTTCTGCAAGACACTGTATCTTTAATTAAGGCGGTGATTTAGGCTCAGAAATTCCTTTCCAAAAGGCCAGACCCTTTTAAAATGACAAAAAAGGAAACAGTCTCAGGAGGAAATCTTTGCTTTGCAAGCCATTCTACACTAATGACTGGATCAAGGCTCTGAGCAAACTACAATACCAAAGCACTCTGGCATCTTGAGAGGACTGCAGTGTTTTTGTGTGGTATTTGATTGAATGCTAAAGTTGGCCTCTGTTTTGAAAGAGACAACATTCCCTTCTGGCTCAAGTATGTACCTCCTATAGGAATTACCGGCAAATTTGTTTTAAATTGGTGCCAGATGTTTCCTCTATCTAAAATTTGCTTTAATACCAAGCTTGGACATAACAATAACACAAACAAGCTTGGGAATTATCAGTTTAATGGACATAAGAACAACAAGAACAAAGTTACAGCCACTAATCCCTGGTCCAGCTGATTTTATTGGCCATTAAACTGCCTAATAAGTTCAGTTACCAAGGTTTATTCTGGTTTGAGCCTGTTTGGCAATGCCACCAAAAGTTGTAGAGGTGTGAGCTGTGAGAAGGTTGCAAAAGTGAAGGATTATACCAAGTGGGAGGGGACAATACTGTTATAATATAAAAGAGCAAGAAAAAATAAGATCACTTGAGATCATTTTGGCCCAAACGTATACTATGACATACGTGGACCATGACATACATGCCTACTGACCATTCAGCCACTTGGATGTTTTCCAGGACAGGTTTTGATCTTTCTCCTGTGAGACTCCATGATGGCAGCACCGGTGTTTGCCAGGAGATGAGACACAACTGCAAACCTTTTATTGCCAGGTGTGTTGTTCAGGTGCTTGTTGGGATGGTTAAGCACTGCCATCAGGTGCCCTCAGGCTGCTACTGCTCTCCAGCTGCACGCACGCACGCACACACGCGCACACACACACACACACACACACACACACACACACACACACACACACAACAAACAGCAGGTACAGGCTGTCTCAGTTATGCTCTTTTGCTTATTTTTGGTAAAATAAAACTAAGAAAAATATACTCTCTACTTTGCCACACACCACTCTTAAGTTGGGCATGTAGGCATTAGCTGCTTCTGGTGCATAATGCAATAATTTGGGCCATCAAAAGCACTGCATTTTTACGGCAGCTGCAGGAAATACTTGTCATGATAGGTCAAGGAGTATGAGGATATTTTTAGTTCAGTTTAGTGAAAGGACATCATAACACACATAACTTCAAAAATGTCAAGTACAACACAACGTCCAGGACGTATTTCCATTGTGGTCCTTGATGTAAAGAAGGCAAAGATGCAAGGTGACTGGGTGGCATCATACTACTAACAAAACCAAACAATATTGATATAATCACCAAAGAAAACCTCAAAAAATCCCCCCCCCCCCCCCCCCCCCAAAAAAAAAAAAAAAGTTATGCAAAGGATTATAGGGTACATACTTTAAATGCTCTACATGTGTGTTGACACAATCATAATCAGCACTGAGACTCGAGACAGAACCTCAGTGAGTTCAACTTGACACCTAACCTAGCGAGAAATCCAATATATGCTGAATTAAACATTTCCTAGTTTTAAATTCCCTGGACCACCAGATTTGAATCCCTGTCAAGCATTTCCTTCAGTCTGGTTAGCCTTGTCAGCCCTTGTTGGTATTCCTTACTTCCTATAAAGAATAATCCACTTTTGTAAACAAGAGTGAAGCTCTTATTATTATTTCAGAATTGGAATTGGCAAAGCAATTAACTGTGAAGTGAAAATGAAAAACTAAAATAGTGAATAGATGTAAACATTGCTGAATACCCACACGACTACCAGTGCCGATATAGCTAAACCCAAAATAATAGGGATACAGAAACTTGGCTAAACAGTGACGAGATTCAAAAGTGCATCCAAAAAAATTAATTTTTAGAGAGGTCTATAAGAGGACACTGCAACTCACTTTGAAATACAAATGCAGCAAATCAGGAAGGACATATACTGCCGGTTGTAATCCACTCTATTAAGAGTTAACAGTCTGGATGTAACATTGTTCTTTTTTTTTTTTTTTTTTGTGAAGACGAGTCACTTGTTTATAGAGAAATCTATTTTATACAAATCTGTTTGTGTCAGAGACAGCGATAGAGCAAACCGGGGGACTTGCATGAAATGGCGCCATTCTTGATCAAAAATAATTATGTTTTGAACATTGGAGTATGCAGTGTAATTGCACAGGGCCATTATCACTCCAGGTTTGTATCATCAGCTTTTGCCTTCTTGCCATCTTTGAAAGTTCTAAAACATCCTGTGGAGCCCTGAACATGATTATGTATTGTATTGTACTGCAGTGAATCGGGTAGATGGGTGATTTTGCTTTTAAAAAAGATAACTTTCTACAATTTTGAGCATGTTGGGCAGTGTAATCATCAAGCTATTTGACAATGTGTGAAAGCCGTTTGCACTGTGGTTACTGCTTCCACTTTTGTAGCTTCCTGGATGCTTTGGACCTGGCTTCACTCCTGCCCAGCATGTCTGTGGCTCTTTTGATAGGTCTATGAAACCTGAATAGTCCCAGAGTTGTTGGAGCTCTGAATAAGCACGAGCCCTCTGCCAAGAAAACCTAGCGTCAGCAGCCAAAAATCACGATAGCCTAGCAGAAAGGCAGCGAGCACTGAATGGCACTCAGCTCTCGTTCTCATTAAATAAACCAAATCAACAGAGAGGCAGGACAGATTTCTGCTCCTCAAGTGTCAGAGCTCCACAATGGCCCGAGACATCTCTTCTCTTTGTGAGGGTGTCCATCGTGAGGAGGCTCTGCTTACACAATAGATCTCCGTCTAAGTGCTGGGCTTGTTTCTCCACTGCCAAATGGACGAGTTCAGTCCATGCCAGGTTGCAAGGTAGATCAGGGCCAACGCACTCAAGAGGCTTTGTGGGTAAAATAGAAGAATGCTCTGGGACACCAGATGTTAAACAACCCATTCGGCATCATGCCGTGGGCCAGGGTGAGGATCGGCTGTATACGTGACGGGTCAGGGGTTGCATTGTAGTCTGCTGAAAAAATTCCCGTGAGATCAGCAGTTATTAACTCTGAGGTACAAGATCTACTTCCTATCCAGCTCTGTTACAATTGAAACATGCATACAGTCAGACGTACAGTACACACACTCAAGTGAGTCCTCTGTGGGTGCTCATACAGAATTTTAAGTGATGACTGAGGCTCACTGTTGTCAGCTTTGATTTGATTTTCCTGGTACCCAGACATTTTTAACAGGAGCAACACAATTTAAATCGGTTTTACCAGTTATACCTGTTCTATGTGCCTAATGTGTTATTTTTGCTCAGTTATAGCAACACCAAAGCACTTTTCCTCTTCGGCCCCCCTACAGGTTGGAAGCAGAATTGTCCATTACCATTATCTTTCGAACTACAGATCCGCTACCCGATCTGGCAAACTTGCATAGTGCCGTTATAGCCGATAGAGGGCTGCAAAGTGAATGCAGAAGTGCCGTTCACTCTGTTATGAGTTGATGAACCACTGAAACGATTTTTGAAACATTATTTTAAGGTACCAAATAATCTTTGGTGTTGCTTTAAAGTACATGATGTCCTGATTGAATCATTTTTTCCTTGTTAAACTATGTTTTAAGATCGGATAAACTTTTTGGATTCCACGCTGGGAAATCAAATATGTTCAAAATAAATAGATACATGCATGGATTTAAAAAAAATACAAAAATAGTATTTTTTGTTGTTTTTGGTATTTTATGGCTTTAATTAGTTAGCTTTTTTAAGGTAAAAAACCTAAATAGCCAGACTATGGAGGAGCAAAAAGAGAATAGAGGCTGAAGTGTGACACACGAAAGCACCAGGATGTTGGATGCTGTATCTGTGCATTTTTGCCTTCTGGCTTTTCATTGTCCCTTCTCTTTGTTGTATAATCTTTAGCTGCTTGCATGTTTTTTCTAAATCCTACCTGCCTTTGGAAGATGGGATGTAAGATATAAAACAAGAGGGTAAGTCAGTGGTTCACAGGTGCTGCTAGAAACATATGTATGGTAAAAGTGTTGGAACACCACCGCTGTGCAGCTGTTTAATAGGACTGGTGATTTTATCTTGTGTGCCGCGTTGTTCAAAAAAAACATCAGGACAGGAAGGAAGAAGAAGTACACATGCCAGCACCGGGGTGAAAACAAGATTAGGGGTTAGACAAAACACAGGACCACTTCCCCCCGCAGCCTCCGTACGGCGCACAGCAGGTACCCCGTTATTACTGCGGCTTTGCAGGAACAGGATTCATTACCAGGACGCAGCACTCAGGAGAGGTTGCTGGGATAAACGCTCTAGCAGCAGTCACCACCAGCCTGCCCCCGCCATCTCTATCTGGCTTGAGTTACAGCCATCCCGGTCTGTGGTCGGGAGACACAGATGTTGAAACTATTTTACCTCTCTCTAGACAGCTTAAAGCTCTTGTCCTCACTGAGGGATGATGCAGTTATTATTCAATGTCAAGTATTGCGAGGATGACTGTCAGTATGGGCATGTCAGGATGGCTGAACATTTATGTTACTCTGCAGGTAACAACCATATTCATCAAAATTCACATTTAAATGCTGTATTCGCTAACCATCGTATTTATTTAAACCCCTTAAGCTATTGATTTCCTCCAAAACATATCTTCAATTAAGTATTGAACTGTTAATATCCATTTTTGCAAGTTTCTAAGAAATATGTTTTCTTTTTTGGTGACCCATTTGTGTACTGTCTTTTCTGCGGTCAAACACTATGGCTGACTTGCTAATTGTGCTGTAACTACAGTATAAGCTGCATCTCCATTCAGAAGCAAGTCGGCAGTGTTTATGGGGGCTCGAGCAAATACACAAAAAGATAAAGACCTCCAGCACAGCAGGACAGGAGAGTTAAGCCTGTTCTCAATTTCCTGGGATGACAATGTTTATACCTGGAGGAAACAGAATACAGAACACAGAAACAGGCATTCTTCTGGATTTATGAACCAAAAGCAAATGTGTAAAAAGTACATGTAACACTCGCACACTGGTAAATTGCCCTTATTTAGATCTTAATTTTGTACGTTTTGCCTTAGTTAGGTCCCATGGATGCATATTCATAACCTACATTTAGGTACATGTACCACTTTATAAAGTTTTAAAACCCCTAATTCTGGCAGCAACGGAGGTGGTGGTTTTTATCTTGCGAAGCAGAAATGGCATCTTAAGTCATTTGAAAAGCAGATTTGGCCTTTTCTACGCAGTTATGTAAAACGAATCTGTTGTGCATAAATTTAACCACTAGCTAAATATTTATCAGGGATCCAAGGCAAAACCATGTAATTACACAATTTTCCATGATCTTGAATACTTTCATGGTATTAAATTAGAATCAGTTAATGTCATCCATTAGCAATGTTTTACACTTTTACACTTCCCGTCACGTAACCCTTCATTTTACTGTTTGACTCGGTGTCGCTTACGTGCAACTTTTAACTTCACCTGCCTCTTGATTTTAACGCCTTCAATAAGCACTTAAGAACCCATCCACAGCTGGATGCTGGTTTGAATTGATAATGCTTGCTTTGCACCTGAGGTTGACAGGCAAAATACTGCTGTTTTTCAGATTGATATGGATTAACATTCAGCTAGGTAGAACTCATACAGCGGCAGTGGTGTTGATAAAAAAAAAGCTTGGTAAACTACCGTTACTCTTAAACCCTGACGGTTTGTGCATGCCGAGGGGTCACAGTCACAAGACTATTATGGTCTGCTGAGGGTCAGAGGCCCAACGTGGGGCTGCAGTAAGCCTGTTTAAAGCAGGGAAGAGGGTTATTTAAGGTCTTCCACTGGCCTGTCATACACTTCACTGTATTGTGATCCATGTTGAAGAGCTCTGTTAGCCAAACAGCAAGCAGTTTGAAGGTATTGGCAGAATGACTGACAGTTACTGACACGGAAAACCTTGATTTTTAGAAAAGAGAACAAGTCAAATATACATGCAAATGTTGCCAATTAAACTTATATTACTTTACTGCAGTTTCCTGCCTTGCAACTTCTTTTTGCATATCTGCCAACATGCATGCAGACACCGATATCTCTGTGATAGCCTGCTGATGTATCGGTGGTCTGCTGTAGTTTCAGCTTTCTTGCCAAGCCTGACATCTCTGAGCAGGGGACTGAGTAGGGGCCGTGTGGTTTTCTGTGGAGGTCTGCGGTGTTGGAGTGTAAAGTCCCATTTATACTGAACTGAGCTGAGTGAACCCCCAACTCCTCTGTTCTCTCAACCCTGCGTAAACACACACACACACACACACACACACACACACAGATGCGAGCAGGGAGAGAGCATTAACAGCATCTCTGTCATCCATCCATATCTACCACCCCTTCACACACGCGCGCACGCACGCACACCCACCCAGCCCACACACACTCTTAACGTCCCTGGCCGAAAACTCTTGCTCTGTTCCAACCTACTGTGGAGGTTATAGACCAGAGAACAACTTTGGCAAACTTAAAGTGTGCAAAGGGCTGTTTCCCACTCATGTATTAAAGCTTTTTTAGACACTGAAAAGATCTCTGACCAGCCCTGCTGAGTCTGACCGGCCTGCCCTCAGGCCTCAGCTCCATCTGCTGACACATCCAGAGGAATGCTGATGCTGCTATCTCTGGGTCAACAATCACTGCCAGACCCCTGTTGTTTGTTTGGCTCTTTTTTTATTGCACCCCCTCGTGTAAAGCAAACTCATTTTGAGGT
The DNA here is from genome assembly GCA_023631565.1 of Gymnocephalus cernua. Classification (NCBI taxonomy): domain Eukaryota; kingdom Metazoa; phylum Chordata; class Actinopteri; order Perciformes; family Percidae; genus Gymnocephalus; species Gymnocephalus cernua. The sequence goes on along the minus strand of CM042447.1, from coordinate 6,950,086 downwards.
CTGTATTATAGTCTCACTTGGAGTGAAAATGAGGGTCAAGCAGACTTCAAGTTCAAAGCCAAAAATTGCAAGGCTTTTACTTGATAAACACATGATTTTAAAGAAAGCAACCCGGGGCTTTGTGGCCAATACAAGCTCTGATTCTTGAGAATAGCTTGTATGCTGTTTGACTCGACTCTGTCCCCAAACAACCCTTCAACAAAGCACTCGGTTGTGTAATTTGTGGGACTGAAATCAAATGAAAAGGCATCAGATTTTGGAAAGAGTGAAGGAAACTAGACTGACTATGGTGATAAATCTCGAATGGAATGGTGGTTATTCTTTAGTTTTTTCTTTTAATTACGCTTCTCCCTGTAACATAAGTAGGCAGCCATTTTAGCCTCAACTTGATAGTTTGATCTCAAGAGAGCCTACTGGTTAAATAAAAGTTGAGCAAAGTTTGAAAAGCAGAGCACACTCGCCCTTTTAGCATGCTAAAATAAAATGGGGGACCTTGCACTTCTACCTTTCGCTCAGACATACCAGTACCATCTTGATTAAAGAATTTGTTTGGATAAAGGTCACAGCAGGTGACAGAACATATTAGTTTTCCGTACAGGATTAAATGTAATATTTTTTGCCACAGATCAGTAGAGCTCCAGTCACACCTTTTTGAGGCTGTCAAATGATGTCTCACTTCTGCTCAGAGATGGCACAGCCCTCCTGGACCTAACACTGACCCTGGCAGCCTGTAGTGTCCCATTAATCAGCCAGCAGCTCCGGGGTGGATGTCCTCTCTTTGATCTCTGCCATACCTGAACGCAGCGCTGTACCTGTGACTGGCAGTCCTGGTTAAATGACAGTGGGCATCAGTGTGCAAGCGGCTCTCTTCTCTAATAGATCATCTTAATGAAGTCACTGTGCTGCGGCAGGTGATTAATACACACAAGTCATTAAGCCTGCTGTATGAGAGTGTGCCTCCGGTCGAGGTGCCCTTTTCTTGTTTAGAGATAAATCTGAAGACTAAGTGGACAGGGCACTGGCAGGGTGACAAGGCAGCATGGATGTTCATATTGGATCTCAAATAGGTTCTCTGATAAGAACATTTTTGTTGGGCTGGACAATAAACTAAATTCCCCCAAATTACCGGCCTTGTGAATCCCTTACCGTCCTTAAATGTGCTCCTATCACAGTTTTCAGTAAATAAATAAACTGAATTCCATATAATAAATACCTACAACCAGTGATGTTTAAACAAACAATTTAACTAACCAGTCCGGTCCAGAAGTATACTATCTTGAACTGGTCAGACCATAATGAATCCAGACAAACAAACATAAAAGTTAGCTAGCACAAAGTAGGATATACTTAGTCAGTGCCTTTACATGAAGTCTAAAAAGACTCATATTTATGGGTTAAGGCAATGTTATTGGCACTGAAATCACAGCTGACAATAACATAGAGGAGAAGAGATTTAAATGCGTAACAGCAGTGAACATACCACTGGCATAACCAGCATGAATGTACTAATGGCAGAGAGAGAATCATATTTAAACAGAGGCAGCAACAGGATTAATGTAGCTGTGTCGCTGAGCTATTGGATAGATGAGGTCAGCTGATGTGACCAGCTGATGAGATCATTGACCGGAGGAATAATAAGTGAGCATGAGTGTGGGGATTGAATGCAGATGTGTGAGGAATAAAGGAGACCTAAGCATGCAAAAGTCTTCCTGACTGAACTTCTTCTATAGCTTCATATGTCCATGTCAAATGCTAAATTATTCAGTACCCTCCAAACCTGTCTGAGTGTACATTTGGGTGACATCAGCCTTTGTCTAATGCTGTAGGTCTATAGTGCAGCCACACAATGTGCCCAGCTCACTCAAATGAACCAAGCGACAGCATCACTCTGACAGTCACTTAAAAAGGCAAATGCCAGACTAGGGGAGCTAAAGCCCGCTGCCTGCTGTTGTGCAGACAAGGAGCTTCAGAATAGATTATTTATCCTTCTCCTCCCCAAAAAGAGAGTTTCCAACCACAACAGATATTCCAATAGACCGTGAAGCTCTGCTCCAGATGTAGCTTCTTTAATTCTTCATGTGCAAAGTGACTGACATTGGTCTCGAGGCTGGAGCAGACCAGGATACGTGTTTTACTTGTACTAAAGTAAACACTCTTGTCACCCTGAGCCCCCCCGATTCTTGGTCCTGCTGTAAACAGGAAGTAAGACATGATTCTGGAAATCTGACTGCTTCTTTTCAGCTCAAGCTCATCTTTTTTAATCTCATCAACTTGGCATGTATCATCGACAAAGGAATCCCTGTTGATCAGTTTATGTGTATCAACTTTGGGCTGCATTTTACAGTATTAACCTAAATCATGACTCTTTAGTGGGTAGTTAATCATAGATGAATGTTTATTGGCTTAATTTCCAGAGATGAATAATCATGTAATTCAGCAGTAAGTGTTTTGTGGATTTTTCTAAAGGTTCTGGTGTAGTATCAATCAGTGGCATCAGGGCAGCATGCACCCAGCAAGCCAAAACTGTAATTAAGACTTAGAGTAGCAGACTTTAAAATGACCATTTTTGGAGAGAAAAAGCCAGATGGGTTTTTTCTGGATTGATGCTGAGCTAAAAGGGTGATGTGCAAGTATTCAAAATATTCTTATAGACATTAAATATACACTACATAACATTTGTTTAAAAAACAACAACCAATGTGTTCATTTGGAATATGTAAATAATCTGTTAGTTATGTGTTTTCAGTACACATGTTTTCCTTGCTTTCATTTACAAACTTTAGGAGAATAATCTGTTAAAAGTGCCAAATTGTGACATTAAAGAACAGTACTTTGTATCTTTGACACTATTTGTGCTTAGAAAATGATTACATTTTTAGTAAGTCTTAGTTTTTGACCCTTTGTAATGATTAAATGTTAACACATTCCTCAAAACATCAGCCAAACATCATTTGTTCATCCCTCCACACCTTCCCTGATTCTTTCCATGGTCCAAGGTAAGAAATTGGCTCATTTTATACATTCAGGGGCAAAAACATCCCTTATATGGTTGCACACACAGATCCCACTTTCCCTTTATTTGGAATATAGAAAAGCACAGCAATTTGGAATACTAGAGGGTAAAACGGGCTGCATCTCTATCCAACATAAACTTTGAGATCTCAATTCCACATTTCAGGCACGTTTGTGCATAGCAGAGTGGTTAGTCACTGCACAATTCACTTTGTGTTGACACAGACAAACTTCTGTTTAATTTCATTTTTTTAATCTCCAAAACCTCTACCCTTTATTTCCCACATATTATAAAGTCTTAATCTTGAAGTGTCATGTCTGCAACTATACCTTGTCGCAAATGTTTCATGTGTAAGTACAAAATTGTGCAATCCAATGCAAGAACACCTCAAACTATATGGGAATAAATGTCTCTCTGACATAAATAAGGTAGTATTTAATGTAGCCTAGTATTTAATTATTGTGTCCACCCCTGTGTGCATGCACGATAGAGATGGAGAGGACTGGTGAGCACTGAGTTACACTAGGAGAAGGAAAGTGCTCGCATTAGAAAGAAAAGAGGTTGGCGTTTTCCCAAAGGACAACTGATAAACCGTTTGGCAGGAAAGGCCTTGCAAATGACTGCATTCCTTGTTACCCTTCTAAGGCTATTTTTACCATTCAAGGGCCTTTTTAGTGGGCACCTTTTGTTCACCCTGCAGCATGAAACAGGAAAGACTGGTTTGCATTGTGACCCTCTGGGAGTTTGGCCGCAATCTCTGTCTCTCGTCACGATCCAACCATCCATCCTAAGGTTGAGCTCTGTTTACGCAATGAATCTTCACCGAGATGAACCCAGTAACTCCGCAACACAGTTCACTGTAAAGTAATGCAAATAGCTGAGGCCGTGCACATATATCATAATTGAGCTAAGATTACGAGGAGTGAAGTTGGAGGTTTTCCCAGGCAACGTGCAAAATCTCTTTCTAACGAATGAAAGCTCACTCCCCACTCCTCTGTCAAAGGGATGTTTGCTCTCTGTATGTTTGTACATGTCTTTTATTGTGTTTTCTATGGACATTCCACTGGTCAGAAATCCCCTCTGACTGTCCCCAGGAGGTGAAAGGCCCTCAAACAGGCCGTCTTCCTGTTCCCTGACTAGAGAGTCTAGAATCTAGTATTTGGTAGTGTTTAAGCTGCAGCTCCTCAGGGATTGCTGGAAGTGAATGTGGTCATGTCTTAAGAGGATTAAGAGGAGACCCTGGCCATGTTGAGCCAGAGGTCAACATCGCTGTTATTGTGGGAATGACCTCGCCTGTCACCACACATCTGTCAGTGTGTCAATATGTACTGAAGTGACCGATGTATTGTCGACTTTCTGCAGGGACCTGATTTCTTCACTTTATGTAAACAAGAAACTGGATTTCTTCAAACCAGTGCAAGGGATTAGAGAAAGCTGATTAACACAGCAAGATTTCTGTCTGAGAAAGCTGATTTCTTGGCCATGTTCACTAGCAAGTTTCTTTTTTTCTTCTTCTTTTTTTTTCAAAACTCTGTTTATTAGCATTTTTTTCAAGAACAACCATTTTCAGTGCAATTGTGATTTGTGTATAGGACAAAAATAAAAAAATTAAAAAATAGTAATAATTAAAATAAAATAAAGGGACAATGAAGCATGTATAAAAGTAAGACAAGTCTAAGTATGTGCATGGCTACATATATACGCATACATACATCCACACACACAGACATAAATACACGCATATATTTACTGCACTTATACAAAAATATTATTGAATAAAACAGATGCATATAATGAACATAACATGGCCTTCATCATTTCTTATATAACAGGGATGACTACATTAGTGCCACAGTCCAGTCAACGAGGGAGTCATAGGTGCAAAAAAATAAATAAATAAAAGAATGACAGTGGAGTTAGCCTATGGTGCAGAGTTCGATGTTAGAAAGTTAGAACAAGGGCAGTCAGCTTCACTAAGGTACATTGTGGAACTGTAATGTTTCTATGTGGTTAAAAAAAGGCTGCCAGATCTTAAAGAATTTAGTTGAGGATCCACGTAGCGTGTGTTTCACTAGCAAGTTTCTAACAGGATTTTTTTCAAGGGCCCATGTGCACGACAAAACTTCAAACTTGGAAAGTATAGCTGAGGCATAATTTGTCATCAGACTGTTCTCCAACAAATAACAATAAGTATCTTTGAAATGCACTTAAAATTAACCAGCCGTGGTTAAAAAATATGGCCTGGTTAGTTTTATGAAAGCGATTTTCTAACAAAGCAAATTGTGGCTGCGTCCCATTTCACGAATGTTTGAGTCCCACAGAGCTCTCGCACGCTTTTGCATGGGTAGCAAGTACAGCATTAGTAAAAACTGCCTTAATCTGGTTTCCCCATAACCTGATTTATTGTGTGCATGTAAACATAGTCTCTGTGACTGTCATCATTCAACCCAAGGCTGATCTAATCTCATCTATCATTCTCTTCCTCTTCTTTCAGAGCCTGGATGAGCTGGACGATGACGATGCAGGGGAGAAGAACAGAAGGGAGGAGGAGCTGGTTCAGGCCAACACTTTCCAGAACGAGTCCATGATAGCTGAACCTACCACTGGCCACTTAATGGTAAGAATTGACGTGACAGGAGGAAGGAGGAAAGAGCTGCACATTCATTCATATTTGATCAATAACCTCTGGTGGTATCTAACCACGCAGATAGATTTGGTTGTGGCTGAGATTTCAATGAAGGTTCAGTATGAACATAGAGTTGATCGAGAAGTCATTCATTGCCAAAAAAAAGAGACTTCCAGAATCAAAGAAGAGACATGATGTCTCTGCAGTATTGCCAGTGTATTCCAGTCTTTAGTGTCTGCCATAGACTCATATGATGTTCTACTTTTCCACCACACACTCAAGCAGAATATTTTACAGATTGATACATCGGTGCTGCCAAACAGAGGCACTGTTGCTCAGGGAGACACCCAGAGGGCTCAAGAGCTGAGTTTGTGTGGAAAGCTGCCGTGATGCAAAACCCAAAGGTGTCTCGGCATTTCATCATCACGGTGGAATCAGTTAAAAAGCAAAAAGAATTTCTCTTAAATGTGTTTTAAATCTACTAGGAGCGATGGTTATTCACAGGTCTAGGGTGCTTTAAGTTTCTTATTCCTAAAGCTGGTTGATAACACAAGTATTGTTCATGTGGATTTATGGAGAGATGGATATTGATTGTAACAATGTGAGTGTTGGGATGAATTGTCCATTAATTGACGATTGCTGATTGACTGAAAAGACATTTTGATCAGCGATTAATTATTTGTCTTATCGAGCAAAATGACCAAATATTCACTAGCTCAAGCTTCTGCAATATTATAATTTGCTGCTTTTCTCAGTTTCTCATCATTGTAAATTTTGGACCGTTAGATCGACAATAGAAGCAATTTGAAGATGTCAGCTTGGGCTTTTTTCATTGTCTACAAAGTGAATGAGTAATCGAAGCAAAAATATCAATAGAATTATAGATTCTGTAACTAAGCAGTGTCATTTACATCACACACTGCCCAGTGTTTCTCTGTGCAGCTCAAAAGCCATATTCATCAAACTATATTTGAAAGCCAGTGTTAGGATCTGCTTTGTGTATAAGGTGTCTGGTTCTTAAAAGTGGGAACCAGGGACTGTTGACATTTACAAAATGAGTATTTTTTATAGTTTTATAGTATAGTCTTTTTATTGATATTTATACATAGAGAGATAGTCTACAAAGCAGACAAATTCAGAAGCATAGGTGAACAGACACATTACAAGTATAAACATAATACCCTCGCAAAATGAGTATTTTAATCTTGAGAAGCAATATTGTGTTCATTTGATAAAAGTGAACCCATGCAGAGACGGTCTGCTCTCCCTCCAAATAAGTCCAGGAGGCGTCTGTAGAGTGAGGACATAATCCAGTTAGAAAAAAGGAAACCAAATCAGAACTGACACGCTCCTAATTTGAGTCTTTATTTCCTCAAGAATAGTATAGTTCATATTTAGTAGTGCGGTATTTGCAATGTCAAACTCACAAATACACAGAGTGATTTTCCATTAGAAGTTGAGCACATGTAGGATATGAAAAGCATCCAGCTGTGTAAAGTCTGAAAGCTCCAGTCTGTTTGTATTACTGTAAAACGCCATCTGATTTACATGTCGTTTGAAAGAAATAAAAAATACAAATGAAATGGCTCTGCCACTGAGTGACAACAGTTGTGGATGTAGCTGAGAGTTGCATTCCAGATGGATCAGCTGTTATGCATCAGCAGGCTTTTTTTTGTTTTGGGCTGGAACCTTCTGAGGCTGTTTACAGTATGCAAAGCGATGGCTTGTGTATGAAATATGTGCACTACACAAACAGCACACTAACAGGAAGATTGTGACAGCACCTGCTGAGATGGGGCCCGGATAGAAACTAAAAAGCAAAGCATTTGACTATTTAGTTAAGGTAGTCTGCAATATGCATAAACAAACAACAAGCAATTCAGTCAAACAGGTTTTCTGCAGCTTCCCCACTATGCGTTCATTTATAGTGAGAGAGAGAGTCATCATTTGAAACAGAATATGTCCATCCATGCCTGCTGAATCTATTCTTACCATCACAACATGAAGCCTAATGCAGACCAGATGTGGTTATCCAGAAACTAACCATTAGATGTCTCACCGTCACTCATATAAAACTGACATTCGTATTCTACTAGGGGGTCCTGTGCCAGCTTGCTCATAAAGAAGCGATTGGGAGAAATAAAGAGCCGAAAAGGTCCACTATGGTCAGTGGATATACTACAGAGCTGTCAGTTAGACATCTGTAAAGATGGAGCATCCCAAAAATGTGCTGCTCCTCTCGGGCCCCATTTATCAACGGGAGACAAGCAATTGCCATGTCAGGCCCGTTATGATATACAGCATCCAGTCAGGCCTCTAAGCTGGTATCAAGATATCTGGACAAAAAGTTGTTTTTTTTTTTAAAGAACCCAGGCCTCTAAACAGTCTCCCCAGTCTCGGAGCGTTTCCCAACCAAAACAAGCTGTAACTCTTCTGTGTTCATTGCTGAAGACATCATGGAAACTCCACAAAGGATCTTGGATATTAAATATTTTATCAGATCTTTTAAATTCTGTAATGATATCCATTTTCCATCTCTTTCTGTGGACCTGTGTTTCATTTAGATGTGCTTATTGAGGTGATGTATTCTCTCCGTGTGTGTGCTGCATTTGTGTGACAGGACACATGGCCGGGGAGAGAGGCCCTCTGCAGGCATGTGGTCCTGGTTATCAGGCTTTTCCTCTCTCTGGTATGCAAATCCTACAAGAAAACCTGTTTCAGTGATCCAGCAGTCAGAACCATATGGAACATTCCTCGGGATCATCTGCATTTAATGTGGCGCCAGGTCCACAACAAAGCAGTCCAGGGGCCTCATGTATAAACGTTGCGTACGCACGAAAAGCTTGCGTACGCTGGTTGTCACGGACACTTTGTGATGTATAAAAAAAAACTTGATGTGAGAATGTGCGGGCCGTCACGCAAACTGTTGAGCAGTCGTGAGAATGTGCGGACCGTCCGCAAAGTCTTGTCTGGCTCTGTAACGTGGCGAATTCTAAAAGTGCCAAACATTACAAAATAAAGTGTCCACTTCACTTACTGGCATATATCTGTGACGTTGTCTATGAAAAAACATATTTATATCCGCTGATACTCCATAAAAGTTGTTTCACAGCTTTCACACTATTAACTGTTTAATCTGCAGGCTACTTAACCTCTGTTAAATATGAGGACGGGAAATGAATGATACATCCACTTAGAAAATATTTTCAGTCATCCTCTGTATTTCCCATAGATGAAATATATACTCACTGTGCAGCAAAAAGATTGGCATAGAAAAATGTTATAGCCTATATTACATTTTTCCATGGCGATCTTTTTGTTATAGTCTGTAAGTCTGTAGTTACTGAGGCTCAGACATCCATGGCGCACGGGATGCGGGACGCACGGCTCAATCTCCCCAGGAACAAACGCTGTGTCGGGTGAGCAAACTCGTGATGCGTAATTGATCCTGTGAATGATTTGTAGGCTATTAAGTGAACAAAGTGTACCCGGTCCACCAAACACTGGGCCGTCTTGACTGTCTTGATTTTGCACATATTTCATCCATGTGTGGCGCAGCGGATCCGTGCGCACTGTCACCTGCCGTGGAGACGCCGGCCTCGCTAACCTCTCCTCCTCTGAGTCAGATCTCTCTCGCGCTCTAGCCTACTAACACTTAAAATAAATGGCATTACATCAGTGGGTTCAAACTGCTTATTGTGCGTCATTTGGACTGACACTGAGATGCATGTTGTTCTGTAACTGGTATGGCGCTGCCTCCATTCTCTTGATTTCCACTTCAACATTAGACATTGTTTATTAAAATTTCTGCCATGGTTCGGTGCATTCACCGCCTGGTCAACATTCGCCACTCTGGGCATTTTCTTTTATTGCTTATCCGAGATGACAAACGTCCAAACAGAAAAACACTTCTCGGCTCCACCTCCGCGATCAGCACCTCAACCTCACAGTCGGTGAAGTTTTTTTCCGTCTGCAGCGGGATAATCCGTTGTGATTGGACGAAGAATGACGTCGGGGGCGCATTTATAGTAATTTCCATATGCATTTATGGGAGGAGGCAAGACGGGGTCGGTGGCTCGTTTATGTGCGCTCAATTTCACGTTGATTGTGATGTATAAAGGAAAGATGCGAAGGACCTGGCGTACGCCCGGTTTTATACATCTGAATATTTCTGTACGTAGGCACTTTTCAAGTTTTTGGTCGTACGCCATCTTCTGGTATGAAAGCTGCGCAATCTTTTATACATGAGGCCCCAGGTCTTTTTTTCTGCCTGTCTCTCACATGGAAAACACATTCTGCTAACAACCTCCATCCAGCACTTTTTAACAAGCCTAATTTGCATTTTTAATTAGCACCTTTCAGTCCAAAAAAATGGTGCTGATGCAGAGCATCTTGTCCGAACAGCAGGGAAATGTTCCCCGCCCATTACATAGCATTTCTATCCAGGAGCAGCAAGCAGCCCCTGTGCTTGCAGCAAACTGAAACGATATTAACGTCCATTACATTCAAGCCTTTGCCAAATGAGTTGCTACAAAGCTAATTAAGACTGTCAGCTCCACACAACTCTCTCTGTATTTCTCAGTATGACTATGTTCAGAAGATTGTGTCGTCCGGTGACTTTCCCGTGCAGAAACCCGAGTGAAGATAATGACCTCTTCTGAAGAGTCCATCATGTTTTTTTTAATCCTCCTTGTCCTCCTTGGCTACTACCAACTGTGTGGAGGAGGGGTGGTGCTTTTTTTCTTTCTAGTAAAGATATTAGTTGTAAGAACCTTAGGGAAACACAGGGGAAATACCTTTGACTAATACACATGCAATATCTGTAATGGTCACTAACAGGGCAAGAGGTTAACATGACTTTGTGCAGCTGTTTGGTGTGTAGTTTGCAGGTTAGCCATGTTTTCATCTTCAGCCTTCGATTTATGTTCCAGGTTGGCATTTAGACATCTATTTCTTCAGCCACAATCAAAGACAGCTAGGTGTGGTTTAAATTAAATGTTTTATTAAAACCATGTGTGAGAAAACTGCAAAGCATATCTACTAAAACAATAGAGCAGTATGCCACAGTAGGTAAAATGTTAGCCCATAATTATAATTGTTGTTATTGCAGCAATAAGCGAGGGAAAATGATTCAAATGTTTTCACACAAACATACAAACATAGTATAGGGAATTTCCAGTAGCCTAGTTTTGCTGGTTCATGTATTTGGCCTGCCTGCTTCTTCTAAATGCTTATTTGAAGAAGAATCTCTCTCTCTCTTGAATTCATTGAATGCCTGCAGAAAAATGATCTTTATCAGCTTTGTACAGAGAAATGCTCGTGAGCGCTACACTGTCAGGCAGCTGGATGGAAAACCAAAGATTACCTTTTCATGGAGTAAGATGGCATTCCTTCAGAGATTTTTGAATTAAATGAGCTGTCAAGACATGAATCACAGATTACATCAAGCAAGACATTCAAAGTGGCAAGGAATGTTCCTTACACTTACACATACATACAGCACTGCACATCATGTGGCTATCTGCTCGAGTTCTTGTTTCATTGTTGATATTTGTCTCTTGTATTTAATTCAAGTCAAGTATTCTTAGTAGCTCTGCAGCCGGGCTTCTGGGAGCTGTCAGTGCAGCTCAAGCATAATAAATAAAGTTGCGCAGGCTTGCATTGTGTGCATTGAAGAAGTCTTACATGAATTACGCTGACCTTTCACGCAGATTCATGTCCCAGACAGGTCTGCACTGTGAAACATTGCAATAAGCTGCAGTAGTAATGTGGAAAATGAAGTCTGTGATGTTTTCTGTAAACGTAAACATAATATGATTTCATTCTCAGATTGTCGGCTGTGTATCAGCCACAGATGGATGTGGGAGATCAGTTTATCCCTTAGTTATAGAAGGAATGATCGCCTGCAAGCTAATGTATATGATTGAATCTTGTTTAATGCTGCACAGTTTAGCCCTGATATTAGTTTGTCTCTTTCACAAGATAAATATCTGACCTTTTTTTTAACCGGGATTTCATTTATACCAGTCCAAAAGTTCATACATTTTCATGCTAGCCAGAAGATGCAGGAGATTAAACCCCTCTTTAGCTCTACAGTCTATACTCCGTATCATATACGAATCATTCTTGGTCTTTTGTTTTGACTGTGTGCAAATGAGGATTGGCAAAGCCTCACAATGTCTGCTGACTGCTGTGACCTTCCCTCATATTGTTGTTTTGACTCATATTTCAACCCTTTTTCACCTCAGAAAATAAAACTCCAGTCCACCGACCCTTGTCAGTATGCCAGCAGACTTTGAATATGAAACTAGCTCATGCTGGATCTTACAAAACCGATGTATTAACATTTCTTGGGAAATGTAAAACCAAACAATTGTTTCCTACGTAGTCAGGTTCCTGTTGGAAACCAGCAGACTGGGTTTCCAGGTCAGTTGTATATTCAAAGAATTCTCTTGGTTTATTCAAGTTATACTAGACTGTGGAGGCAATAGACGAGATCAAACACACATTTACATTTAGAAAGCATTTTTTTATTTCTACCCTGTGATCTGTATTGACTGGCTCTGTTAGAGCTATAGTGCAGTTCAACTGCTGTGAAATCTACTGTATATGCATCACATCTCAACTAAAAATGTTTTACATGAGGCCTGACTCTTTCTTCCTCTTTTTCTGTCTTGTCTTTACATGACTGATTTGTTGGTACCCCCTTATCTAATTACAGTATGTACTCTGGCACAGGGATGTAGTAGTACTGAAAGGCAGAGTCGATGAAAAGGAATCTTTTCATAAATGTGTAATCATGATTGCAACTACTCAAATCAGACAAAACAAGCAATTTGAAGAACGCTGGGAAATAGTGATGGACATTTTTTAACTATGTTCTGCCATTTTATTTAACTACTTTCGAAATCCTTAATTGATTCCTTAATTATACTGTCTATATCCCCAGTACGCACAGTCTGCTTCTACGTTTCTAAAAGTAGTGTCTGACAAACCAACTCCATGGTTAAAGTCCTACAGTACTCTGTATTCATCTTAATGGGTTCAGGCCAAGTCTGACATTAGAGTGCATTATACTTAAGAATAGAGTAGCACCATCTGTCTGCCTTTGACTAAATTCCTGATAAGACAGTTTGAAAAGATTATACAGCTATAGTACTGGCTATTCAAGTCCAGCTATCGCAGCTGTGGGATTATACCAAATCCTAGAAAATGTCAGTTTCGAAAACAAATTTCATCAAAGAGCTCTTAAATCCAGGTGTTGCTTGAACCAGGACTTATGCGCAGATGATGTATTATTAAGTGTATGACCTGCTGCTGCCGAAGACTGCCCTCTCACCATCCTCCATCTTAGTAAATCTATCCAGGCTTGAGCCAGGGAAGAGATGAGGGTCGGGATTTCATCCACGGGTAATGGATGATATGTCACCGAGACAGAGAGGCTGGTGCATGCTAAGAGTCGGGCACAACATTTCCCCCTCACCCACTAAAGCCATCTTCTGACTGATAGATTGTATCATAGCCAAGGCTCCTCAATCAAACCTGGGACCCTTCACTGCACAACGCCTTTGGAAATGATCTCTCACACCTCATTTTTTCCGAGGGAAACGCTATTTTACCGAAGGCAATTCTATTGGAGCATCACTGCTGTATAGATCTAAACAACCTTTAGATCATACAATAATGGGAAAAGAAGATAAACACGCACCCCCATGTTGCAAAAGCAGATTGCCTTTCTCAACTTGGGGCTATGGGGACCCTGTTGAACTATTAAATGGAACAAAGCTCATCCATATATCAGCTCAGCAGCTGCAAAAACACAAACGTTCATACACAACCTAAAGGCTTTTTATAAATGCTTGCTCCTGATGAATTTCTCTTATCCTGTAGATGGAGTTTTGTGGGGGTTTTCACACCCAAGGCAAATTAACACAACAAATGATACCTAAAAAGTCATTCTGATATCTAATGCTTTTCTGAAATTACAGTGCTACCTGAAATTAGAGACCTAACAGCACTACTATAAATTTTTTTTTTTAAATCTGTAGCCTCTTGAGTTATTGTTTGTGGACTAAAGGTAAACTTCTCCTTTTTGTTTCAGGAAACCCCCAGATCTGGGAGCGGGCGCCACAAGAGGTGAGACTCGTTTTATTACCCTTACACTGAGAGTGGAGTTTATCTGCTTCAGCATCACTTGAAATGTGTCAAGAGAAGGAACAGAGGTCGGGATGAAAAACAGCAGTTTGAGTCATTAATTACGAGAGCAGATTCACAGATACACTGGCACCTCCTTCTGGGCTGGATGTTTCTTCTTTTTATTTCATACAATTTACTGTTGTTTGGCATAGAGCACAACATTGTGATCACAATAAATGTTCTTTCATCTGCTTCCATTATACTTCCATACAAATTAAAAAGGAGGGAACAAACTCTTCCAAGTCCAAATTTTGGCCAACGGTTGGCCACAATTTGGTTGGCCGCCAACCCCAACAGTCAAGTTCATCAGCTGACATTCAATCTGGCTATGTAATTGCGGCTGCTGCTCTCATCAGCTGGCCTGGCTACACTTGGACGCTCCGCAGTTCTGCAACGGACAACCCACCAGGTGCGCCGGGCAGCACTAGTATGGAGCTAGATTTGTTTCTTTATTACATGCGAGAAAATAAATGATCTGAGAGAAAAAAAGTCAGTCGGGGGGGCATCTTCTTGTCTTGGGAGTCGAACTGAATCATTACACCTCTCATGCCCGCTGCCAACTCGGAACTTGCAGACAGAGCAACAGCGGGACAACTTAACAATTTTCACCATCTTATTCATCATTAAATTCACTTCTGACAACGTTAGATTTCGAATATAGGCATTCTTCCGAAAATCGTTGCCAAATTGACAATTTGCTTCAAAGTTTTCGGAGTTGAGAAGATCCATAAAGTGACGCGACAGACAGCTGGTGGTGGCTGGATCGCTTGCTCGCCGACCGCCAGTCATGCTGGAACAGCCCCGCTATAGTTTCTCTCCGTCCGCCGGGGTGTGTGTGTGTGTGTGTGTGTGTGTGTGTGTGTGTGTGTGTGTGTGTGTGGGTGGGGGGGTGGGGGGGTGGGGGTGTGTGTGTGTGTGTGTGTGAGTGTGTGTGTGTGTGTGAGTGTGTGTGTGTGAGTGTGAGACGGCGGACCAGCGAGGTTGTTAAGCCCGCAGGCGCTTGTGGAGTTTAACGCCAAAAAGGCAGTTAACCTGAGGTTTCCGTTAATCTTATGATGATGTGTTGTGACATTTAAACAAACGATCCGGCGGAATAAAAGCCTCCTACGAGACCGGTCTGAGAGACCTCCAGCTCACAGTGAGGTTTCTGAGCATGTCTGTCCGAGCGACGAGCTAGCGGCCGGGGCAGGCGCCTGCTGGCTGTCGCCTCACTTCATGGAGCTTCTCAACTTTTTTTCGTTTGTTTAAATATCACAACACATGTCCATCATACGATTAACGGGGAGTTTAACGCCAAAAAGGCAGTTAACCTCAGGTTAACTGCCTGCGGGCTTAACAACCTCGCTGGTCCGCCGTCACAAACACACACACACACACACACACACACACCAGCGGACGGAGAGGTGTAATGATTCAGTTCGACTCCCAAGACAAGACGATGCCCCCCCGACTGACCAATAGGAACGTGGCCCCGCCCATGACACTATTTTCACAGCGAGAGCAAAATCCTGACTCGAGAGCAAAAAATGACATCGAGAGCAAAGACTTAGGTTTTGAGAGCGAGAAGAAAAGCGTTTTGAGAGAAATTTTTTTTGAGAGAAAATTTTTTCACACTGATAGCAAAAAATATAGTTTAAAAAAGTATTTTGAGAGAGATTTTTTTCTCAGAAATAATTTTAAAAAATTCAAATTTATATTTTTTATGTTCTATGAAAAAATACATTTTCTCAAAACGTTTTTTGTCTCAAATATTATTATTTTTGGCTATTGGTATGAAAACTTTTTCTCTCAAATATTTTTTTTTCTCTCATAAAATGCTTTTTTGCTATCAGTGTGATAACTTTTTCTCTCAAACATTTTTTTCTCTCAGATCATTTATTTTCGCCGCTGCTCTTCTCAAAAACTCCTTTTGCAATGTTAAAAAACTCTGTTATAATGCAGCCCCTATTAAATCCCATTCAGATATCTAGCATTTATTATTGTCTGCCTTTTGAGCAGATGGACCTGTCTGATAAAACTCATAAGCTCATGTAGCTTTGCAACACAAATGTTTCAGGTCAAGCTCTGTCTACCTTTCAAATGAAGAAACAAAGCCACTTGCGTGCTGTCGCTCATCTTGAATAGTTCAGGGGGCCTGAGAGATTGGAGCATTCAAAATCAAAACACACCCAGCCCTGCCTATTTAGAAAGTTTGAAATCTCAGCTGCCATTGAGATAGAAGAGGAGTGACTGGCATTAATCAACTACAATTGCAATCCCTCACCCAGAAATTGTGGTCATTTTGTGCAAAGGGGACAGGGAGATATTACTGACTACATCTTTAAACTACCCGCTCAAAACATCTCTGAATGGACCTTGCCTAGATGTTTTCTTGCTATTTAGGGGAATGCCATGTATTGGGGCGCGGCGGGGGTGTTAATCAAATGGTTGAGTATTGTGTGTTGTGGTTTCTAGTGTAGTTGTCACTGGACACTTAAGTTTGTGAGAGATGTTGTTATATTTGTGTCTGCTGCTGTTAAAGGCTTCCCTGTCTGTGCTTTCTCCTTCCCCACCTGCTGAGGCTCCCGAGAGTGTGTGATTGGCTCAGCCTCTCTCTCCCCCAGACCTCACGCTGCAGGGTGCTAATGGGCCACGGTGTGATATTTAGTATTGAGGCCATGAATGTTTATGCTTAGCTTCAACACCCGCTGAGCACCCTAGAGTACCTGTGTGTGTGTGTGTGTGTGTGTGTGTGTGTGTGTGTGTGTGTGTGTGTGTGTGTGTGTGTGTGTGTGTGTGTGTGTGTGTGTGTGTGTGTGTAAACAAGATGACATGCATGGACATAGACACACAGGGCATGTAATTGCTTTGTGTTTGGCTCTTTTTTTGACCTAATGGTGAGGGGACATACAGTATTCATTATCACGCGTTGTAATGTATACGTGATTGTACATGCACAAGCGTTTTGCACGTGTGCTTATGCCAATAAAGGATGAGTAGCCTTGAAGAGCCTACAATGAAAGAGACAAATGAAACACACTTCATCCTGGCGCAGGCAAGCCCCAAGGAGAGCGTTTCAAGGACTCCCTCTTGATCAAAAGCGATGGGCGCTGCAGTGTTTGGCTCTCTATAAGAATGAGCAAAAATAAGCTGTTGGTTCTGTAAAAGTCGAGGTACAGTATAGTGTTGTGGGCGGGACATTAAAGGGATACTTCACCGATTTAGCATTCAGCTTTGTATCAGTAGAAACCCGGTAGTATTTCTGAATGGCCGTGCTTCCCTCCCTCATGTCCCCCTGAGAGGGGAGATCTCGGCATTGGGGGTCTGGAAATCATTCCTCCAATGACGCAAAATGACGATTTTTACGTCATTGGAGGAATGGAAGGCCAGAGGCAAAGAACTACAAATAGTAGCAGGAGCTACTACCGCATGTTTTCAACACGCCCATCACCCGAAGCGAGCCGATCTCAGCCGGAAAAAAACGAAATGTCAGCCATCTTGGATCCTCGCTAACAGGGCTCTCTCTTCTCAGCAGCAAAATTTTACAACAATTATGTGCTTTCAAACTACCGCACGTGTAGGCCTACCACCGGGATACATCGCTACAGATCGGAGAATATGCAGGGAACGTTATTACAGAGGAAATAATCGGCACACTACGAGGTGCCTGCACGGAGACCAGCACGGAGACCAGCACGGAGACCAGCACGGAGACCAGCACGGAGACCAGCGGTCTCGCTCGATGCCCCGAGCCGGGTAGGGGACATCCTCATCGGCTAGGTGGGAAGCTAACGCTAACCAGGGAAAAGGCACATCCAGAGCGAGCTAACGCTAGCCGGCCACCTGTCCCATCAATCCTGATTGAAAGTGTCCGTTCATTAAACAACAAACTGGACTACATCCAACTTCAACGAAACTCCCAACACGAGTTCAGAGACTGTGTTTTGTGTTTTTGTGGAAACATGGCTGAACAACAGTGAACCGGACTGTCCAGCTACCAGGCCTGCTAGCCCTCCGACGATCCAAGCTAGTGATGCTCTGTATAAATGTGGGCTGTGTTAACACGGACTGGTGCAGAAATGGGGTGATTTGTATCCAACTAACCGCTGGAGTTTGTGACTGTTACATGGCGACCATTCGACATTCCACGCTAATTCACGGCTGTGTTTATACTCGGTGTTTACAGCCCACCAAGCCTAATGCTAGTATGCTTAGCTGAACTTTACGGAGCCTATAATGTGTGTGTGCACTAAAGGTAGCCTGTTTCATATGTCGTTTTTATATAATGTCGTTTTTATATATTTTAAATGTGTAACACCACTTGAGCCACGATGATACGTTGTTTCGTGTATATGGTTCAAATAACATTAAAACACATTGAGTTGAGTTGAATGCCTCACTGTCTGTCAGTCAAGCGGTAGGCGTGGCTTGGGAGTGGACTTAAAGCAGCGAAGTGCATTCTGGGATTTGGTGTCTTTCATCCGTATGAGCCAAAAACACATTTTCTGGCTTTTCTTGGCCTAGAATGCACCAATTTCAATTTTTTTTCACATTTCTGCTACATAGGTGAGCCAATTTAAAGATATATTCAGCTTTCCAGCGGTGAAATATCCCTTTAAGTCAGACTCAGTGGTGAGTGAGATCGAAGCAGAGGGACAGACACAGAGCTGTAGCGGAGCCAAAGTAGCGCACTTTTTAATTAATTAACTTTATCGGTTATTAGGCAAATAAAAATGCTGATACAGATACAGATTCATAAACCACAGACATCTCAAAATCTGTTCTAGTTTTGGCAAAAAAATAGCTATCTAATCTATTATTAAGAACTTCTAGGGCCTTTTAGAAAATAACAAATAAAACATCAGTAAGTAAGGCCAGATGTAGTCTGAAAAGGTGGAATTTACAGGTTGTTTTTACCAATGTGATAAAGTACCTTTAGCTTCCCAAAAAAAAATGTCCTGTGTGGTTATTTAACCTATTAATGGTTTCACAATTGAATAGCCAGTAAAAGCTAAGGATGGCAATAAAAAGAAATAAAAATCGATATTGTTTTACCCTTATTGCCCACTACTGCCTCTCCCATCTCAGAGTTAAAAGTACTTTGTAAAGTAGTCTAATAATGGGAACATCATATTTGGCAGATTCTGAAAGCAGCGCAGATGGTACAAAGGAGTTATATTTGTCCTTTGTCTTGCCAGCAGCTTTCCTGTCTGTTTCAGCTGTAGAAATATGCAGACAGCCCTCTTCAGACAATTCAGCGAAGCCTACAGACGAACACAGAATAATTTGATTCCCCGGGAGATTTTATAAACCTGGCACAATCTGTTCCTACCGGGGAGAGTTGTAGTGGGGTGGGGGGGTGCAGAGCAGCAACTGATACCAAGGTTCCACGTCAACAATTATTGAAATAAGGTCTGTAAGAAAATAAACCGCACATGAATATTCTTTCCCAGCTGCCCCAGAATCCGTCTCTAAGTAGCGAGAAGTGGAAGAGGAGATAAGGTTAATGTTCTGCTCAAGCTGCATACAAAAACTTTTTTTCTCACCAGTTTAAGAACAGACGCACAAGCTGCCACTGCCATTCTTGAGCCTATTTGAAGTTGTAATATGTAAATGGTTTCATAATCAGAATTCTTTTTGCACCAGAGTTGCAAACCATTGACGGCCTTTTCTCCATTAATGGAATAAAAGGCAGCGGGCTGTTAATAATGCATGCCTGATTGAAAGGGCAAAGACGCAGAAGATATTCCCACCTGTTCTTTTGATGATGCATGTGTCACCCCATTGAAGTTTAATAATGTGGGTATGATTCATACCTTCAAACAGCCTCAGTGTGAATACAGTATTGGACACTTTGAATAGTGGTAATTGCCACAAAATTCACTCTTCTTCAATTTTCTTCTTCATGTGAAGAAAAAGGACTTAAGTATTTGAGTTGTATTCGGTATTGTAGTTATGATAAATACAGTACATTAACATTTATGTTTTTGTGCGTGTTTGTAACAGCTGTGTGGGGCCGGGATCTGAGGAAGAGCTGGGTGCTAACAGCAGACAACGACACAACCGTCACGGCAGAGATGGAGGAGCTGCAGCACCACCAGGGAGCTTGGAGAAAAGAATGGATGAGCTGGAGAAGGTAAGTCTTCTGACCCTGTCATTCAAATCACTACTATTACTAATGAATACTCCAGCCAAGAGAAATACAAGCCAGTTAAATTGTGTTTTTTAAGGAATAGTGTGACATGTCGGGAAATATACTTAGTATTTACTTTCTTGCCAAGAGTTGGATGAGAAGATCAATACTCGTTCTTACGTCTGTGTGTTAACAACAGTATGGTACTACTGTAGGGCCAAGAAGAGATGAGCTTAGTTTAGCATCAAGACTGGAGGCAGTGAGAAACAGCTCACTCCAAAATAATGCTGACCAGTACCACTTAAAGGTGCTCCAAGCAATGTCACGCGTTTTTTAGGCTACAACATTTTTTGTCACATACAGCAAACATCTCCTCACTATCCGCTAGCTGCCTGTCCACTGAACACACTGTAAAAAAAAACGTGGTCTCTGTAGACAGCCCAGGGTCCACAAACGGCAACAAAAACAAACCGCCAACCTGCACCACAAACCATAACAAGCTGGTTGAGCCATCACTACAGCAGCGTTAGCGCGTAGGCTACTTCCACAATGTGCGTTCATGACTCAACCAACTCCTTAAAAAAACGCGTCACATCACTTAGAGCACCTTTTAGGCCACTTTATTTTATTTTTTCAAAGATAATTTTTTGGCCTTTTTTTTGACTCAGCAGCAAAACAGTAAATGTTCATCTTTAGAGGTGCTTGAAGGCATGAAATGTTGAGCTAGGCTGTTTTCCCCTGCCTCCAGTCTTTATGCTAAGTTAAGCTAATCGCCTGCTGGCTATTAGCTCCATAGTAAATGCACAGACATGAGAATAGTATCCCCACAATCTCAAGCTATTCTTTTAATAGTGCACTATCATTATTTAGCTCACATGAGTTTGTTGTCTTCTATGAGTTTACTTCATAAATGTTACTATCAGCCTTAAAACGTGATGAAAAGGTGAGCAAATGTGAGCATCTGCTCTGAGACTGGACTGTTTCCTATCATGGTCCAGATGAGACAGAATACACATTTTGGCAGGTTATATCATCTCCCTGCTGTGAGAAGGTCAGCGCCTGTTGTCCTGAGAGTGTTCTTGATAATTAATGGAACATCTTGGCGATTGTGTCGCTCTTGCCAATGGAGTTTCAGCGATTTATATCACCAGGTACTCGTCCTGCTCAAATTAGACATGTAACCACGATGGATCAAGTACCAAATAATGTTCACCTTTAGATTCTGTTCTCCCTTTATACACTCTCTGCTTTTGCTATAGTTCTTTCACGCACATTTTCTTTTTCTTTTCTTTTTTTTTAGATGAAGTTCCTGTCCATAGTTTCAATCAGATACTGTAGCAATTAGTTAAATAGTTTTTTGTTGGCCAGGTGGGGAGACATAGAAAAGAGACATAGAGGTCACACCCGAAACGGGGTCGTAGCCAGGATTTTAAAAATATCTAAAAGTATCTAATATCTAAAAGCTGTCTCAAAGCCTTTTTCACAATTCCGGGAATATAACTCTGTTGGAAAAATACAACACACATTTAAAGACATGGCTTAACATCTACATCTGTAAAACCGCCAAATACAATGCTGCAGTGTCCTCAGTGGACCTGAACCAAAACATGTATGATTTCCTCTTCTAGTGTGCCCACTGTTTGACCATCAAGGTGTCAGTTACTCCCTGGGACATTCACAAATAGGACTTGAAATATCAGCGAATGAGAGCAAATCTGAGGAAACTGAGTTTCAGTGGATTTTTTTCTTCCTCTATTTCAACCCTAAGCACCATGTAAATGTAAAATCATAGAGGAAGCATAGTTTTTTTTTATGATTGACATATGCTATCACTACCAAATCCTATAAACTTTTCAATGTTCTTTAAGTTTTGAAAGGGTGCACCCGCAACTCTTCTGGCTTGACTGATTCCTTTATCAGCTGCACCTTTTTCAGACGAATTTCCACTTTGAGTCCTTTGAGCGGGCGCCCGAGTTCTGATTTTCTGGCTGGTAACTGCAGCTCAGCACTGGCAGAAATCCTCCTCAGTGTTGTTGAAGCAATGACCTTTTAAAGTGCAGATATGTCTTTTCCACCTACACCATTCCTATCAGACCCTAAACCCCTCAGTGCTGCTACTGTAGAAACTCAACGTGGAATCAAATGTCACTTTCGGAAAAAAGCTTTTTAAAGTAAGTACTGCTTTGAACTCAGTGACTTCCGTGCCAGGTATTTCTCTCAGTTAAATGACTAGAAACACCTTTGAACCATTTCACACATTATTATTTTTTGTGCACAATGTTTCTACAGGCGGAGGTGTGTATGTTGATGGTCTGTTCATATGAGATTGCTGGCAGGTAAATCTTTGTGACTCCAGCCGGCAACTTTAGATCCTTAGACATTACTTAAAAGCCTCACAAGTACAGAAATGTACAGTATATTTTTTTTTTTTTATTATTTTATTTTTGGTATATTTACTTTACACATATATACACAAGAACATACAACAAAAAAATCCCACCCAAAACGAACAACAGACGCTGCATTGTCTTAAACTGAGATCAAAGAAGCATGGAAGAAAAATAATAATATAAAAATAAAAACAGTACTGTACAAGAAATAAATAACTGAGTTGTACAGTATGTTTGATCCTCATAAATATATAACTCTTACAGAAATCCCTGTTCTCCAACGCCAAGTAGGACAGGTATCTAACCTCAACCCAGGTTGGGAGGAGAGTCACAGAGCACATTCAGAACGAAACCACTAATGGAGATTTGGCCTGCATTGCTCTATTGGTGTAAAATATGTTTGTTCAAAGACTCCAAAGCTGCAGTTATCTATAGTACCTTTAAAAACCATGATGAAAAGACTTTCATTGGTGTGCATATTGATCTTGGCTACAGTAATGTGTTGTACCTTCTACTGTACCTGCCTGATCAGTTTCTATGGAAACAATTTCAGGCTTATCTGGAAAGTGGAAATCCTGATCAGTTCCATCATAAGCATCATACACATTTGTGCATGTTAACACCTGTTTATAGCCTACATAAACTCTCATTTTTAATCTTTATTTATCCAGGTAAGTCGATTGAGAACAATTTCTCATTTGCAACGACAACCTGTCACATTCACACAGTTCCACATTCATACCTGGAAGCTGCCCAGTCCAACCACAGTCTGATCTGCTGGCCACTGAGCAGCTCCACTGGAGCGGTTGGAGGTTAAGGGCCTTGCTCAAGGGCACCTCAGTGGTCACTTTCCCCACCCAGATTTTATCCTGTCGGTCTGGGGATTGAACCGGCCCAAGCTCGCTTCTCTAACCTCTAGGCCATTGTATTTAAGGAACAATATCCATTTATTTCACTGTAGTTAGTAACACACTGGCTTTTAACCAAGTACAATTTGAAACACAAAAGCACCATAAAAAGGAACTATCAATGCATTGTTTACTGACAATCTGTTCTGTTATAATACATATTGCTTGTTTTTAAAGAATATGTTGAATTCGGAAATAAAAACTTATATATATATATATATATATATATATATATATATATATATATATATATATATATATATATATATATATATATATATATATATATGAGTTTAAAACTGTAATGTGGCAACAAGTCAATGCTTCTTATTGACTAAGTCTTAACGCCTTTTAAAACCAGATGCTTTTGGAAGAAAAATGTGCTATCAATGAAGTAGTCCCATGCAAGCTTAACATGGCAACATATTAATACACAGCTCTGAATATTCTCAAATGTTGAATACAGCTGTTTGCAGTTTTGGTTTGGCACATCCAAGGCTTTCTAATGCCGGACAGTAGTAAGGTTAAGGTTACTTTTATTGTCACCCATAGGAGAAAATAGTCTTGGTTTAAGGGAATTGCTGCATCCAAACCAAACATCACAATAAAACGCAGTTAATAAGAACACATGCAAACATTAGTCTGAGAGAAAACAACCAAACTGTAAAATGTTTTGTAGCTACTTCCTCTAGCTCCTCCTGGGGAATCCCAAGGCGTTCCAGGCCAGATGGGAAACACTGTATAATTCTTCCAGGATATTCTGTTCTTCCCAGTTGGATGTAACTCCACCGCAAGGCATCCTAATTAGATCTTCATACACCTTAATACCACAGAGCAGCAATTCTACTCCTTAAAGCATTTGTATGAATCAAACCAAGTGCTTGTTGGATCATGAGACAGCGTCTGTATTCCTCTCCCTACACACCTTTGCCACTTCAGAATTGGGACAGATTTATAATTCATGTAATCATATTGCTAATTTGTGTGTGTTTTCAGGAGCTGGCCAGAGAGCGTCAGGAGAACGATAGGTTGCTGAAGGCCCACCAGGACAAAGACGACCTCATCGGGAAGCTGAAGGAGGAAATTGACTTGCTGAATAGAGTGAGTCTAGCCTACCTAATTTTCTACTCTGATGTTTTTTAACGTTCCTTTGTGTTTTCATGTGTGGGTGGCTTGTGTGGGTTGGAAATCATCATCTGGCATTTTAGTGGAGTTGTGTATAATAGCTGTGTTTTTCTATGATAGATAGATACAAATATTTTGCTCGTACTTGTATGTGCAATTTGCATTTTTAAAAACTCTCCAGTGGTTTGATGACATTTGAGCCTCAAAGTTACAGCTTCAGAGTGTCGCAGGTGAAATTATTGTCTTATGGATTTATTCACCCAAAACAATTTTGCTGCCCGGTGGATAAGAATTTCAGACATGATTGTATGTCTGAAGTTAATTGAGAGTAATTTTCTTGACTTAGAGGGTTTGGACAGATCATTTATTGAACAAAGCAAAAAACGCAGGAGATCAATAAGTATGAAGTGTAGTGGCAGCTGAAAACACGACAAATACCACAGTCTTCAACTGTTAAACACCCAGTTTCTTTCTTCTGTCTTTTGATTTACTCTCAGGCAGTATGATACAGTACAGTACAAGGTAGAGCCCAACATTCAGAGCATTCAAAAACCCTCCAACTAAAACGTTCAAAGTGAAGTTTAACCTCACGCTGTGTCATTTCACATTCAGTAAAGTAGAGCCGTAGGCCAAACTAAATGATCACCAAATTACACCCTCGCCATCTTCAGCCAATCAGTGTGGTACGGTCAATCTACCTCTGGTGTTCAGAAAAAGATTACAATCAGAAGAATGGCTTTGTTTCACAGCTGCCTGCCAGCCGTAATTTGTATTTAAAATTGAGTTCATGTATCGGGTTCAGACCAATAAATCTTGGTCATAATTCAGCTAACTGTGAATACGCTTGTACTCGCACCATTGCAGGTTTTGGGCTTAAGGACTTGTTGCTATGACTACAGCTCCAGTTGAATTTGAAACCAGCTTTGAAAAATTTAAAAAATACAAATAATTCTCAATTGTCCAACAAGTCCGTCAAACTAATGTCAACAGGAATTGAACAGTGGTCATTATTACTACGGTCATTAAATGCCTTTGTCACTTAATGTTTTGAGCCATTCACTGAAACGACTGATGACAGTCTCAAGTTATTTACATACAGAGAACAGGCCCCTGCTGAGACTTATTTGTTGTTCCTAGTCTCTCTGAAGAAGAGAACTCCAAGTCTTCTCTCAGGATAATCAGTTAAGAAAATGCTGCCTTACTTTCTGATTATTGTGCTTTTGAGAGATCTTGTAGCCATCACACTGGGAGTGTTTTACACTGAAGTGCACCCACTAGCAGGAGTCATGTGTGTTTTAAAGTTTGGTTTGGCCTCACGGGTCGGGGTCCTGTTACCTCCTCACACTGTGGTCAGGGTTGAAAGGTCGGGGGATATTCATGTAAGCTGATGTCTCTTTATGTTTAGCCGCCAGAGTAAAACCTCCCCAAACCCTCTAAACCCTCATCCGACTGTCAACAATCGCTCCTCAACTCGCAGTCTTTGCCCATGTTTCTGGGTCAAAAAGGCTGGTGGTAAAATACATCTCTGTTTTTTGGCATCTCTTAAGGGAAACGTAGCAGGAGGGGATACATCTCAAAGACTTGTGCACACTGTCAGCAACTAGACGAATGAATGTTGCTTGGTTATTATCTTGACGCTTTAGTCATCATGATACACACACTACACAACCCATCAGCAAACACTAAGAGTGCAATATTGCAGGATGCATCATGCTGATAGCATCACACGGACAGGAAGCTGGTCATATGAGAAGGCCTTTATGTAAGGACGGTCAACGTGGTGATAGCCATCAGAAATATCCCTTAGAGAGGCTACCGCAAGGCCTGATGGGAAAGAAGGAGATAACAGCTGATCCAGTCTGCCGTCTCTGTGCAGAGGAAGATTGAACCCCTAGTCACTGTAGAAGTTTATTTGAGAGAGAAAGAAAAGATGAAGCTTAACTTCTGGACTTATATATTTCCCCCTTGATACACTTTGAAGAGAGAAATTGTGTCTTGTAGAGAGCTCAGATCCCTGTAAGCACATATATCAGTGTGAATAAAGCTAATGAGATCCTTGATCTAATGATGAAGCGAGTTGTAGACTTTACATTTTCAAAGGTTAAACCTGTAATAACTGTTTTGGGTTGTTGTTTTTTGGCTACTTGGTGGCAATGGAACACAACATTGACATATAAGTTGATATGGCGAACTTGTCAGCAAACAGTTGCTTATGTACACATCCAGCAGATACAGAGCAACATTATCATTCATTAAAAGTGTTGTTTCTGGCCACCTGATGAATGTAAGTCCAATATTCACTCTATTTTAGTTCTGGTTTTGGTCTCTACCAACTCCTGAGGGAAATATCTGGCTCATTGCCAAAAACAACACTATGAGAGCCGTGAGAGTAGGGCTGAACTGATCAGGTTTATATTTTTTTATAGCGTGGACTAGTGCAATATCCAAATCGCAGGAGGCCAAATATGTGTCAAAATCCTTGGGCTGAACAATTTGGGTAAAAAATCTAGTTGCAATTTTTCTGCCAGATATTGCGATTACGATTCAATTTGTGATTTTAAAATAAAAGTATAGCTAATGTTCAACATTCACTTTGTAACAAATGAAACATGTCATCGAGCATTATAACATGAGACACCATCAAAACTGCTCCTTATTCTTATAGGATGAGAACATAGATATGAATTGCCAGCCATAAGTGTTTTTCATTTAGTAAACGTTAAACAGCCAAACAAAGAACATTAATCACAGAAGCTAAAGTTATATTGATAAAAAAGAAATTAAAAAAAAAATATCAGTACTTTCCTGTAAACCGATATGCCTCAGTTTTAGTCCAGCATTTATCTTGTTAAAAATCAGTGAAATATAATAATAAAATAGGAATACAAAATGTTAAAAACCAAATGTTACACCAAACATTCAACTAAATATTCACATTTGATTAATCACGGTCTTCACGATTAGCTAATCGCATTCTTTTAAATCGCGATTTCGATTTGAAAACGATTAATCGTTCAGCCTTACAAAATACCATTCTGAATGTATTGTGGTGCTGCAGAGATATGAAATGACATTAATGATGCAAACATTTCCAAATCGTTCAGCCCCTTAGGTGAAAGTTAACCAAAACAGTAAAGATACAGCTAAACAATGAGCTGAAACTATAAAGCTCCATAAAGCCGAGGCAAGCTGCAAATTCAGGGGATAATTCTCTGTAGGGTTATCACTACGGGCACATTGTCACGTTGCTGTTACAATATTTTACTTGTCACTTTTTTTTGGACATTTTGGACCGCACTAGTTAACTAGTAACACCCAGGAACAGTCCAACAACAGTCCATCAGTTTTTTGGCTTTTACTAGTTAACTAGGGGAGGAACCTGACTTTTGATATCAAGGATATGGAATAAATTCTCAAAGGGCTTGCCATATTATAGCTGCTTTAAACACGAGCGTTTGCTCTGAAACTAGTCTTTATATCACTCTTCCTCTGCAGCAGAGACAACATGGTGTGCAGAAACATGTGACCTCCTTAGTTTGACTTCCCTCTAAGTGCAGTTGCGCTCATTCTCAGGAGATCATGACCGGTGATGGAAGAAACCGAAAATGAGGAGTGTCACTTTGATGAGACAGCGCTGTGGCAACTGAGAGCTTTTCTCACTTCCAACTAATTGGAGCTGTTAATGTCTAATTTGTTGCTATCAAGGCAGCCTGGCTGGAGGGCGAAACCTGGCAGCAAGTAATGCTCACTTTAACTCTCCGACTAACACTCCAACCTGACTGGGCCCTGGGTTGTGAATATTCATGTGCCTAAATCTGTCCAGAAAGTGCTAACCCCAGAGCTGTCTGTTTTGATCTTTTTCTCCCAGGACCTGGATGACATTGAAGATGAGAATGAGCAACTCAAACAGGAGAACAAGACTCTGCTGAAAGTGGTGGGCCAGCTGACGAGGTAGAACTCAACACAAACAACCCAGCCTCCTCCCCGATGAATGGAGCATTTCTGTTCTCTCCTTTCTCCTGACCTCCTGCCCTGGGTCAAGTCCAGCAGCATGGCATTTAATCTGTTTGATTCTGTCTCTTTGTGTGTTAGAGGTGAAACTGTAAAGTAGTCGACTTCAGAGCCTCACAGCCTTTAAAAAAAACATGCAGAGGAGGATTTATTCCATTGTTGTGAAAGCTGAGCAAACTAGTAGGGGCTCAACATTCTCAAGTCCTGACAGTCTCATGGGGTATTGTCCCTCATCATATACATATTTAATGTAAATGTATTGTATATAGGCCATTTAGATTGTTCATTTTTGAGGGATTTTTGATAAGGTCTTAAACAGCAAAAGTAAAATGAATGTATGTGCTGCACAAAATAGTGCACACAGAATCTTTTAAAACTTGTATAGAGGTTAAAAAATAAACTTTGTGCACCCAGGAGCAGTCACCTAGGTAAATTTAAAAAAAGATCTCCAGTTACAATGTTCAAATTGTGTCTGAGTGCATGTTTCATTAGTGAACTATGGAACGATGGAGCTTCTGTCGAGGAACTCTTGGACCAAATTCAACATAATTACTGCTACATTACCATCAGCCAAAGTGGGCATAGTGCCTTGCAATACATGTGAGGTTTTTTATGTCAATTCTTTGAAAAAAATGGTACAGTTAAAGCCTGGTGCTTTATTACTGAACATTAGTGCCAGATTTACTTCCTTCCAATAATGTTTTTTTTTACATCTAAATCCCAATAGGGCATCTACAAACCTCAATGAAGAACATTGTATTTTAAATAGGGCTTTACATAACTCATAATTTTGTCAGTTGAATCAGAATTGGCTGTTCAATACAATTAGTCGACTAGTTGTTCCTTTTTTTTCTTCTTCAGGTATTCAGTATCAAGCAACACTTTGTTGAAATGAAAAAAACCTCCGAGCTAATGCGTGCTAATGTTGCGTTCCATTACTCTCGGAGGTCAGAACTGGGAATGATGTCACACCAGAATTGGCTGCGTTCCAGTTGGAAAAACAGTGGTAGTAGTAGACTCTAACCATTGTTAGCTATACCAGTTGATAACATCGCATTTTGAGGTATTTTGCATGTGCAAACACCGTAGCAACATGTGCACAGATAGACAGACAGTACTGTGTGTACCACTGATTTAATGAGACAAAACAAGACAGAAGTGCTAAAAACAGTATATTCATACAGCTTTCCCTACTGTTGATGCGTGGAGCAACTATGTTGGATTGTGAAGTCAGGGTTGGTAAATTCCTCCCAACTTTCTGAGTGGGAAATCTGACTTCAGGGTGCATTCCAGTTGTCATTACCGACTGGGAACTCGGAAATTCCAACTTATCAGTTTAACTGAAACGCACCATAACTACTGTAGCTAATGGTAATAAAATAAAAACACAGATTATCCTTAATCTGAACCAAGAAGAAGGGTAGATGCTAGAACGGATCCGCTAGATGTGTCGAGGTCACAGGACGTGCCTTGTGGCCCGCCTTATTCTGCCTCTGATTGGCTTACCCTGGTATTCTTACCCTAACCAATCCCCAGTCCCCATGTCTAAACCTAACTACGTCGACACATCTAGAGGATCCGATCTAGCATCTACCAAGGAGGGCAACGCACTTTTATTAACTCCAATTTTGACAACGGCAGCGCATATCGCTACAGCTTCACTTCTTCCTTTTTTACCCTTCACAATAAAAGCCCAACTTTAATTCAGACCATTTTGCTAACCCAATGAAATAGGTTACACCACGCTAACAGCATTTTTTTTGCAGACACTAGATGTCAAACAAAAGCCAGTAAGTTGCTGTGAGCTATAAATTCACCACTTCTAAGCAGAAGGCAGAAGATAACGTTATCTCGGAGCCTGACCGGGCAAGGCCTCTCTTCCTCCGGGCAGCTGTCTCCGTCTCACTAACACTCAGCCTGGGTCCGTTCCACAGCTGCCTGTACCCACGACATCTGCACCAAGCAGACAGACGACTTGACGTAGTGGAATGATTTTACCCCGAAGAGCAGCGTGAAAGCAAGGGGGCGCTCTCATCTTGAATAATCTGTCGACTGAGGAACAACTGATGATTTCAATATTCAACTTTCAGGGGGCAGCCGTAATTTTTTTAATATTTCCAGTTTAAATGATAAAATTAACATAAGCAAGAGTTTTGATCAATTATATGCTTTACACATTTTAATGGTAACATCTGAGTATTATACTTGTCCTTACGGTGAAACCCTTGCCTAGTATATATGTGTATTCTTTTTTTAAAAGCTCTCTGTAATTTGTTTACAAGTTACGTCTTTGCAATATTTGATAGGTGTTTAGCTGCTCTGTTTATGGCATCTAAGACGTGTGGAGTGAGCTCCAGTGCATTTTTTTGTATGATAACCAAATGAACTGAAGGAACATACTATTTGAAATGCATCTCTTTTGTTTACTCAAGCGAAACAGGATTTGCTGGTAGTGGCAATTTACTTTCTGTATTTAGATCATTTTATTCCACTGAGGAGCTACTGTGAGCTCCTGCAGTGTGGCAAATAATCTATAGGTTTTAGACAGTCGATAGATAGCTCTGCTTCCATGTACAGTCACATATTTTAAGGGGAAAAATCATCCCCTCGCAGACAGACATCACAGACCCATCTCTCTTTCCATGACATTATGCATGTACAGAAGATTAAGTCATTTAATAAAAGTTTGATTATCTCTCTCCTCAGTCTGCTCGCTTGTGTTCATTAAGACTAATTTGATGTGATGATACCATGCCACTGAGTCGGTAATGCGATGTGACGGTGGCGGGGGGTTTAGTTCCTCCGCCTGGATCTCAACACACACACACACATGCACACAAACACATTCATGATGATTCAACATGCCAATCACCAACCTGACTGCATAAAGCCCACCATCCTGGGAAAAGAAAGCTCCATCCACCCCACAGAAACTCTATTACGCTATAGAAATGCTTTAATTCCTTCACCTAGTGACGGAGTGGGGAAGGAGGCATATCAGGACTAATGTCAACTAAATCTCCAGATCTCCAGCTGATGGAAAGTGCTGCAGGCTCTCTCTATAATCCCTATTAGCATTTTTATGAAAAGTTGTAGGGGTCTGTCATTTGGAATAGTCACAGAGGGCAAAGACAATTCATATCTGCACTTATAGTTTGTCCCAAAAGGCTGCTCATTCGCTCTTACCAGCAACATCAGACCTCTGTTTGAGTTCCGACGGCATTAGATCCCTCAGTGAATTATAGTAGGTTTCACTGCGTGTCCACTACGTCTTTGTAACGAGTGGATCTTTGTTTTTGTTTTGAAGGTTTGCAAGAAAATGTCATGATGTTTACCTTATCTTTTGAGATAAGTGCCAGTCCATGTTGTCATAACTTTCCTATTTATAACAATTTACCAGTAGTGTAATTAAAAGGAAAGTTCTGATAGTTATTTTAGTTTAGTTAAAGTTTCAATCTCAAGGATCTCCGTTTCGTTCTTTTTGGCAATAAGCAGTGATTGCTGGTGTGTTTTTGGATTTCACTTTCACTTGTTTTTGAAGTTTCATCGTCTGCAGTCATGGCACTTTCTTGTTTGGCCTTAACAGCCATTTAGTCGCAGCGCTAGTACGGAAAAAAACAGTACGCTGCATCGCACATAAGTGAGTTGAAGAGTGAGTCTGTTGCATTAGTTCTGCTCACCCTCTCTGACAGACCAACCACTGCTGAGTGATAAAAAATGCGTCACTAACTGTACGCTTGTGATTTTTCCCAGGCAAATCAGAGACACCCAGTTCATAATACTGTAAATGCAAGGGCTTTTTCATCAGTGAGCCATAGGCTCAATCACAATTGTGTTACCTCATTTGGCGACAGATAGTGACTTAACAGACATTTACCGAAATGAAAATCTTCACAAAAATGACGTTAGGGTGCCCAGATAGCTCAGTTGGTAGAGCGGGCGCCCATAAAGTATATAGAGGTTTAATCCTCGATGCAGTGGGCCCGTAACCTGACTCCGCCAGATAGATTGCTTCGGATTTGCTCAAACTGGAGCTCGCGAGATCAGGATGGTCTCACGAGGCTAGTGGGCCCGGGGTTCAACTCCGACCTGCGGCCCTTTGCTGCATGTCATTCCCCCTCTCATGTCTTCAGCTTTCCTGTCAAATGGGGCTGCAACAAATGAAAAATCATCCATTTGACATACCAGACTGTCAGTAGCCTGTGGACATTGTGTCCAGGAAGACAAGAGTTTCCTGACATATTTATATACCTGTTTTGAGGCCAGGAGAAGTACACTCAACAGTCACACAGAAAACAACAACAAGATGGAGTCAAGATTTTACTGCCAAATGTAACATACCTGACATGAAATGGCAACAAAATGTCCAAATTTCAACACCATTGTCATGTCATGCCAAATTGCATTAATACATTTGCTTATTTTGTCTTTGGCAGTGCAAATGTATGTCTCCCTAAATCTATTTGTGCTGTTGATTGAACAACAGCTCTTTGTACACACAAGCCATATTTGACTTTTGCTATTGCTATAACATACCTTGTAATGATTATCATGTGTCCAATCTGGTTTGTTTGTATGTACGGCTGTGAATAAACACATCTTCCTCCACAAAGTGCATTAGATCCTGAGAGGCTGATAGTCAGGACAAAGATGAGAGGCAGGTCTTATCTTGTTCTTGTAGATATCCAGCCATATTTCATTATCAGTTGGTTTCATGCTCTTGGTTCTCCGGCCAATCTCTTCAATCTCCAGGGTCCCTGGTGCAGGGAAGCACTCATCCACACAGGGAGGATGGCAGGGGTCAGGATGCCAGACAGAGTGAGAACGGATGGGTAGAAAGATACTTGACATATTTCTGCAATTTCCTTAGCCTATTCCTTCTGGTATACTATCACAGCAGCCAATTTTCTCAACCACCAACCTGCAAATTACTTATGCCTACCCATGCACCATTTATACTTCATTATCTCAAAACTAACTGATATCTGAGGTGACACTGTTCAAGTTGAAGTGTCCTTGGTGATGGGAAATTATTGCGTTCAGACCTTCTGTCCCAACCTAATGTCACACTGTACTTTCAGCAGAATGCATAATCTCTCTCTGTCTTTCAAGTTAGTCTGTCTCGCCCACCATGAAAGTGCTTCTTGAAGTCACGCCGCACTGCCATTCTCTGAAGACAAACAGCAACTGCATTGGATCTGGAACTGCAATAACAAGACTTCAGACGCCTCACATGCACTTCCCTCAACACCTGGACCACATGTGGCGCTGCCCTTTGTTGAAATGCCCTGTAAAAGTCAATGGGATACTAACAGTTCACAAACTGAGAGGAATCAACCAATGGCAGTCTAAAAGCATGACATTTACCAAATGGCATAATTTAACTCATCAGAGGAAATATTGAAGTAGTACTATTAAGAAGTCATCACAACAGATGCAGCTGGATAATGAAACAGCTTGTCAACATATGGTAAAATATTCCTTTAAAGTGATCAGAAATCTAAATTAATGATGATAACAAAAATGTCAATACATGTAAAATGATAATGCTATATTATTAGTTAGGAATTAATAGATCAAATTGGTATAATTTGTTTTCAACCTATTTAGAAGTCTGTTTTGTTACATTCCGACAAGTGATTATTACTTTATCCGGCAGCCATTACATTATCAGCTGCTATAAAGCATATCCGAACACTTTCCATCTGGCCCATTTTATCACCACAGCTGTCTGTCTAAATCACTCTCTCACCAAAAATGACTTCTGTCTACCCCTCATAACCCATTATCCTAAAAAAAGAGAGATCTATTTGAGATGGCACTACTTTACAAACCCATATTCTGTCCTTTGGCCTGTTGGCTGGTGTTTCCATTGGTCTGGCTTCTACAACTTTGTTTCATCTTCTGTCTTTAAGCTTTGGACCCAGCTCTGTTCATTTTGTCCAGTGGATCTCTGTCCAGTAATATTTATTGTTTGTTTATTTTTTTGAAATAGTAAAGTTGTGGAGTTGTGTGGAGTAGAATAAAGAAAAATCAATTCTATCACATCCACAAATCTGCCACAGTAAAAATGAATCATTCTGAATTGGCGAGAAACAAACTTTGATTTGGACTCCAATATTCACGAAGCTCCGCAGGCTGGAGAATAAACACAAAGCTCCTCCAGCTAACATACATTAACAGTATGCAGGGGGCTTTGACTTCACACAGCATTTGGAATTAACAAAAGACAAACAATTTCTCCTCTCACTTCACCTGAATGTCTCTGTTTTCATACAGAAGCCCCCAGGGGTTTAGAATAGTAGTACACTAATATGTTGGTTTGCCTCTATTTTGAGCTAATATTTGCTTTGTATTGAATATCTGATACTAGATGGTACGCACATAAACTAGTGCATGCACTCTGTTGCTTTTAAATGTGTGTACTGTATGCATACAGCAATCACCTCATTGATTCAGAGAATCAACACTAAATATTTGTCATTTATCAGCAAAAACGGTTATATTTTCATATGCATGTGAATAGGTACTTTTTAAAATAAAAATATATATTTGTATTGATTGTGTTATAAATGACCCTGGTATTACTTCCCCTCAAGGAGCTCTTTTAGTCATGAATTTAAATATTCTGTTTCAATGGAGAGTTTTTGTGTCCTAGAATGGACAGATCACCACTCTAAAGGAATAATAAAATGCATGCCATATTTTGTTTGACCTTTGCACAAATTATGACATAAAAAATGACAAATATTAGTATTTGATGGATGTGGGTGGGTTCTTTCCCCCCCCAGGTTAATTAGCACCCCAGTTCCTGTGCCCAGAGGCAAACTGTGTACAATTACACAAGGTACTTTTTTTCCACCATGGTCTCAATCTCTCACCTTTTGTGGGAAATGAAATGCTGCATAAATGCCACTGTCACCTTGAGACTCTGTCCTGTGGAGGCAAACTACAAAAATCTACACACACAATCTGATTAGCATGGGCTTCACATGGATGTGATGCATTTGGTTTAAGCTTGGTAAACCGTAACCGTAGCCACACACACACACACACACACACACACACACACACACCTTTACAGCAGAGGCAGAAGATGACAGACTTCAGTGTTTTTTTTTTCTCCTTTGGGAATTAAGTCATCTGTTCCGAAGATATCTTTCCTGGCCCCCTGGGGTTGCCATAGCAACGGGATACGACATGTGTATCCCAATCAATCTTTTCAAAACACTTGTGTGTCTGGTTGTCCAATCACATCCATCTAAGACACATCATGATGCTTTGTGAGGACCCCCCTCTATTGCACACACACACACACACACACACACACACACACACACAAAAACACACAAAAACACAGGATTTATATAAAGCTATCACACTGTGCACAAAATGCCAATGTATTGACTGCCAGATAGATGACTCAGACTTACTATAAATGTGATGACAAAGTGCTGCTCTACATTTGCCACCCACAGACTCTTAATGGTTGCTGGAAACATTATCAATGCTTTATCTTTTGAATGCACTGCCATCATTTATGTGAACTGTGTGATTAAAAACAAGCATTTGTGCTCCAGAAACTCAGCCTGTGAGACATCCTGAAGAAAGTGGATAGATCCCCCCCCACCATGCCTCACTTCTTGTTCTCCTCCAGTGGGTGGCAGTGTTCCCAGTCTGGAGGTAACCTATCATGGCTTTGATGTGTGTTTTTTAGTGTTTTTTTACAGGCGTATGTGCTCAGTGATCCGCGGTGACTAGCTCTCCTGGTAGAACTCTCTTATAATAAAACAGGGAGGCAGAGGTTAGTATGGGTATCCAGTTCCAAATCCTCCTGATGTAAAGAGTTATTTCATACTCCACCTGTGGTTTCTTCAGTGGAGCGTCTTCTTAGTCAGCATGGAAGCACTTCCTGTAAAGAAATATTGAATTACTGTTACATAACAGCCTTCGTTCTTGTGGATATATTAATGGTGGAACACAACACCCTTTGATCCTGCACATGCTATTATGATAATCTTATTTATGATAGATTTGTCGTTGGCTTTTGTAATCAGGGTTGCGCAAGCTAAAAATGCTGTTCATTCTGTTCAGTTGTTGCCATTTCCATCATTTTTTCCCCATTTGCTCATCCATTTTAATAAGCCCAAAGCTCTAGAGAGGGAGCATGTGAATATGAATGTTGTTGATGACTCACAAACTCCATGCCAAGCAGAATAGGAAGCAGCTCTGGGGAGCATCAACAGCCTCTGAAGGTCACTCTACGCTGTTACCATGACAGCGCCGGCCTCCCTCTGAGAAGTTGTTGGTGTTGTTGTGTAGCGTGATTGAAGAGGGGGACCTGCCTTGGGATGCGTGCAAAAACAACTCCTGCTCGGCATGTACGCACACACAAACACACGTCCCCTGTCACCATCGTCCTCCAGCTCCTCATCAGCACTACGAAGTCAACAGGGGAGAGGCAGAGGTGCATGTTCAGCCCTGAGCTTTCCCCTGGGAAGACCACGCATGCACACACACACACACACATTAGCATCATCATGCAATCAAAAATAATCTTGGGTGTGTAGAAGCCAAAGTGGCCGGAGTTTCATCTCTCTCTACCATCCTGCAATATGTAAACAAAGTATGAATAGACTGTACAGATGGATAAGCCAGCCACGTACACTGATCATCCATCTGTCACCCTCACTTACTCTGAAAGATGTCTGTCAACCACTAAAACGTGGCCGTCTCCGTCCTCTTTGTCCTTCCATTCACCAGTCAGCCATCTCCACCCACAGCTACCCGCTTTATCTATGAAATAAGTGCATTGGCAGACGGCTCACAGTTGGTTACTAGCTGAGGAGGAGGAGTGTAGGGTTCATCCATATATGCATGACCTTTCCCATGGCAGCACACCGGGGAACTTCATAGGAACTCCAAACAAGGCAATTATCCTTGTTAGGTTTCATATGACTCCAACTAAAGGTGCACTATCCTGGAGGGGTTGTACTTTATATGCATGGAAACCTCCCCTCAAGACATGTTGCTTACAGAAGGTGAACAAGTTTAATGTTGTAATATATAATGTATAAAGCACCACATGGATGTTTTAGCCCATTAAATATTGACTTGTATTGTATTACACACTGCTGAGTATTTATCCATACATCCTCTGAATTCCCTAGGTCTCCAGTGTGTGGTTGTGACGTTTAATGAGGCTGGGATTATCCTCAAGGTCATTTTCACTACAATAACATTTTTACTATGGGGACTAACATCATTTCACTTTCCAGTCAAACCCAATGTATGCAATTCCAAGACTGTTTAGGGACCCCATTATGCAGACAAATTTAAACACACCATATTTAGAATAGGCAAAAATAACACATTTATACGGCATACCAAAAAAAAGCATTTTCATTCAGATATCGTGAGATAACAGTTCAAGGGCCCCCTTTGAAAATGCCCATGACAATTTTTCTCTCACCAAAATATAGCCTAATGTTGGAGTCTTATTTAGCCCCACAAGCTAACATGACATGGTTGGTACCAATGGATGCCTTAAGTCGTCTAGTTTCATATAATACCAATATCTTTATTATAACTTTAAATGAAGCCTGCTATAGCCTCTTAAAGACAGTTAAGTTAGGGGGGCAGAGAGGGGTCCAGGCTTAATATTACAGGGGGACTGGCCCCTCTTTAAACTGCCATTGGCTTGACTTCTATATCTTGTTGTAATCCTCTTTCCCTTTTCACATTTTTTTGAGTTCTATTTGCTTCACTGGAGCATTACAACACGCACATTCAGACACGCTATGCTGAGAAGGCCACCCAGAGCATCATGAGCAGGTGACACATGGCTGTAAAGGTCATTCTCCACATGGTGCTACCCATGATCCAATACTAGCAGGAATCATCCACTGGGCACATGATGGTACTGTATAGATCCAGGATAAGCTGTACCTGGCTGGTAAGAAGTAGCCTTCAGGAAGGCATGTGAAATATTGACCTTTAACACAAAGAGGAGCAGCTTCCACCAAACGTCATTCTTCTTATTGTATGACAGTCTACACATCAAGATTGTTTTTTTCTCAGATATGGGGGTCACCTTGATCCATTCTGAAGGACCCGCAAATCTGGCTGTCACATGAGATGTTAAAATCTCTGCCAGTCCACAAGAGACCACTGTAATTTTGGCATCCATCACCATGGAAAAGGTCATCTTGACAGTGGCATATGGAGTGAAAGAGACAGAGAGGGAGCACGAATGGACTGGAGCAGCATATTTTCTACTCTAGTTTACATAATGGCTGGCTGCAAGGGTGATATTGCGGGAAACATTGTGAAACAGCAGTGTTGATGGTTTTGAAACTCCTCTCCAAAGCCATTAGTGATTAGATAAAGAGTGTAGATGGACTTGTAATGATGCTCTCTCGCATGGTCTCTCTCTTTATCTCTCGCCTCAGCCAGATGAAAGACAGCGAGAGCCTCACAAGGCCTTTGTTGAAGACATTATGTTACCCTTACAGGCACTGTATGGCCACTCCACCACCTGCAATTGCACCTGTCTGCTTTGATCACTGGTTATTGGTAAGATATATGAACTTGAATAATGTAAGGGCTGAAATAGAGCTGGTTCAGGCACATGCAAAGTTGCCAGATTTGACTGACACCATGCACCAATCAGAAGATTGGGTTGATGTGAGCTTTTACAAGCCTTTTATCACAGAGCTGACTAAATACTATTTAATACAGTAAGCTATAGGTAAGATAAGACTTTATTAATCCCTGAATGTAAATTCACAAGATACTCAGCAGTATATAAAGTAATTAAAATGAGCTCCACGTTTACCACTACTTTTAAAGTGATACATGAATGCATCAATAATTATAATCCAAATAATATACATTCTAAATGGGCTATTCTGCATGATGAGTATAGGCCTACGTTCACTT
Organism: Gymnocephalus cernua; assembly: GCA_023631565.1. Lineage (NCBI taxonomy): Eukaryota > Metazoa > Chordata > Actinopteri > Perciformes > Percidae > Gymnocephalus > Gymnocephalus cernua. Next base: position 6,910,764 of record CM042447.1, on the reverse strand, counting down.
ATGTAATTATAATACTTTGGTACTTTTACTTAATTTTGAATGTATGCTTCTGACTTGTTACAAAGTATTTCGACACTGTGACTATGGTGTTGCTGCTTTTTCTGGTGGCCTTGACATAACTGCCTCGTCAATCTTAATGATAGACGATTATTTATGGCCTACCGCTGTGGAAATAGTAATACTATTAATTATGGCCTTACTTTTAGGAGGGAAACAGTACAAAAAGTAGCCGAAATTATACCTGCCCAATCAAATAAATAAAAGCCTTTAGGACTTGCAGCATAAATATTAATGCACCTGACCCTTCCTGATGAGGTGGTTTTACCAGCAGGCTTATTTTCTCCGCCATATTTTTTGTTTGTTAATTGAATTAGAAACACTTACTGCTACCACTGTTGCTTATGTGCCATTAAATAAGCACGTTTGACTACGCTTCGGGACTTTCTAGAAGAAGTGACTCGAGTTACCCTGCTGCCGCTAACAGTTATCTAGCTAGCTACTTCATCACTTCGCAGATTAGCACACTTTCAACTAACGTCAACTGGCATGGCTCCACTTCGACACAGAAGCCGGAGTTTTGCTGTCCTGCTGTTACTGATTCCCAATAACATTCCCAAAGGATTTATTAGGATGCCAACCGCTTCACAACACCAAGGTAAGAATATGCTGCTGGTGCTAACAGTTAGCCTACAGTAACTAGCATAGATCGAGTTAATGGCAGTCTAAAAATACTGCATTACGAGTAGGCCTAAAAGTCCTCATTCAAAATGTTACTTAAGTAAAAGCACAGATGTATTAACACAAAAATGTACTTAAAGTATCAATACGTCAATAAGTACTTATGCAGAATGGCTTCTTTCAAAATGTAATATTATTATATAGCCTAATAGGCTATTGAATTATTCTATAGACATGTAAGAGCATTTTAATGTTGCAGTTCAGCATCATCGAATGCATTCGTTTTACCATGTTTTGCTGTATGTTTTAAATGGGTTTTGCTGCAGGTTGTTCCCTTGTTTTGGTGTTTTCTGTTGGCTTACTGTAAAACTGTGATATTGCATTTCCTGTAAAACTAGACATGGCCTTTTTTTCATATGCTTCATACAATATATAAGCACATTTACATAATCCCCATACTCGTCAGACTGTATGCACATATTATTAGAGAAATGAGTTAATTTATGTGTGAAGTTATACCTGCTGAGCTTCTGCTCTACAGTACTAACACTGCTGCTGCACTCATTGCAAACCTCAAGCATACACATGCATGTAGTGATGGTCATCTCCTCATCAATCCACATAGCATTTCATAAGAACATCTGTTCCAAGAGGGCAAAGTCATATCTCTACCTCAGAATCCACCTGTAGGGTCTTAACTCCCCTGAGTTGAAGTTCATTATCACACTCCCACATTTGTCCTGTGCTGCACTTGGTGTTTGCTTGTTGGGAGCGACACTTATTATCAGCTGTATTCTGCATTCACATAAAATAATCTGCTAGCCATGAATTGCCTGACTGAGCTGTGCGATTGTAATTTGTTCATCTAAAACCCTCTGAGTTTGAGTTACTGCTGTGATTATGTTAGACCACAGAGAAACAAACATCTAACTATTGATTTGACACAGCGGTATTCTTTCTTACAGCACATCAGCTTTTCTTCGCACAAACACAGATGACCTCGCCTCGTCTGTGCTTTTACTATCTTTTCTTCAATTTTCTTTCTCAGCTCAGATATGGGCATTATTCTCTCCAAAGTAAATCTCCCCAACCACTTCTCACCGGTCCTAAACATTGGCATTTTCCAGAATCACTGCTTTTTAAAAACACATTTAAAATGTCGGTATCAGGAATTTCATATGCACTTATGTGGGAGGTTGTCTGCTTGAGCTGCTATTTCTTTACAGACAGTGAGACAATCAAATGAATTAAACATTTGGAATTGATGGCATCTGTGTGTACCCAAAACACTTCTACTGTCCCTAATTAAAAAGTCTTTAATTGAGAGGCATAATGGGATATTTGCTGCTAATTTAGTTCTATATTTGCAACTGGAGCAATTGATGTCTGAAGATATTGTAGCTCTTCGTGAACTGCCTTGGGATCCCTAAATATAAAAAAACATCAGCTACTATATGGCATATTACAAAAATTAGAAAACCACCCCTGGCCTATGGACATAAGCATTCTTATAACCTTTTAAATATGCTTAGTATAGAGTATAGTACATTTAATTTCTGGGCTGTTTTATAATGTGCTGATGTACATTGCTGTACTAATTGTTGTTTTCAGGGTTTGGCAGTTCTGTCAGTGTACTCCCGTTATGTCCATTTTCTGCAGCTGGTGCAGCCTGAATCCGTCACTTTATCATGAGAAAAGTGCTTCAGCAGGAAGCAGCATTAAGCTCACACAGCCAATGTGTTGGGCTGGACAAAGGGATGGAGCGCTTCACTCTCAAACGGTTTCGAGGAGGCCGGAGATTCTCAAGGGTACTTCCATTACTTTTAATCGTGTTAAACAGCCAGAGGATGCTGGGAGATGTGTCTATAGGATCCAAGGAGTAAAATCTGTAGGATAAGCTCAGCTTGGAGTGTACGGAGACTCCGCTATAATGGCATCGTACAATGGCACCTAGCTGCAGGCACAGGATAGCAAGAGCACAGTGAGTCCACACACATTGCCTTAGTGGAGCCTCATCTGCTTTTCAATTGATAAGCCTCTCTCAGCCTCTCTTACCACGTGTGATTGGAGGCTGTAAACAGCCAGAGACGTGCCAAATAATAGACCTTCTTTCATCTTTTCTACAACTTAACTGATCTTACAGTCCCTCCAGAAAAACGCGATTATGCGATCGCAGAATTTTGTATACTGTCTATGCTGAGAACACGGTGTTGGGGGAATCACTTCTTTTCTCTTTTTCATCAAACCGCAGTTTTTGCAAGTTCCCGCAAGTTCCCGCAATTTTTGCAAGTTCCCGCATTTTCATCGCATAAAATGGCATAAATATCCCGCATATTCCATTGCATTTTTTAAGAAAACGTGCCGCATAATCAAGGATTTTTGCCCGCAACAATCACAAAAAAACTCCGCGTTTTTCTGGAGGGACTGATCTTAACACTGAAACAACAGCCGTTTGATATGCACTCAAGTGAGGAAAATGTGGCAGCAGGGAAAGCCACTCGACCATGGGCTCCACTCAGTATGCAAGTCCAGCTGACGGGCTGCAATCTGCCCTCGTCCCCTGACTGGTCCATGCATGTGCCATGCATTTCCAGTCGTATTCCTATTCTTTAATACAAAAAGTCACAAATGTCACGGACAGTTGCATGTAGCAGTGTAAAACAGAGCAGCACATAATGGTCAGGAATGGTTACCCACTTTGTGGCCTTTAGCTGCTTACTTGTTAGAATAAGGTTTTTCACCAGGTAATTTTATATTTTTTTTAAATCTAACAATGTGTGTCAGGATGACCATGTCATCGTGTTGATTATGGGCCACCAGATGACACATTCATGCACTTCACCAGTTTCCATAGGCTGCCTCTCCAAACTGTTAATGACATTTTATAACCTGAAAGCTTCAGTGTTCATTTTACAACAGTTCCCCGTTCACATTTTGGCTGTACTAAATTTGTATTTACTTTTTGTATCACTGTAATTTTTTAAAACAAGGATTGAGAGCTCTGATCTGTTGGGAAATGGGCTATAAAGAGACATGCCTGTTATTTCAGTAGTAAATGACTATCAGAGCTGCAGCTGTTGTTCTCCTAAAAGCCTAACAGACATAATACGCAAAGTAAAAAGGTTTTGGTAATGTCCCCTTTAATCTAAAGCAGGAGATGAAGATTTTTTTGTACGTAGTTAACAGAAAATGCACTTTCATGAGATTCAAGAATGTGGAACTACTCTTACCATATCCATCTTGTGATTCAATGCATACATACAGGAAGTATGGGGCAGCTGTCAATTACAGGTTGTTGTTGCACTGTCTCAGATTTTGTTCAAACCTTGTCTATGTCAAGAATGTGTTCCAAAACCAAGGCATGTAAAATATGTCTGTTCAAATCCTATGTCTTCATATTTTAGCCCTTGAAATTACTTCAGTTTTACAGCCTGAAAACCACATTATCTGGGAGGCAATATTTGGACATGAATTCATAGGCAGCCCAAACTTTGTAGGGTGGAAGACAAACATGTCAATATGACTGAACCATTACAAGTTTATACAGCATGCCCTAGATTTGGAAATAAAGTGTGACAAGACTGACATTAAGGGTAGCATAAACTTTGAGCAAAATCTAAGAGGGTGTACCACCTTTTTTTTCCTGGATTTTGACACAGACTCAAACCCTCCCACTCAGTGCTGCTCTCCATAGCCCTCTTACTGTATGTTATGTTATGAACCATGAAGAGATTAAACATTTTAAAGGTGATAATTCAGGGTTAGGGAAGTGAACCTGTCGAGTGATTTTTGTTTGGGGTAATTGTTTTTACATTGACTCAGGCAGGTTAGATAGCAAAGTCTACTTAGTGATACATTTAAAAAAATGCTTAAATATCTGATCCTTCAGCCATTACAAAACACAATTTTGGCTGTTTATAGCATTATGTCTTAATATGACAAAAACACTAAATAATAATTTTGACTATGTATTGGTATATATTTTACGGTGGTGTAAGGTGCTGGAAAAAGCTTTAAAATGGAACTTGAAAGTGCTTGAAAAGTGCTTGAATTTGACCTTGGAAAATGTGTATGAACCCTGATTTAGGTTCACTTGGATTTTTCTCTGTAAAAAGAAACTGAGCCAAGGGGAAAACACTTCCAAGTTTATGAACTCATCGAATGATTCAGACCAGAGCAGACAAACTTAAGAAATGCCCTAAAGCTATAACAAGTGCTGCACTCCAGTCTGCAGTCTTGCACAGTGCTAAAGACCATAGCGCAGAAGCATCTGTGGAAGAAGCTTAAGGCTGACATGATGTCTGACCTCCCATTTTCTTTCTCCTGCTGTTGTGACACTCTGTCAAAAAACTTTAAAGAAAAGAAAGTTTAAGATTACAGCCTTTTGACAGAATGATGGCTCTTCCTCTTCGTCTAACTTTTTGTAAGCGGGTCCACCTCTTTTTCATTTTCTTCCGCTCTATGAAACCATCACAACAAACTATTTTTGATGGGGGAGTTGGGACCAGTAGGACTGTTGACCCTGACTGATAACCGTGGATGATCTGAGATGAAAATTACAGTGCAGAACCACCCGCCATATCAAGCAAGATGGCATGAAAAAACCTTCCCTTCTTCAGAACGTGGTGGGAAATAGTACTTAAATGAGCACATTTCAGTAATGATAGAAGTCTCTGTGTGTTATGTAATGAGCTAAATTATTGCCCAGGAAAATTATAGGCTGTCAGTCGCTCCTGTCATCTCTACTTAACCATCCTGTGATTAATTGTTCTGGCATTGAGAATAGCTCTGCTCCCTACAGGTGTGGATGGATCTGCTTTGCAATAAAGCTCTTTATTCTTTAGGAGAACTAGTTTTGCTCTGGTTTATTTAGAACACAGGTGGTAATCAAAACATTAATTGCAGAGTGATACTTCATAATTACACTACCTCCTTTGGACTGGTGCCTCCAAAATGTGCTTCAAATAGCTAGTATTTCTTTGTTATGTTAATAGTCACTTAACTTTCTGAATAAATTAAAAGTTATAAAGGATTACAGCAACACTAGTGGGAATAATTCCCATTAAATAAGAAGTTTTCAGTGTTGTGACTTTTGGTACGTAAACATAAAAAATAAATTATTCAAACACCTTCAAGTGATCCACCTTTTAAGCAGCATACAAACTATTCTAATTTCATAATTTATGGTAGGGCTTATAGTTCTGAACAAGAAAATGTCCTCTATCTAGAATTAATAATTACATTACCTTTTTTTGTCATTGTTTCTGAATGACCCTTAATCAAGTGTGTGGGTTGTTCACACATTATAAATTACAAAGCAGGACAAAGTCAGCGGACATTGTTAAGAGATTGAACCGTTTAAATGCAAAGTATGCAATCTAATCTTATAGTAAATGCTGGTTGTTGCTATTTGACACGGTGCAATTACACATCTCAAAGAACTGCTGGGAGTGGGACAACATTATGACTGAATGTTGTTTGAGTGCATTTATAAAAAAGTTGTTTTTTCACTGCAAACCATCAAAATGAAGTCGATATCCGTTGGAAATATGGCTGCACATTTTTGTTTCCAACAGCATTAATGCAGTAGGAAACCTCAGTGGCTAGTTTTTTTTCTTCGTCCAGAGCACCAGAGTGTATTAAAATTTAGTAGTATTTCTGAATGATCATGTGTCCCTCCCTCATGTCCCCCTGAGACGAGAGATCTCTGCATTGGGGGTCTGGAAAAAATCTTCCGATGATGTAAAATGACGATTTTTGCGTCATCGGAAGATTTTTTTGGCCAGAGGCAAAGGACTACAGCCAGTAGTAGGAGCTACTTCCGCATGTTTTCAACCCACCCATCACCCGACCGAGCCGATCTCAGCCGGAAAAAAAACGAAATGTCAGCCATCTTGAATCTTCGGTAAACAGGGCTCTCAGCAAACTTATACAACAATTATGTGCATTCAAACTACCGCACATGGTACATCGGTACAGATCGGAGAATATGCAGGAAACGTTATTACAGAGGGAATAATCGGCACACTATGTGAGCTTCGCCTGCACGGAGACCAGCACGGAGACCAGCGGTCTCGCTCGATGCACCGAGCCGGGTAGGGGACATCATCATCGGCTAGGTGGGAAGCTAACGCTAGCCGGACACCTGTCCCATCAATCCTGCTTGCAAGTGTCCGTTCATTAAACAACAAACTGGATTACATCCAACTTCAACGAAACTCCCAACGCGAGTTCAGAGACTGCTGTATTTTTTGTTTTCGTGGAAACATGGCTGAACAACAGCGTACCGGACTGTCCATCTACCAGGCCTGCTAGAGATGCTCTGTCACTGGGTAAAAGACTTGTGAAGGTGGGCTGTGTTAACACGGACTGGTGCAGAAATTGGGTGATTTGTATCCAACTAACTGCTAACCGCTGGACAACCACGTTGTTTCATGTATATGGTTGAAATAACAATAAAACACATTGAGTTGAGTCAAATGCCTCTCTGTCTGTCAAGCAGTAGGCGTGGCTTGGGAGTGGACTCAAAGCAGCGAAGCGAAGTGCATTCTGGGATTTGGTGTCTTTCATCCATATGAGCCAAAAACACATTTTCTGGCGTTTCTCGGCCTAGAAGGCACCAATATAAAACATTTTTTCACATTTCTGCTACATAAGTGACCCAATTTAAAGATATATTCAGCTTTCCAGCGGTGAAATATGCCTTTTAAGGAGATGTTACTCACTAGGTACTGATATCCAACGGATGCTAGCTCCTTTGTGCCAGGCTGGGATCTGTGTATCTGTGGATCTGTAACATGTTGTACCAGTAGCCTACAGCTGTGAGACTCCACTTGCACTGACATCACGTGACAGCCTGACTAAAAATAACCCTCTCTCCAACACATGATGAGGATGATACCGGGACTAAGAATAGGCCCACTGGAGGGAAACGACATGATAGTAAATCATCAGTGAAGCAGCAGCTGCAGTACAACAGAGAGAGGGTTTAATAATTTGGCCTTGAAACAATACGATATCAGTGAAGCCTGTGACAGAATAATTTGCTTGATGCAGCCATTGCTTGGTATCTGTCAGGTGTGCATGCTGCTAATTGACTTGAGGACGGATCGGTTGAAAATGAATCTAGCTGTAACCTTGGAGGGCTGAGTAAACAAAGGCGGCTCACACAGTGACTTTTGGCATTTTTGGTGTTTAAAGTGGCTATATGTAACTTTCAGTTTGTATTGATTTCAGCGGCCCCATTGGACAAAAGTGGTAGTGTTTTTACCACACCTGCTGTCGCAAAGGTCTAGGAGTTAGCGTTATGGGGAGGTCATATAGTCACGATGAAGGTTTTGCTCAGACAGAAAATCATTCATTTACAGTAAGAGAATAGCTTACAGATGCATCGTTGCATTTCAAGTGTTGCATACGGTACCTTGGCCTACTTTTGGATGTATCGTGAGCTAAAACATTATCACTGTCACTGTGTCACGAGCCAAAGCATTAACAGTTTTTTTGTAGCAACCAACGTAATAATAACTTAGATTAATATAACGCATTTCATGAAACCAACACGGCCAACACGGATTAAAATGAATTAAACGTCCGCGCTAGATAGAAGGGGGACGTAATTTAATGTGGGCTACTGACGTACAATCACATCGCGCGGACTAAATTTATTTTATTATTAACTGTCTCCTTCTGTTGAAAGCCCAACCAGATGTGAATCGGGTTTTGCCCGTCGTCTTTCACTTTCCCTTTTTAGCTTTTAGTTATTCCTTGTTTAATTTACTTATTTCCTGTAATGACCCTGTACTATCAGCCATAACTGCAACAGATAACTTCTAAAATAAAATAAAAATACAATTAGGCCTATAAAGAAATCTCCTGCTACCTTTTTACCTGCATACTCACCAACACAGGCTTTTCCGGTGTTGAGATGAAATCTATGACCCGTCAGAATGTGTGCTCTGTAGCGCCGTCTGCCTGCCGTAAATCATTTTTTGACATTGCGGGGGAAAATCGGACCCGGGCAAAGGCATTATTACTGTATATAAAAATAGCGTTAATTTCACTGTTAGTCTCGTTTGCTGTTACAGGTCATTTATGATAATCAGATGGAAAATTTCAGTTTCAGAAACATTTAAAAGTTACATATAGTCACTTTAACTGGTGCTTTTTATCTGCTTTTGTACTGTATCTGAGAGTGAGATCATGAGATCAGTAAGACCAGAGGAGTGTATTCAAGCTATGTCTCATGTGCGATGGGTTTGGGTTAAGAAATTACCTAAAAGCTAAGCAGAGAGAATTAAGGGATTGTTGTTACCAGTTGAGGATAGGGGAGAAAGCAGATGCTTTGATAAATAAGGCAGGACCTTGACCTGGAAGTTTGTTTGTTTTTTAGTTATTTTCTGGTTTGATTATTCATTTGGTTCATAAAATGTCAGAGAACTGAAAAATACTGTTTGCAATTTCCTAAATCCCAAGGTCCAACCAACACTCTTTACTTACACATTAGACAAGGAGGAGTAGCAAGTTTTACAGCTAAGAGGCTAGGTAATGTTACGGTGTTTTAAAAAAAAAAAATACTTCGAACAATTCTTCAATTATCTGCTCGCTCCAGCCTTATTACATATCTTACTACATATCTTGTGCATCATTTTATACAGATTTTTGCTTCATATTTTATCCCAAACTTAAGGTCTGTGGATTTGATAATTCTAGCTCTGTAAAGATGGACCAACCATGCCCATCACAGAAACTAGATGTCCCTAGCAGGTGAAATGTTTTGGAGGGCAAAACTGTACAACTAAGACCCTGTGACTCTTCTCTTTATGCATTGACAATAATATTGTATGATATATGAGATTGCATCTTTCTAAGATCATTTTTCTTCAAAAATGTGTCATTTGATATCGACACTGCCCATGTTGATTTATTTCCTGTATGTTCAGGATTTATTGCCCTTGGGTGAGCAGAGAAAAGATCTCATGTATCAAGGGTAATTTCACATGGGATTGAACCACAGCCAGGCTATATATTACCTTTTAAGGCACTTTATGTGGAGTTCACTGCCCTGTCACTTGGAGGCAGACAGGCAGCCATCTTGGCTCCTGTAAGTAGACGATGTGCCCTCAGGCAAACACGCTAGCCCCATTTATCACCATCTGAAAATGACTGGGCTGACAGACCGGTCAATGTATGATCAAAGGTTTATCATGTGTTTGTGTGGAGGTGCCGGCGCATGGCTGGCCCAAACATCTTGGGGGTAAGTCTGGTGACAAGGCCTGTTGGAGGTCTGGATGCACTGATAAGAGGAAGTGGCTCACCTTCTACTTAAATGACCCCTGAGAGGATCAGGGTTGCTGCGGTGAAGGATGATGTGAAGGACATTTCTTCATGGCTGTGTTTATGTTGAGCTGATTTCGTTTGAACATATATTTTTGTAAGTGGAGGATTTGATTTGCAGACATCGTCTCAGTATGTTTTATCTTTAAAACTTCTTGATGACCTAAGCATGCACGACTGCATGTCAAAATTGTTAAAAATAGCCACCACTAAGGATCCCTGCTCCTTTGTGACAGACGAGATATTGTTGTAGTCAGTGATGTGCTTAGTGTATTTAAAGAATTACCTCACCATGTCTCAGCTTAAAACTAATCTCCAGAACTCAATTTTGCCATCACAATAGAAACCATTAGCAAACTCAGTGATGGGAAAACATTACAGGAGTTTTACCCCCTCAGGATTCTTGGATTAGTTAAGTGCCAAAACTGCTGTCTTAGTCAGTTTATAAACATTTATATAACTTTACATTTTTTTCTAAATCTAAATTTAATTTGTTTTTGCCATAATTGGATCTAACAATTATGTATTTTCATCCTGTACCAATTAAGTTGTCATACAGACTTCTAGAAAGATTGAGTGACAATCCAGCATTCCACTGAGGCCAATAAAAAAATCCCAGGGTGGCTAAAAACAATACAATGCAGACAGAGATAGGGGAGAGAGAGACCTGTGAAGAGATGGATTAGCAAATCAACGAAGCCATGGAACACTGCAGCGTCATTGACCTATTGCAAAGCAGATGCCACATCCACTGTGGAAGCAGAGAGGAGGTGACAAATTCCACTGGGGCTACTGCCAAGCCACATCTGGTTGCTTTTAAAAGCAGAGCCTTAATTTACCTGGAACTAAGTAACTGATGACCTCTGACAGTAATCATTCACAGGAGAGGAGGTGAATAGTGGCGAAGACAGTAAGCAGCACTGTCGATTTTCCTTTTTTGCTTCAAATAATTGTGATCACTTAAAATGGCTTTACAAAATCCAAGACCTGGCTGTGAGTATGAACAGACTTGTTTCTCCTAATGCAGTTTTCCCGCTGCTTCAGAATTTGATGAATTTAATGTTTATCCGACCACAAAATTAGAAAAGAATTAGCTAGCTAGTGCCCCCCGTGGTCACTCCCCGCTGCTGGAAGACTACTTTGCCGGGAGGAGAGAGCTGGGGGCAGCTCCGGAGGCAGACTTTCAGTTAGCAGCTGTATCAGCTCGAATTCAGCCAGCGCAAACCCCAGTGCTGGTGTCCCAGCGGGCTGGTGAACCCAGCAGGCCAGCAACTGAAAGTTTGCTGATCCCAAAAGGAGTCGGGGCAGTCCGGGATCAGCAAACTTTCTGTTATCTCTAACTAAATAAATAACGGGTTCCACATCATGGGAGTGTTGTGGAGGAATGTCATTGATCTCCCTTGCTCCTCATAGAATCATAGGAGTAATTAAAAATGTTACATAAGAAAGCTTTGTCATTCGATAATGAATCTGAGCCCAATGGTCCTCTAATTGCCATCTTTTCTATGAATATGTGGTTGGAGGGTTTAAGTGATGGCAGGGTAGGTAAAATCAATATGGGAAGATTAGACCATCTAACAGCATACAAATCATGCTTACTCGCTTTAGAAATCTCGTAAATTGGCAGAGACATATGAGAGTGTAAGCTCATAATTTGAATTTCAACAGGCCTATTACCCAGACTGCCGCATCAAAAAGTCTTGATTATGTCCAGTATGTCCAGTCACTCAACTAAATATTAATCAATAACTTGATTGAGAAATATTTTTTTAGGTCTGTTTATGAATATAATTTTTAGGTTTGTTTATACAAGTATTCTTATTTATTCACTCATCATTTTGTCAGATAAGGAATAGGGCTGCACGATATGAGGAAAATATGCGTTATGTGATAACGTTGAGTATCGCGATAACGATAGGCTATTACTTGAGATAAATTAACAGATATAAAAGTGTACCCAGTTCTGTATTTTTGCTGCTTTCAGTCTTCTGCTAAAATACAACAAATTTCATGTTGAGCAGTTACACTGAGTCATCCTGCTGATTGCTGATGTGACTTAATATGCAATAGCATTGACGAGTCGATGGCCGTTACTAATGCATGACATTTTCTCCGGTGTATGACTACAGTCTGCGATCTCTCAGGCGGTGTTCACTAGCTGAACGTAGCGGTAGTTTTTTTTTTTTACCCAGCCCTGGTGGACAACTCCATCTTTTCTTTGCAATGAAATCTTGAGAGGTGTAATTTGTGGGGGGAGCTTGCTCATTTTTATGCAGATTCATTTGGCACCCTTGAGTCTTGTCACCTCTATTTGGCACCCATCTCGTCTGCTCTTACCCACTCTCGAGCATCATCATCTGTGGCGGGTCTAGCCTTGTCATCTGGCCGTTAACAATCAGGCGAGCTGATAGTCACCTACCATTTACCCATCAGGCTTTTCTCTACATACACATGCATGATTTGGAAAGATAGGTGCTGCTTTGAAGCTTGATCTACATGCATAACCACATCCTCCATCCTCCCCTGAGGCGGCGAGTGTGAGGGGAGAATGGGCGAGGTAGATGCAGGGATGACACAGTGGCGCATGAGTGTCACATCATCCATCAGTCTGTCACAGGCTTTCTCCCAGAGATGCTGTCGATTTGTAAACAAGAGAGAGAAACACCAGGCTTCCTGGGGCAGCATGCACACAGTCAGGGCAGGGAAAGCCTCTCTCTCTATGAATCGCACACTGGCTGGTTTGACCAAAGCGGGGTTTTGATTGACAGCTAGGTGTGGATGATTAATGCCTCCCCAAGAATACTGCTTATGAGAAACTGGCCGTGTTGGAAGTAGAGCTGCACGATTCGGGGAAAAATATGAATCACGATTTTTTTGCTTAGAATTGATATCACGATTCTCTGCCATGATTTTTTTCTCATCAAGTGTAATGTTTATTGCACACATGACAAAACAAATTGGCAGTACCAAACAGATTTTTTTTTGGCACCTATAGCACATTGCACATCACCACACGCCTGTAAACATAAGGGTTTTTCCCACCGTGGGCGGAGTCACGCCCACTGCCAACCCGGATCTTGCGGCGCGCTGTTCGTTAAATACCTCCATGGTACTTGCAGACAGAGCAACAGTGGGACATTTTTAACAATTTTCACTATCTTATTCATCATTAAAGTCACTTCTGACAACGTTTTTAGGCGAGAAATGAACTGTTTAGAGTTGAGAACCTCCATAAAGTGACGGGACAGCCAGCTGGTGGTGGCCGGGATTGCTTGCTCGCCGGCCGGCCTGTCATCCTGGGACGCCCGGCTGTAATCTGGCGGTCTCTCAGACCGGTCTCATAAATAAGAGGCTTTTATTTCATAAGATTAACAGGAACTTGTGGTTGACTGCCTTTTTGGTGTTAAACTCCACAAGCACCTGCAAGCTTGACAACCTCGCTGGTCCGCTGTGAGGGAGAGGGAGAGAGAGAGGGAGGGAGGGAGAGGTTTCTCTTTGGGAGACTTGTTTAAATTATGACATAGGGTAAACGTACCCATTGAGCCCACCAAAATATGAGTTCAGTTATTTTTCATACATACTGACATATTTTATTAACATAATCATTAGTTAAAATGTAAGATTAATCTCTGATTTGAAAATACATTCATTTATTTGTGTACTGTATATTTTATCATACAACCCCAAATCAGAAAAAGTTGGGACAATATGGAAAACACAAATAAAAAAAGAAAGTAGTGATTTCTAAATGTACTTTGACTTGTATTTCATTGCAGACAATACAACAGCACATAATTTAATGGGTTCCTTATGATTTTTATTGTTTTTGTTTAAAAAACAAAAAATCCTATTTTGGTTCTTGCAACACATTTCAAAAAAAGTTGGAACAGCAAAGCATTTACCACTTTGTAATGTTGCCATTCCTTTTCACAACACTTAAAAGACATTTAGGGACTGAAGACACCAAGTGATGAAGTGTTTCAGGTGTAATTTTGTCCCATTCTTGCTGCAAACAAGTCTTAAGGTGGGCAACAGTACAGGGTCTTCGTTGTCGCATTTTGCGCTTCAAAATGCGCCACACATTCTCTATTGAGACAGGTCGGGACTGCAGGCAGGCCAGTCAAGTACCCGTATCCTCTTCCTCCGCAGCCAGGACTTTGTAATGTGTGCAGAATGTGGTTTTGCATTATCTTGTTGAAATATGCATGGACGTCCCTGGAAAAGATGTCTTCTTGAAGGCAGCATATTGTGCTCCCAAATCTCTATGTACTTTTCAGCATTAATGGTGCCATCACAGAAGTGCAAGTTACCTTTGCCAAGGGCACTGACACAACCCCATACCATGACAGACCCTGGCTTTTGGACTTATTGCTGGTAACAGTCTGGATGATCCTTTTCTTCTTTGGTCCGGAGCACACGGCGTCCATTTCTCCTAAAAAATATCTGAAATACTGATTCATCTGACCACAGTACACGTTTCCACTGTGTGATGGTCCATCCCAGATGCCTCCGAGCCCAGAGAAGTCGACGGCGCTTCTGGACACTGTTAACATAGGGCTTCCTTTTGGCACAGTACAGTTTTAACTGGCATTTGTGGCTGTAACTACGTATTGTGGTACTTGACAAAGGTTTGCCAAAGTAGTCCTGAGCCCATGTGGTGATATCACTTATAGATGAATGACGATTCTTGATGCAGTGCCGCCTGAGGGATCGGAGATCACGGTTGTTCAGCTTAGGCTTGCACCCTTGTCCTTTACGCACTGAAATTCCTCCTCATTCCTTGAATCTTTTAATTATGTTATGCACTGTTGAAGATGAAATGAGCAAATGTCCTCCTATCTTTCTTTCAGGAACATTGTTTTTAAACATTTCAATAATTTTCTCACGTATTTGTTGGCAAACTGGCGATCCTCGGCCCATCTTTGCTCCTAAAGGACTAGACCTTTCTTGGATGCTGCTTTTGTATCAAATCATAATTACAATCACCTGTTGACATCACCTGTTTCAAATCATATCATTATTTAACCAATTTACCTGATTACTAGCCCTAAATTGCTCCTGTCCCAACCTGTTTTTGAATGTGTTGCAGGTCTGAATGACAGGAAAGGATGTATATTTACAAATGAAATTAAGTTGACCAGACAAAACATGAAATATTTTGTGTTCACATTGTCTGCAATGAAATACAAGTCAAAGTACATTTAGAAATCACTACTTTCTTTTTTATTTGTGTTTTTCATACTGTCCCAACTTTTTCTGATTTGGGGTTGTATAAAATAAAGATATTTTATGAATAAAGTCAAAAGTCTGGCATGGGCTTAATTGGTACCGTGGTACCATTTTAAGCCCACATGTGTTCCAAATAAGCCCACGACAAAAATTATTGATAAAATATGAAAATGTATTATTTTAAATATAGTGAAAACACAAAATACGTGTTCAATAATATGTCTTACATTGACAAGTATCTAAAAAAAACATTTCATTTTATGTTTGGCTTGCTTTATTCAATTTGTCACCTGAACCAATAACGATCATCCTCAAACCACAAACTTGACTTGAGGAGCAGCTCGTGAACAAGAGATAAGACTATAATTATTATTCTGATAAGCTACATTCATAGGTTTTAGTTTCTTTTATTTTTTTCTATTGATAATATAACAATTTTTAAAGTAGTAAAAACACTGACACTGAAACAGTCATTAACTTGTCTTACATTAACATGTACATTACATTAAGTATTTAAAACGAAAAGTTTGATGGCATGCTTTTGCCAACTCATCACCTGCACTAATCACTTTTTAACATCAGATATCAAACAGGACTTGCAAAAAAGCTCATAAAGAAGAGGCTAGCCTACTTTCAAGGGCCAGCACCCTGCAGGTTAGTCCGGCAAAGGATGAACCTCCGTTCAGTATCCTCAACCAACCTGCCCTCGTGGTAAAGGCGACATGCCTTGATGATTTTAGGACAACTGCTGTAATTCTTCCTTTTTCTTGTCATTTTTCTCACTGTAAACAAATGATTATGCAAATTAGGTTACATAACAATACTTCTGGCCAGTGTGTGATCTGTGATGTACTCTTGTTAATGTAGTCAGTAAGGTAAAAGAACATTAAAGTCACAGGATTACAGTAAAAATCTATCAAACTCATAATTTCAGGAATTTCCTATTGAAACACATGAGATGGGCTTAAATGGAACATGCTGGGCTTAAATGGTTCTACAGTGACTACCGGGGAAATAAAGACGATATGTTCACACAAAAATTAAATAAATGTATAAAGCTATGCCTGAAGCCTAAATATGCTGTAAACTTACCAACATAGTTATCCTTCTGTTGCCAAACTTTCAGAATTATCAAGGTATTTTCATTCAAAGTTGGCTTGGGTTAGCTGCTTTTTAGCTCACTGTACCATTTAAGCCCACCTTGAAAAAAAGGCATTTAAAAAAAAATATATTTAGCCCAGCCAAACAATTTCTTGTGTCTCAATTTGTAGATCAATGTAAAATGAATCAGAAAACATTAAGTGTACATACTTAACATTTTTAATCCTTCGGCAGTGTATCTATCAGTATGGCTATATTTTGACCCTGTGATTAGCTTGCTACGCTAACTAGCAAAACTCATCTTTCCAAATGTAATCAAATAGTACAAATTGACAAAAAACTACTAGATAATCCACAACAATCAAATCATTAATCTCTTAATTTACATAATATGAATGTACCTACCAAGTTAGTGGTTGTAAATTGTTGAAAATAGATGCCTTCTGAGGGGTCCCAAAACAGCAAAGTTTTGAGGCTACTTCTTGTGAGCCTCATTGAGACTGCACTGATTTAGGCTGGCCTAACTCAACATTGACAAATGTGATTGGTTCTCAACAAAACCTGATGTGTGACTAAGAATTTGTTAGATTGGATAAAATAATGAGTAGCAGAAGACAGCCCCCTCTTTTTTTTTTGTATTTGACTTCAAAGTTGCAAGTGGGTTTAAATAGTGCCTGGGTTTACCCTATATACATTAGATTTAGTATAGCCTATAGTTCATACTTTTTTTGGTGTATTTATTTTCTGATTTTAATTAAGACCGTCGATTAATATGTTGATTATTTTCTCGAATAATCAATTAGTTGTTTGGCCTATAAAATATCAGAAAATTGTGAAAAATGTTGATCAGTGTTTTCCAAAGCCTAATATGAAATCCTCAAATGTCTTATTTTGCCACAACTCAAATATATTTAGATTACTGTCATAGAGGAGTGAATGAACTAGAAAATATTCACATTTAAGAAGCTGGAATCAGAGAATGTACCTTTTCTCTTGATTAATCTGTTATCAAAATAGTTGGCGATTGATTTAATAGTTAACTAATGGATTGATCGATTCATCTTTACAGCTCTGATTCAATACTATATTTTAATACCTAAGGAGTAAATCTCGTCAGTGAGCCAATTAGCATGCAGCATGCGTGTACCAAGATCTAATAATGCTTGTGATTGTCTACAAGTAAAGGCATGCAGGAAAAACACTACAATACGCACAGACGGGGCTTGTGTGTGTGTGTGTGTGTGTGTGTGTGATGTTTTTTGAGAGGCTTGACTACAGTGTGCATCACATAGGTGTAAAGGTGAAATGTTGTACATGAATAAAATACAGTAATTTAATTTGTTAAAATGGATTTAAAAGGATTGTTCAGGAACTGGTATCGAATTCATGGTATCGGAAATATTTGAACGATACCCAGCCCTAGCACCTGTGCTGTAGCTGCTGCCAGATCTCAGGTGTCTGTGAAGTAATTGGCTACTGATGGCCACAATCAAAACCATCCCAGCACCCTTTCATCACTCACTGAGCCAAGCAGTAATCAGTTATCTGCTGTGTGGTGGAAGATGGGGGAAGGGACTCAGTCCTTTATTGCCCCTCTAATTATTTTCCCCATCACATGATTAATATTGTCACTTTGATTTTGTTCTGAGCCCATTAGATGAGAGACTCTGTGACAGAGAACACTGCTTATACAGCGAGGGGTTAGCAATGTTTGTTGCCCAGTTGTTCCCGGGCCTCAGAGACACCTCTGTCCTTGAGGACGGGAGGACTCTTGAGCCAGGCTTGTGGGGCTGGGCCTGGTGCCTGCCTGGTGGGGGCCTCTGGCTGGGACAGGGAGGGCCACGACTGGTGCCAAGCTATTTCTGAACAGGACCAGGGAGGATGCAGCTGGTGTTCCTGTTGTTGACAGTGTTGGTGTGCCAGTGGAGCTCCTCCAGACCCAATGAGCTCCTTCATATCAAGACAAACTGCCATTAAGGCCAGTAATCACTGTACAACCCATGGCCAGAGCCTTGGCTGGGGATAAGCAAGGACAAGAGGTTTACTCTGGGAGGATTTTTTGTTTCGGGTAGACTAATACACTGAGCCAGTATCGGGCTTTACACAAAAGTAAACATTTCTCCCTCAATACCGCTGTCTACTGAGGAAAAGCTTTAAACTGCCTCACTTTGCCTTAACAGCTGCTTAGCAACCTGGTTACATTACCATTGGTTTAAATTAAGGGTGCTCCGATCGATCGGCCACCGATCGGTATCGGCCGATAATGGCTTTAAATAGTTTGATCGGTGGTCTCCATAAAGGCCGATCAGATAGGCCGATCAGATGACGCACTACCACGGATGTATTAAGAGCGCACTACTCCTGAGAACATTTTCAAAATGGCGGCGTCCCTACATTCAGCGGTCTGGCAGTTCTACAAGGTGTCTGAACGGTGGCAGAACAGCAGTTGGCCCGCGGCAGGCCGCGGAACGAAGACGCTAGGAAGACAGACTGCTTTTAAAAAGCGTCTGCCACCGGTGGTGCTCCGGCAAACGTGTTTGTGATTACACCATTCTGACGCTTCTACTGCCTCTGGAGCACCGCCGGTGGTCCGCCGACTCATTGCTATCTGGGAAAAAGACAATACACTAGCGATTAGCAACGTGTGTACCGAGGAAATACCACGAGGCGGAAATCTCCAAAGACATTTCAACACCACCAACCTCATCAGACATTTGAAGGTTAGTCACAGAAAGGAGGATGAGGAGTTTTCAAAGTTAGCTAACGCTAAGGCAGAGCGGAGTCGTGTAGCTAGCAGCTCCGGCGCCGCTCAAACAGCTGTTTCCCCGTGTGTGTGTGTGTGTGTGTGTGTGTGTCGGTCCGTGTGTGTGCGTGTCGGTCCGTCCGTGTGTGTGTGTGTCGGTCCGTGTGTGTTGGTCCGTGTGTGTGTGTGTCAGTCCGTGTGTGTGTCGCTCCGTGTGAGTGAGCTCCGGCGCCGCTCAAACAGGTGTGTGTGTGTGTGTGTGTGTGTGTGTGTGTGTGTGTGTGTGACTGACTGTGTGTGCTGAAGAAATGTGCAGTGATTGAAAGGACATTTTTTAGATTTTGAGCTAGGACAGAAAGCCAAACTGTTACTGATACATTCTCTAAACATGTGTGACTGTTATGTAATGGCGTAATTTTCAGTTCATAAAAGTGATCGGTGATCGGTATCGGCCGATACGTCTGCCAGCCATCGGTGATCGGTGATCGGCCCCAAAAATCCTGATCGGAGCACCCCTAGTTTAAATTCAAAGCTTTAATGGCTCATTGATCATGGCACAAACATTTTAAGTCATAAGACATTAGTCAATTCAGCTTCATAGTTCATTCTTGACCTTGGAAACCCACCATAAGGTCCATATAGTAGCTGTTTAGGATCCTTCAGTCCTATCACATTATCTTCATCAGCAAGTGGACTGTACCCAATTGTCATGGAATCATAGATGCTCAAATGCCCATTTGGTTTTAGGACATCTTCACTATTGACTTAATCTTACTCCAAATTGTCATCATGTCATATGGACGAAAGCTCCAGAACCCGTACTATATCTACCTTATGGTAAAACAGTTTTTTTCAGTTATCAGTGAAGACCGTATTTGGTCTTGTCCAGAATATGCTCACTTTGTTGTGAATGAAAATGTTTTGTTACCTTATTGATTATTAGATTCTTGTAAAAACAAACAAAGCTATGCTGGAGAGAAGGGTGACCTTTTTAAGTGCTTGATAAAGAGATCTTCACAGGGTGTTACAGTATGTGACTCACCAGTGGAAACAGTCAGACTGTCTTTTCATAGTTTTTTTTTGGAGGTTTGACTAGACCAGGGGTGGCCAACCAGTTCAGCATAAAGAGCCACAAAAAAAACGCACCATAGCAAAAAGCCACACAACACATGCACGTCCATGCTACAACAGCAACCGTGACTTAGATGTAATGACAGTCATAATACATAGCAGTTTTCATAGTTTTTTTTTTCTTACTTAGATTGACACAGTGGGAAACCTGACAGTCTTTGTTATGCTGCATTATTTTTTATTTTAAAATAATTGGCAAATATATTGGCAGATGTATTCAAATGCGTTTTTTTTACTTATCTGAATGACACAGCCCCCAGCCACACAGTAAGAGCCTCAAAGGAGCAGGCAAAGAGCCACATACGGCTCAAGAGCCACAGGTTCGCCACTCCTGGACTAGACTGATTCCATAAAACAATGATATGACGAGAAAGAAATACATTATACACCTTATGTTGGGATTGATTTAAGCTACAAACAGTCATACTCAGTGTTTTTATCCAAGACTTGAATTTCAAAAGAAGTCAAAAAGAAATTGTACAGTCATTCCCTATTATCCATTCCAAATGTTTTTCAAGGCAGGATTTGGGCTTGAGCTAGAATTCTACTTTTACTATTGCTTTTTACTGATCATATTTAGCCACATATTTTTGACATAACTGAAATGTTTTGAGAGCATCAATGTGTAAATCTGAAATTGACTTTGTGCCTTCATTTTGGCATCAGAAATGCATTATGTACCATACAGAGTAAATATTTACAATTTTCAATCCAAGTGCATACCTTTTTTATGTTAAGAGGTTCATATTCATATATGAATATATAACAATATATTATCTAGCTGTTAAAATACCTTGAAAGTTATTGAACCAAGTAAACCCATGTTGACATCAGTATCATTTTGAGTTTTATTCAAAATAAAAAAATAAAAAATGAATGTCTTTGGACTGTTGGAGGAAGCATGCAACCTCCACACATAAACACCAGTTACAATAAATTAGACATGCATAAACAGAAAAAAACTACCACTTACTATGACAAAGGTCTCTAGTCCCCAGAATGCTTATCTGCAGCTTATCTTAGCCATCTCACTCGATGCTGAAAAAGCATTTGACTGCATAGAGTGGCAATATCTTTTTCAAGTGCTGGAGATTTATGGTTTTGGGCAGATGTTTCTAAAGTGAGTGAAACTGTTATATAATGAGCCTCAAGCAGCCGTACAAACTAATGGCATCATTTCTTCACATTTCAAGCTAGGTCGTGGGACCCGACAAGGCTCGTCTCTCTCCCCATTATTGTTTTGTTTAGGATTGGAACCGTTAGCTGCAGCAATTCGTAAAGATAGTCACTATTGCGGGGACCACACACAAACTTATGCTATATGCTGATGATATTTTAATGTTCATTACGGACCCAGGCAAATCTATTCCCGCATTGCTCGAAATTATAAAATCTTTCTCTAGCTTCTCAGGTTATAGAGTGAATTGGACGAAGTCTGAGGCTCTCCCCTTGATGACGTATTGCCAAAAAACATTATTTCAAGCTGGATCATTCCAGTGGCCCCCTAAGGGAATTAAGTATCTGGGAATATTATGCCCTAAGCAATTAGACAAAATAGTGCAATGTAATTTTGAACAGTTCCTAGAAAAAATTAGCACAGATTTGGAAAGATGGTTTCCACTTTTTTGGAATGGTAAAGACCAAGAATACATTGCGTAAATTGCAAAAGCCGGTAGCGAAAGGTGGCCTGGGACTCCCAAATCTATTGTTTTATTATTATGCATTCAACCTGAGGCACTTGGTACACTGGGCATTACCTCCAGAAAGAGCGCCACCTTGGTACACAATAGAACAGTCAATGTGCATTTCCTTCCCTCCATTGCTTATCCTCTGGTCTGTGGGACAACCCCAAACTCATTATTAATAAATCACTGCCTATATGGAGGGAGTGGGTGACTAAGGGGATACATACTCTGGGTGATCTTTATAAAAATAATGAGAAATGGGGAATGTTCTTAAGATTGTATTCAGTACATGGTAACTAGAAGGTATGTGTATACACTCTGATCATTGTGGCCTGTTCCTGGGGA
The DNA here is from genome assembly GCA_023631565.1 of Gymnocephalus cernua. Taxonomy (NCBI): domain Eukaryota; kingdom Metazoa; phylum Chordata; class Actinopteri; order Perciformes; family Percidae; genus Gymnocephalus; species Gymnocephalus cernua. Next base: position 6,888,519 of record CM042447.1, on the reverse strand, counting down.
GCTATCATGGATTTGAGGGTGGAAGTGGTCTGGGTGCAACACAGGGGTCTGTTTATTGGACTACCTCAACCTCACATTGGACAATGAATGGGCACGCAGCAGTGGTCTCCTGGAAAGACTGCTTGACATGTCGTGCATGGTCTAATTTTTCTTGTCATGGACTGTCTATATTATATTATATTGTATTTATTTATTTATTTTTATTTACTTACTTTTTAAGTATAATTCTATCCTTATTATCTTAGTTTAGTTTGAGTTTCTGTGCGCGAAAGTCATCAGACAACACAATCTTCTGAATGTAGCCATACTGAGAAACACAGAGAGTTGTGTGGAGCTGATAGTCTTAATTAGCTTTGTAGCAACTCATGTGTCAATGGCTTTAATGTAATGGACGTTAATTAATATCAAGACGTTATGCACTAAAGCTTTAAGTATGTTTTTAGTTTGAGTGATTACAATATATTATATGCTTAAAAACCCGGGGCGGCATATAGCTCACCTGGTAGAGCGTGCACCCCATCAGTCCTTGCCAGCGGCCCGGATTCCAATCCGACCCGACGCCCTTTGCTGCATGTCATCCGCGCTCTCTCCCCCGCTTCCTGTCTCTCTTCAGCTGTTCTAAAACGCCTAAAAACTTTAAAACCCTTATAGCTCCTCCTGAGCAACACGTCATGTGGACTGTTCTTATGTTTTCATGGGAAAACACAAGACAGAGAGCTCTATTCATCCTGCAGCCTGTCTGTTTCTGTCTGACCTTTGAGTGCAGCTGGGCGCTGCTTTTATTCAGTTCTCTTGTGCCGCCAATAGAAAACCTGGTTTGCTGCTACCTGAGGCAGCTAAAAATGGCTTCATCAGCCACTTTCCATATTCATGAATTCCGTGTCACATGATCACTCTGCTGGAGTGTCTCAGCCGGTTTAATTTCCTCCTTGAAATTAAGCCTTTATGTAAGATTGAGGGTTTAATGACAGTTGTGTTTAAATTTAATAAAGTTCATCAATAATTATAAAACATAATAAATCAACCCATATGCACAGCTGAATTATACGTCAGTAGTGTTAAATTACCGATTGGATATGATTTTGTGTATACTTAGAGCTGTAACAATTCCAAATTTTGCTGTACAATTAATTGTCTCTTATATTAACAATATAATGTCTCTTTCAGTCAAATTTAAAAAAATATTTATTTATTTATTACTTTTTTAAACAAAGTTTAGTTTTTGAATGAATGCCAGGATACATATTTTGGTTATATGTCACTGTTATGTGACCCAGATTATGTAATAACAGAAATACACGGCCTATGAAGTAAACCATGCCTCTTTATTATGATAAAAAAAATTCTAACTGTATCCCCTCTTGTCATTTTGGGTGCCAACAAATAACAAAAAGCATAGCTTTAGCTTAACAGTCTGACCAATAATCACTTATATAATTACAATTTGGCACATCCAAACTGAATCAACAATTACCATCAACAGTCATACCCCTTAAGACCTTAGCTAATGTTAGCAATAAATTGCGGTTAAACAAAGAAACCCCAGTTACGTAATTCTTTTTTTTTTTTTTTTTTACAATAACACAATTATGTAATAATTGTTACAGGCCTATCTATACTATATACATATATACACTATACTATATAAAAGCTGCAGTGGTTTTAAGGTCAGTTTGACAACATATTTAATCCCTCTAAAGAAAGATTGTCTTTGCAGGTGTTTGTTAGCTTTCCTCTGGGGAAATCATCTTCCTACGGACAATTTATTGTAGGATGTTGTGTGTGTGTGTTGTTGTACTTCTTCATGTGTAAGGGCAGGCTTGGCTTACTATGAACTGCACACACACACACACACACACACACACACACACACACACACACACACACACACACACACACACACACACACACACACACACACACACCCAGGGATCCAAAGATCCTAGGGGAGGGGATTTTGTTGAAGTGTCCTTGAAAGTGACGGGTGCCCAGAGGGGCTGAGGAACACAAACAGGGCATGTTAATATGTGTAGAAAGAGTCATCTTAGGTTACACGCTGTTGCCAAACATCCTTGCGTCTCCCCACTACCCAGCCAATCGCAGCCAAGGACTCAGTGATGCAGTGCCCCTCTTACTGGAGGGATTCCTAGGAACTGCCGCGTGACGATGCTGGCTTAAACAACCCAGAGTCTCTCCTGTCTCTCTCACACCTCCTCCTTCTCCTCCTCCCGTTCTCTGCCCCAGGGTTCCTTTTCTCCCAGCCTTTCACGAGGTGCATCTGCCGTTTGTGTTTGAACAGAAGGTGAACTAGCGCCATCCACACTGCTCCCACAAGACTGGCTGTATAGACAGCAGACAGAGTCATCATCCAGCCCTCTTTCTCTCCTCCTCCCTCTCTCCTCCAAACCAAGCTCCACCTCTCTCTCTCTCTCTCTCTCTCTCTCTCTCTCTCTCTCTCTCTCTCTCTCTCTCTCTCTCTCTCTCTCTCTCTCTCTCTCTCTCTCTCTCTCTCTCTCTCTCTCTCTCTCTCTCTCTCTCTCTCCCCCAGCCTCACACTAACACACACAACACACACACAAACACTCTCTCACTCCAAGACTATCTTCTCCTACTCCAGATGAGCGTGCCTCCTTGTCAGGGCGAGCAGATTTGGAGCTGAAGGTGTGCTATTGTTTCCAGGTAAGAGCGCACATTTCCTCTTTGGGCTACCACAGAAGTTACAAAGAAATTGGGTGCCTCTTGTTGATATTGTGGGTGTGTTTTTGTGGCGGGGTGTGTGTTGATGTATCGGTGTCTAGGTGACATAATCAGGAAGGGTGGGTGCTTTGAGGGTGCCACAGTGGAAGTACACTTTGCTACAACTCCCAACCCCTCTCCATGACACAATTTTTGGCGCCCGTTTTTGCCGTGCCTTTTATCGCCATGTGCACTGAAAGGCTTTTTGTGTTTTTGTGGTATGTTTGCTGTGAAGCTGCTGTAGGTACAGGGTGGAGCGCAGCTGGCAATATCAGATCAGCGACAACATATAGAGCATGTCTCTGGTTGCGAGGGGAGACCACAGTGTGGATGTGTGGGCGGATGGAGAGACAAGGAGAGGAGAGGAGGGGAGGGGAATGGAGAAGGAAGACGAGCAGCTGCTTTCATCCCATGGTAGCTAATCCCTCCGTTTGTTCACCTCTCTCCATCAGATAAAATAGGCCGGCTGTGGCTCTGGTGCCCTCTCCTTTTTTTTTCTCTCTCTCCACTCTTCTCCATTCTTCAGTTGTGATGGGTTTATCTTTGGCAGGGAGGAAAGAGGCAAGCTATTGATTTGGAAATGAGATGTAATGCAATTTAAAAAGAGAACAAGACATCCCTTTCTGTCTCTGACTTTTCTGCTGCATGCTTTTGTTCCTTTCTGTACCATGTGCTGATAATCTAATATACAAACTCACCAGTGATAATGAATTCCTGCTCATAGTTGCAATCGTTTAAGCTTAGGAATCTATAAAGTGAGCAGATACAATTGAAAAGCCACTTGAGTTGCATACGTTATACAATATCTCTGCTATTTTTGTGATTGGCGGGAACCCCCGTGCTGTAAAAGAGGCTTATCACCTCCCACAGGTTCACTGATAGATTGCCAAATGGCTACTGCACAGTGCACATGGAATGGATGGCTCCTGGCTCTCAGCAAACATGTCAAGCATATCCGTGGTGATTATAGTGTGGCTTCGCTGACAAATAATGTATCGTTAAAAGATGGGTGGCCTATCACCTCTCGCCTACTCCCGGATTACCTAATATCTCAGGAGGCAGGATCAGCCAATGGGAGAGAAAGAAAAGTGAGAGGAGGGGAGTGGGCTGGGGTTGCTCAGGTGTGGCTGTTTAGCCTAGTGCTTGGAATACATTAACCAGGAAGCTCCCGTGTGTCAAACTGTTACCAGGTGACAGAGGGAGTGAGAGCGAGGCAGCACTCCATGCTTTCCCCCACCCAAATCTAAATGACCCCTCAGCTCATTTCCCAAGGCAGAGCTTATGTTTACATACTCTCTGGGAGCTTCTGCAGATGCTCCATTTCATAAGCACTAACTAAATCAGACAGGCCGAGGCTGTGCCTGCACTGATGGATGCAGCATGAGTCTTGGCTGGCAATAGCTTTTTGAAACCCATAAAGGCTATTTTTCTTGTTTGGTTTCAGGGAACCCTGACTGAGTGTAATCATTGCCCATTTTTTTATTATTATTGTGTGATATGAGTTTAGGGCATGATGAAGATCTACATATATTATGAGTTCTTCTTTTTGGCTATAAAAGCTCAACACATTACTTTCTTTTTATCTTACAGTACACCAAGCTTGAGAGGGTGGGGGCAGATACTGAAAACCAAACAAGTGACCAGTCAGCAGTCACCATAGGTGTCGTCATGTTTTATCAGGTTTGTTAAAGAGCTATCAATGAGAAGTGTAGTACAGGCCCAATTAGTCCTAAACCTGATGTCCGAGCAATGCTAACCTTTTGTCTGGGCTGAGTAATTTTCAGTGAACTTTTCAAAAAGCCAAAAGCAAGGATTAAAAAGGCATCTGCCAGGATATTGCATTTGGCTGACGCCTCTCACTTATGATCAGTTTATTATGCCTCCGCGCTGGCAACAGCCATGGCTGAAGGGATTGTTTTCGGGGTTGTCCGTACGTCCCATTCTTGTGAACGCGATATTTCAGGACCCCCTTGAGAGAATCTCAAATGTCCACTTGGACTCAAGGATGAACTGATTATATTTTGGAGGTCAAAGGTCAAGGGCAGTGTGACCTCACAAAACGCATTTTTGGCCGTAACTTAAGAATTCCTACGTTAAATATAACACTTCACACAAACGTCTAGTAGGATAGAATGATAAAGGGATGACATTTTATACCTAAAAGGTCAGAGGTCAACTTCACTGTGACATCATAATGTTCTGCAAAAACACTTCTCTGGCCATTATTCAAGGCCATAACTCAGGAACAGAAGGGGAGACATTTGGTCAGATACTGAATTGGTGACACTAATCTTGGGTCCCCACCTTGAAACTGTGGTGGTTGTATAGATCTTCTGTGCTGCCAGGTTGAAGATGTGTGTGAAGCAGCCATGTTTCGCCAAAAAATACACTTAATACCTTTTTATTATATTGCCTCAAAGTCTTAACAACATGTATTTTGAGTTTGGACAGACATCGATAAACTGCAACTTGACTGGCTGGCAGAGAACCACAAGGCAGTAATTCTAGGTAGAAAATGGGAGAAATGAGGGGAGTGTAAGTGTAGCAGTGTAACAGAAGCAGCAGGACAGAAAAATAATGAGATGGGATTTGTTTCGGCAATACAAAATGGAGGATATTAAATAGCATCTGTGTTATGATTTGACCTTGCGTGGCCATTTGGTAGTGGGTGCCTGTGAGGAGGGACATGCCCAGATCAGTGACACTGTCACCACAGAGACCGACTCGTGCTGGGTGAGATGGATGCCTCTGGACTAGTTTTCCTGCTCTTCTTTCTGGGCGTGTTCTCCATGGCCAAGTACCTCCCTATAATCATCATCTTCTCATCGTTGTACTATCACAATCAATGGAAGTATAGATAAATACAATGCACAATAGCATAATAATGTGGTGATGGATTACAGGATTATAATTTTTAAAGGAGCTCAGTCCTATATGAAATAATGAGTTCCTTTTGGAGTTGATTATTGATTGACTATTAATTACAGTCCAGTCACTATTACTGTGCCACTGCTACAGTAGGTCAGGTCTAAGTAGTATGCAATCCAGCTGACCTTGAAATGAGAACCAGCAAAAGACACTACAATCAATAATTGATCAATCTTTCATTGACATTTTAAACTGCATATGTTCAGCTGCAGAAAGAGAGAAGCAGCTTTCTGTGTAAAACCAACTAATGCTAAGAATGACACAAAGTTCATATGCATCACTTCTCAAATGTACTTCTTCTAGGGCTGTGCAATTAATTATATTTTTAATCGTGATTAGGTTTTCGGCTCCTAATGATCACAAAAACAATGTAATCGAGAAGAACGATTATTTTGCACATTATGTATTTTACGCACATAAATGCAACATCTTTCCAAAAGTCAATGAGTAATCATGATTTCAATATTAACCAAAATAATTGTGAGTCTGTTCTTTTCTATAATGGAGCAGCCCTAACGTCTTCTATCATTAAGAATGAAGTCTAGATAAATTAACTTGAACAGTGTTTCGATTACTCCGAATAAACATGACTGCACACAGTTTTCTATTAACTGTGTTTGTTTTCTTCATGGAAATGAATTATTGAACAGCGCCCGTTAGCCAGCCAGCGTAGCATCACTGACTGAGATCATTTTCTACAATGTTGTTTTGCAAATTAACCTTCAGTGCATGTACATTGGATATAAACATATTTTGTATATGCCTTCTAAATCTCTCCTCAAGCTTGTATGCAAATCTGCTTGTATCCCGTCTTTTCTGTTGAAGGCTTAAAATGTGAGTCAGGTTTGTTCACAAAACAAGGGAGATTGTTGTGCATAATTCAAACTCAGACTAATTGGTCGAACAGAACTAAATGATTTACCTGAATTGATTTTCTTGACAATGACAGCATATTATGTGTTCTTGCTGGACCCAGACATTTCAATCATACTGATCATTAAGTGCTTCATGATGAAGCTACTCCAACATACTTTAGGGAGAGTTCAAAATGCTTTCAGTGTCTTTCGGCACTTGTTGCACTTCGGTCAGAATCAACCACTAATTGTAGAAGTTCCTCCTCATAGGTTTCATTGCTAGGCTAACTGGTGTCAGCTGTTGTTTTAAAGGCCTGACACTGATAAGCTAATTATGTTGGTTTAAGTCCTGATTTAAAGTGCCCATATTATTAAAAAAATCACTTTTTCTGGGATTTGGGTGTTATTTTGTGTCTCTGGTGCTTCCACACGCATACAAACTTGGAAAAAAATCTACCCATGCTGTTTTGAGTGAGATACAGTTTCTGAATGTGTCCTGCCTTCAGTCTCTGGGTGAGCTCTTCAAAATCTGCAGGGCTTGTTACGTTGGGCTAAACGCAACCGTTAGCTCATTCTCAATGGCAAAGCACTGCTACAACACACACAAGTTCACCATAATCTACAAAAGAAGTACTTACATGTGCGCCCTCCTTTAGAAGAAGTCTCCCGGCTAATCCTGCCTTGTAACTGACCAAAGTTGGAGAAACAACCTTTCTTTTACTGTCTATGGAGCTAACTGACATGATCTACGATCTGAGCTACTGCGCATGTGCAGTGGAATCAAAGAGTACAGAAGGAAAGATGATTCACTCTGTCAGCTAAAACAGAGACCTGAACACAAGGTGAAAAGAGGAGCTGCAGCAGTGAGAGAGAGCTGTGCTGTACAACAAAAATATGGTGTTTTTTGAAAATTAAACCATGTAAACCTATTCTGGTACAACCTTAAAGTACAATTATGAACTTGAAAATGAGCATAATATGTCATCTTTAAAGCTCAGTGTTTGACAGGGTGTATAGAACTCAGGACCGCTTGATATCTGTAGACCCACCGAGATAAGACTCAGATTACATGATCAATCCCACACACACATGCTCTCACAAATACACACATACACATTCTATTGACAGAGCTAAACAGAGACACATACATCTTACAAAAATAATGCCATTAAAGTAGGTAGTTTGTTTTTGTACTTACAGCAACCATGCCTAGGCAAACTTTTAGAAAGAACACTCTTGTTTGATCATTGCACTACACAAACATTATAGAAATATAATAATATATAAATAATCTAATAAATAATTTGGCACCAAACATGTCACCAAAACTTCAATGCTATTCCACACACAGCTTATTTGACAGAGTAACATCACATGGTGTACAGCTGTTGCATTTCAATGAGCATGAGTGGGTCTTTTCCTCACCATACCACAAAGCTTATAAGGATGTTTTCATTTGTGCAGAAGAACCAAAGCATTGTTCGGTTTGCGACAAAAGCCCATTCTTCCAGCTGTATGCGACTGCATTTAAATTCATATTTATCAGCTGCAACTTGGTCAAAACAGTTGGCGTTAAGTCGCAGTGAGTTGGAAAGGATCAGCAGCACAGTCGGAACAATGTCTAATGAAGCCAGTCAGAAAGCAAGTCTGTGTCTGATATGTTTGCCTCGGTTTGCAGTCTGCTTAATTAAATACACATAAGTTGAATGGCTTCAGAGTAGTCAGAGTAAATTAATGTTACAATGGCTTCATTCAGGTTTGTCTTCCTGAATGTATTTGCAAAAAATATTATTACAGGATGTTATTAATTTTGACTGCCTGTCATAAATGTACAATAGCCTGTACAAAGTGTAATTAAAGAGGCTTTATTTCATGGCTGTCTGTCAGAGAAATTTTCATTTACAGAAGTTATCTTCGGTGAATTTATGGCAAAACTTCCAGTCTGAGAACTGTAATTTTAAAATCCCCTTTAGGGGGAAATTGCTTTTGCCCTCCTACAATTTTTTAATATCCTGATTCATACTTAGGGCTGGTAAAATGCATCACCTACCCATAATATTTCTCCTGCCGAAGGTGCTTTATGGGGAAGTTATTAGAGATTAATACCATCTGGGTGTGTGGGACTGCTGAGGGAGAGAAGCCCTGCCCCGTGTGCTCCATGTCTGTTCTCCAGATACCCTACCTCGCCTCTACATACAGTAGTGGGTGAAACATCCCTTTTGCCTAATGAAAGAGTACATGAATTATTACTGAAGGGCACACAGGTTTCGATATTTCATGAAAAAAGGCCACTGTTCTCTTCCTGTGCTTACCTGAAACGCACATGTACATCCACCCAGCCCTAAAGACACATGGGGGCATCCCATGATGCACCTGCTGATATAAAGGCAGTGACTTTACCTTCAGCGTAATGTCAGTGATAACCTAACCAACTGCTGTTCTTTGTGTAATTGTCTTTTTGGCTCACATTGTTCAGTTTGTATGTATGAAATTATTAGATTAGAGAGGCTCAACGATGGTCCCCTGTTGATTCAGCCATTCTGTATCAGTAAGTGTCAGCATGGAGATGAGCCTGGAATCCAAATTACTAGTGTCCACTCTTCAGCCTATTTTCCATTCATGAGTTTATTAGAGTAAAACAGCTGTCATTTTTGATGGGAATTAAGTAATGTGGAGTGAGTATCACAAAGGCAAATGCATCACTTTGAACAAAATGACGCATTCACAACTCAAGCATCACGATGCGTCTTAGCTAAGGCAGAAAAGGCTAATTGTTTACAAGCTCACAATTCTCAAGCGACTCCCGTTAGTGTCCCCAGAATGTCAGCCTTTTCTGTGACCCCTTGCTCTGCTACCTATGTCCAAGTAAGTTGCCTCTTGGCTCTGTTACAGTTCACTCGCTGCTTCTGCGCGCCCTCGGAGGATGCATGAGTCATAAAGTAACACGACACCCAGCAGTGTGTGCAAGATGCATATAGAGACATGCGCATGCTGGAATAAAAATATAAAAAAGCAATTAAAATCAGTGTTATCCTGCACTGCCCTGTCCGTGACACAAATGACCTTGGTGGATTTAATGTGTCAAAATAATTTCAACGTGATGGAAAGCATGCATAGTTAGACAACTTATTTCCTCTTTTATTCTCCATTTCCCTGCCAACGTGAGTGCACATGGGGCTGAAGAGAGCAGCTTTCTTAAGTGAGTCATATTGCTGTAATGTTTCGCTACAAATCAAGGTCATTGCATGCTTATTAAATTCATTTTGGATGAATTAGTAAATGTAGAGGCACAAAGTCAGCGTTACAGCTTTAATATTTTCAAGTGACCCTATTGTGAAGATGATTTAATTCTTCTCTCTAATACAGTAAGGCAAGCGGGATCATTAGCTGTTGAACCAGTGAGTCCTTGTCCCCCTGTTGGACAGGAACCCCGCTCCTACAGTGTGGCTCAGCCCTGCTGTGAAAAAGAGATTGCGAGGGAACGCCGAGTGATAAGGAAAAGGCATTCCTTCCTTTGAAAAGGCATTCCTTCCTTTGACCCCACCTTTTCTCATCTCTGGCCCCGACGATTCTCCATTACTGTTAGTTGAGTGGCATGTGTGCCCTCCGCTGCCGACTGCTGAGATTTGCCTCTGATGCAAACATCCTTGTTTGTCGCCATGGCAACCAAGTATCCTGCCTGCTGTAGGTTGTCATGCCAGCCGCCTCCCCCATGCTCTCCCTCACCCATTAGCGCTGTACTGTAGAAGACATGTGCGAGCGCTGTAACACCGTTCTATGCGATCTGTCTAGTTGTCTTCATAAGCTGCTGTCATGACACTGCGCTGCTGTCCCTGCCCCCCTTCTTGAGGTGGTCCTCTTTTTAAGCAGCTGCTCAAAAATGTTGCATAGTATTACACCAACTACAGGAATGCTTTCACTTAAGAGAACTGCCATCCGGCACAGCCAATTGCTGGAATACTAGCACAACCAGCAGAAGACCACAGCTCAAAACACGGAGAGATATACCAGCAAGTGGCCTCGATTTCCACTTCTGTTGTTTACTCTACAAACCCCTTCATCCTTGAAAAATGGAGCAGCCTGACATGTTTGGGGCTCCAATGAAGGATGATGCAAATGTGGAGGCATAAAGGTCCATGCTGTGCAGAGTTCATTCTCAAAGCCAAGCTTATTGGGGGGCAGACAGAGGCCTTTCTTCCAAAACATGTCCACCCAGTCAGACAAAAAAACACTCATTACCACAGCGCCATGGGGCCAACCCGGCCCACTTGGGGATAATAACTAGGCATCTGCTTAAATTTGATATAATGCTGGCATACTGGGTAGTCTGGAGTCTACGATAGTGGCAGGAATTATTGTGGTATCTTAAGCTGTTTGACTCTGCACTTTGCTGCTTAAGCTAAAGCATTTGAAGCAACCTCGCTCCGTTATTCATACCAGAGGGTTCAATATGATCTTTACAATGAAGCCTCAGGGTAAACTTACAATAATTTGAGCGGATGATTCCCCATATTTACTGCTCTGTAGAGAACCAAGACCTAAGACTATCATGATAATGAGTGACTTTTTTCCCCCCTCTGTTTGATAGGTTGGGCTTGAGGCTTGAGGAGCCATTTTGGTGCTGGTGAAATTTCAGAGATTACATTTGCTGTTCCTTATCTCCTAAATTAACTCATTACCTTGACATCCTGCTTTCCCTCCCTGGGAACAGACTGGCCTTGAATATCTAATGAAACATGGCTGTCCCCCTCACATCCCATATGCACAGCCAGAGAGTCAGCGCAGGTCTTTAACTCTCGGGCCTGTTCTAGCCATTGATTTTCACTCCATAGCTAGATGAATAACCTTAAGATGGGGGGCGAAAAATGAGAGAGAATGAAAAAAATAGAATGCCTCCTATGTCTGTCTGTGTCTCCTCTGACATGAAATAACAAATTGGCTGCATTCGTTTTTTTTTTTTTTTTTTTTTTTTTTTTTTAAGCATGGTGGCAAGATCATCAAAGCTATCCTGAAAAATGGGCCTGGTGCCGTACAGTTGAAGAATTTTCCTTATTGTCGTATTTGTTGCTGTGTGCACCAGTAAAGTGTGTTGAGGTAATATAGTGCTGTTGGCCAACAAATTGGTGAGGAAATTCCATCTCTTGGACATATTTGCTGCAATAGGGGCCTGGAGGTCAAGCTGTCAAATAGCATTGTCATTCTTTATCTGCTGTAGTATCTTAAACCAGCTTAAGAGATACAATGTGCAAAACAGTTCCCTTAAAGTCGACCATGGTTACTCTCTAAATTGGGTTCAATCAAACCAACTAGGCAAAACATTTCAGTTCTGTCAATCACATCCTTTCCTTGAAGCTTACACTAATTGCATATGCAAATTGCCTTAGATTATGAGTTTGCACCCGCTGTAGGGTTTGGTGATTGCGAGTTGCTATAATGATGGATTTCCTCACATTCATTTCTTAAACCTTGTTAATAAAGAGGCAGCCACTTACAAATGTGGATTATGCATGCATTGTGCATTGCAAAACAAACTCTGCAAGTTTGACGCCATTAACGACAAGTATTCCAATTAAAAGTGGTAGCCGACTGCAGTTTATTCAACATTAATGCTGCCAAATCACAAAAAGATGAAATAACACATTAAGATCTGTTGATTATCCCAGATAAATGGGATATTGTTTTCAGAATGGTGTGCTAATGTCATTTACTAACATTGTATTAGGTTAGAGACAGAGTTGGATACTACATGGGGTAAGTGAGAAAATAAAATTTGGTTTGTAATTTTGGTGAACTTACCCTTTTTAAAGTCCCTATAGATCTGTTTTGCTTCTCCCCTGTGGCTCCTGCCACTGAGGCTTTGGATTTTTTTTAGTCTGGTGTCCAGTGTATTTTCTCTGGAGGACAAAGAGTGACATTGACCATGTATGTTGGTGAAAATCATTTGGTTATTAATAACCAATGCTAGTGGGGTTTCGTGAAGATTAAAGAGGCAACTATAACCCAGGAAAACCAAAAACGGAGTACAACAACAACAATAACAGTGCAATAACAGTGGTTGCAGAGGAGCAGCAACAAAGGCAGCTGAAGGAAAATGAGGATTTAGAAGCCATGTGATCAGTCGTGAGGTGCAGAGATCTTCTAACAAAAAGCGCTGGCAACATGTAAGCACCACGATGGCAACAACAGAGCCATGAACTAGAAAGCAAAAGCTTCTCCAGGAGGCAACACAACCAATTATTGTGTTGCAAAGACCATTCACACTGCCAAATTCAATGACGCACCTTTGTACCACATTTTCTTTAATCCATTTTTGTTGTAAAAATGCTTACATTTTTTTTTTTTTTTTTCAAAACCTAAAACCCTTTTTGTTCTGTTTCACTGTATAATAGAGAGACAGATTATCGGGCCGTTTTTTTGGCAGTTTGCAGAGTATCTGCATCAGCGTTTTTATTACTACTACTACTACTTTGGCTCCGCTACAGCTCTGTGTCTGTCCCTCTGCTTCGGTTTCACTCACCACTGAGTATGTCTTAATGTCCCGCCCACAACAACATCGTGTATTATGTTGAAAGTTTCTAATTTATTAAATAATTGCTTAAAGCATTTAAACAAAGTTTTGTGTTGGTTTTAAACATTCCAAAATGTTAATTTTAAATTAAAGATTTTACTTTTCACTGTAAATGCATATTGGTTCCAAATATCGGTTATCGGTTTCTTATTAACTACTAATTATCGGCCTTGAAAAACAGTATCAGTTGATCCCTACTGTATAACAAATGCAGGAGGCATAAAACACCTTGGCTCTTAAGAAAAGGCGGTGAACCTATTCAGTGGCAGCAGGAAGGGCAACTTTTATGTCAGAGCATCACACCAGCACACACAAACATCCTCGCCTCACTCAGCCCTGCAGCACCTTTGGACCTGCTCACAGATTATGAGAAGCTTCAATCAATAACTTTGGAGCTCATCCTCCCACTCTGGCTGGCTAACCAGCTAAGAGCCCCTGTGGGGCCTGAGCACCAGACAAGCACAGACTGATATCACTGCGCTGGCTGTGGACCTGTTGCTGACATGTGTCATTGTTTTAAATTGATAGGAAACCGTTTTATGAAACCAAAAACCCAACATCCTGAGGTATGGTTGGCAGATTTGAGAAGAGATAGATTAGATACCGCTGCAACCTAAAATGTGGCTATCCCTCTGGAGAATCAGACATGACGTTTGGCGGCGAGTGTTGCGTAATACATAAAGAAAAAGTCGACGTCTAGATTATCAACACTAATTAAATGTCTCACAATTTAGTTTTTGAATAACTTGTGGACATGCAGCTGAGCGTCAAACTGCACATTGACGCATTCATATCTGAAGAACTGTTAACATATCTTAATTGGCCTCGGTTCAACATTGGTGCTCATGGATTTCAATGTTACGCACACACATTGCGTTGATAATTTGAGAAAAAAAATTGAGATACTATACTTTGACCAGTCAAGCAGTGAAAAATGACGTAAATATTTTAGGGATCTTTTTTTTGAGAAGCTTAAAATCCCAGAAATGTGTCCTGCCTCTGAACACCATTCTGTCCTCTCAGTAGCTCATTGTTTACACACAGTTTATGTGGTTGTGAGAAGCTGTTTGCTCTGCTCTCAGGAAAATATATCCTCTGGACAGAAAACACCCTCTTTTCTCGCATCCTTACTGAAAATCGCCAGTTGCTGATTGTCCCCGTATCTCAGAGGTGTGCCAGTAAATGATGTTGTCCCTCTGTGTTTTCTCACTGTCTCTTTCTGTGTACAGTAAACACAGTCAGTGACTCATGACTCCATCCCAAGCTTTGGGGTCACGATATACTAACTGGCTCTCTGTTTACCCTCAGTCTACCTCCTATCTCCTGCACTCCTCTTTGCTATCTCTTCCCGTCTGACTCTGTCCAACAGTTTCTCTCTGGGTATAATCATTTCTCTGGATGCATATATCAAGAGATTTGGTGGAAAACACACAGCCACAGGGCAATGTCTGGTTTGTTGAATTTGCAGGATGTGCTTCAAATGAATATGTTTAGAGCATGGAAATAAAGAAGCACACCATCTTTCACTGGAGTATAATATCATTAATTTAATGTCAAAATGGTCCCACAGAGGCTACATTGTTTTCTGCACTGACCTGCTTCATCAACCCTCCCTTGATGTTTATTTGACATTGTTTGTGAGCTTGACGTTGTGCCTAGGAGACATCATTGCAGACTTCTTTGAATGACTGAAACTCAGGCCATATCTGTGTTAACATAACAGACATAATATTTATTGAATATGACACAGATTCTTTAACAGAATTTGGATCATCAGGGGGTCTGCACAATTACTGAAGAGTCAGTGAATCCTGCTTTTCTGATTCTTGTGTTTTAAAACCAAGCACTGAATCCTAGTTTTTTTTTTAAAACAGGATTTGGTGTTGCTCAAAGGCTTAAAGGGGCAGTGACTCCTGTAATCTGATACAGCCAGTGAACTAGTCTTTTAAATCTGAATCGATATGTACCTAAACGCTGGATCTTAGGTCTTGGTGGTGTGCCAGCATGTGGATCAGAATGACTCCTTGGCTGTTGATAAAAATAACTTGAGGCTCAGTTTGTCTGTGTATAGCTGTGTTTTTTCCCATTTCAACCTTGTGGGAACTGCACTACTTTTTCACTTCCTATGAGGTCGACCTCCACAGGCCTGGAGATGCCGTCTGTCAGGAATAGGAAGTGTGTTAATGACATGGTGGGATGATGTTACCAGGAATAAATAACTTTAAAATGCTAAACAACCCCTAAACACACGCATTTATCATCTGTGACTCAGAGCAGGTGATGATATAATCATTCCAAATAATGTAATATATGCATACAGATGGGTCACAAATTAAGAAAAAGCACTTTAATAAATAAGCGGAGAAACGTAATGAATGCAGATGCATCCATACAGAGCACAAGGGGTCACTTGATGGTTTGATGTGTATGAAAATTATGTGATTCTCAGCATCAGTTGAATACATATGGGAGATTTTGGCCCAACTGTGTTAGACAGTGCTCTCCCCCACCATCTTTGAAACATTGAATTAGTGAATATCTTTCAGAAAAATGGTGTTCATCCTTCAGTAGAGTTCCAGAGACCTCTGGAATAACACAAGATCACGCAAGAATCCATCTTGTCAGGCTTCAAATAATGCATTTGTGTTCAAGCCACTGTGTCTCGGATCAATCACCGTCCTGCGAGGAGCTAGTTTAGGTGTGTGTGACAACAATGCTGTTAAATCAATCGTATAAAATATGGATATTTTGACTTGAAAATTGGTAAACAAAATACCTGTGCCATATACAGTATGTCCAAGTGGCTCAAGCCACTGTCCCATGTTTCTGCGCTTTAGCAAACAAAACACTCCCCAGTGAAAGTCCCTATGTTGCACAGCAGAAGCTAAATGCTTGAATAAGTACAGAGGCAGGAGCAGAGTCGGATTCAGCACCACAGCCTACAGGACAGCTCCCTTCCTCATCCACAGCAGCAGTCGAGGCTGAGCCTCCTCGTCGCAGCAGCCGACTTTACAGAAACTTTCTCATGAACTCTTGTAATGAGTTGAGTGTATGGGTAGAGCGAGTCCCAGACCCCTCCGTCCCCTGGGTGGCTCCTTCTGTCCCACTATCAGTCGGAGTCAGTGTGTCAGATGTTTTATTCAACACAGCTGCGTGTATTTTTGGCACCTGGCTGCCTTATCAGAAAGAGGGGTGGGGGGGAGGGTAGGTCTCCAGAATGGGGTCACGATTCATGTTTCCAAACCACCGCAAGCTAACATCAAACAACCAGAACACCTGTTTCCAGACAGAGTTGCTCATTCAGCCGCTGCTCAGATGAAAGGACGAGAAGTTTTTCACTGGGTGGAAATTGCACCAGGATCAAAGCCGTGGCGTTTTATAAATGGCGGAACAGAATGGTTTTCAATTGATGAATGCTTTGGGGTCTGTGTGTGATGCTAAGTTTATTCCAAAGTAAGTCTGCTTGGTTTGTCATGTAGAGGATGTGTGACCCTCAAGGGGCATCAAAACTACATTTTAAGCACATTTTAAGATGTGTTATAACTGAAACAAGATGTAATCTCTGTAGTGTGTAGAAAACAAGGGGGTGAACTGCACACTGGATGGCAGGATATTGCATAGACTGACTCATCTTCTTAGGTTTGTCTGATGATGCAAGTCTCAGCTTCCAATGATCATGATTTTGTCAGTGCGAGCATCAATTCTCCTTTATTGAACAAATACATTGTGATCATGTCAACTTAACGATTGATCCCTCAGACGTTCTAATGTCGTTCACAGACAGAAGTAGTTGAATTAAGACAAAAGACGCATCGAGAACTCTGTTTTTATCATAAACGGATATTAGCTGACAATAACTCTCATTAATTAATGCCTGAGGGACACACTGGATGGGCCATACAGTCGTAGTCCAGGGACGGTAGCCTGCTTGTGCCTATCCCAGAGTTATTTTAATAAAGCTGCTGCTTTTGTTTTTGGCAAGTTAACTTGCATTATAGCTATATGGTCAAAATATTTTCTAAGCAGCCTTCCATAGAGGACCAGCCCAATGCTGAATTTCAAAGCCATAGAAATGTCAAAATTTCCATCTTGTCACACAGAGAGAGACAGACAGACACTGGCTGAATTTCAGAGACATGTGTTTGAAGTGTTTTCCCCCAGAGAACGATGGCCCTCACACTATCTTTTATTTCCTGTTTTCACTTTGTGAAGATACCAGCAGCGAGAAGAGAAACCACTGAACCAAGAACAATGTGTACATATTAGATTACCACATCTCAGGTGGATATCTCCAGCCTGTGTTCATGATGACAAAAAATGATTGCTAAAATATGCATCGTATCCTCCCAAATGAAAAGTGAAAGGAAAAATGCAAATATGAGTTTGCGGCATAAAACTACGTCCTGCATATGGACATTATACGCATACATGTCACTTCTCATGCTAAGCCATTCATAAATGGTTGGTTGTACTTTCAGAGGGTATTTAGGAGCCAGTACATGGCGATTTAATGTGACTTGCTCTGACCACAAAGAATGAATTATACCTTTCAATAAAATGACACCCTTCTAAAAAAAACATTTCCAAAACAGAATGTAATTAAGTGACGATAGAGCTGCTTACTAAAAACGCTCTTTGTTCACTTAAATTAATTGTGGTGGAATATTTCCATAGCAGGCTCTCAGATAAAAGTAATAAAATCCAGGGGATGATCCCGAAAAACAAAAGATCAGGTTTGCTGCACCGATGAGTTCTTTTGAGTGTTGGAGGATTTGAAAATTAAGAAAAGACAACACACCATGAAATTCCATCGCATCAGGCAAGCACTCTGCAATGGCCGAAACATAAAATGTCCTGTCTTTGTTTAATTCGCCATAAAATGATTTTCCTCCTCCCTTTATAAAGTCTTCACTGAGGTTAGCAACCATGCTTCAGCAAATATTCATTAGGCATAAATACAAAATCAGAGCGATTCACTGTCACCAGCCACCTTTTGCACTATCAATTTGAATGCATGTCGTATTCGTAATTCATTCAGTTCAGTAATGGGATTGCACCACTGTTGTAGTGGCAACCTTCAATAACTGCAACTCCAATAATGGACTGAGGCCCTTTTATCCTCAGCATGCCCTGCACCTGCATCAATGGTAATGATTATTCCTTCATCAAAGTGTGGAAATACTGTATTCAGTTCGTGATTTAAGTCTGCCTATAACCAACCAAAGATCGTCTTTGTACTTTATCTCTGAATATTAGAAAGTGTGTGCAGGGAGAGATGCACCCGAATAGAGCTGAGGATGATGCAAGGTTATATTTTAAATTGGGCTTCTGTGTCACAATTAAGTGCATAAAAGCCCGTTCTAAATTTTTTCTTTTTCAAATTTCAATGATCAGGGCTTATTGTATGCTTGAAGTGTATTTTTAACTGTGACATACCCCACTCAGTACATATCTAGTTCTCAATTCTTGAAAAATATACTCAAGTGATAAAAAAAAACACAGTTAAAAAACATGTTTGTTAGAAAAAGCAGGTGGTATATTATCTGATTTTTTTACTCCCAAATATCAGTTCAATCAATTTTCGAATATAATCTTTAATGTCTAACTATAAAGATAATTTGCATATTTTATCGCTAGATGATTTTGTGCATTCTCATAAGTTACCACAACCACCTATAAACGTAGATTCAGTAAGTCTCTTAACTCTCTTGTAATTCTTTAGGAATTCTCCAGAAAAGATCGTCAAGATGTATAGTTGGTATCTGCAAAAAGACAAATTTGTTGACAGGCTCACTGAAGTGGGACAGCAGCTCGTGAGTGAGTGAGTGATTTGTGAGTGTGTGAGTGAGTAAGTGATTTGTGAGTGAGTGATTTTGTCCTCCTCACTGACCGGAGGTATGACATAGCGTTAAGATAGCATTCAAAACTAAATAGTGATAACTAAGAAACCCACACAGTACTCCATGAAAGAAGTTTTTATTTAGTTTGTGTACATGTAAATGTAACCAATGACTTAAAAATCGTAAAAATCAAAACAAATCTGGAACGCTTATGATCTTCTCATATAAAAATGTATGTAATAATGTGTAATAATTTGATCAAATATCAGTATCTTAATGGGGAAAATAACGACTTTATGGAGATACATTTGATTTGTTAGCTTGTCAGCCCTATTACATTACTCAGTTATGAGAAAAATGGAGGTGCTGCCAAAAGGGGCGAAGGGAAGGAATGGAAGACTGAGTGTCCATGAGCAGCCGATGATGCATTACGTGGAGGAGGGTTTGATTAGCTTTTTATCTGCTCACGAGACTCTCGGGAATGAACTGAGATTGATGGGTTGCAGAGAGCTGACATGGTGTTGTTTATTTGGACGCTGCATACTTGGCTGGAGTGCAGTGTGCCACAAAAAGATGAGCAGTAAAGGCTACCCTCTCAGCACAACTCTATGGTAGACTCACTTGTCTTGGTAATTTTAGTTATTTCAAGGAAGCTGTACAAACACAAAATGTCAACATAGCAGGGCCATTTTTTCTTTTGTTGAATAAAACTTTTGTGTATGAGAAAGACCCAATGTTTTCCTTAGCTAATTCCAGTTTGCTGACCTGGGGTGGGCATGGGAGTGTCTTAGGGATTTGTGATGTAATAATCCCAAAATCGATGCACAAGAAGAGTATTGATCTTCTGCATTTAGTGCAGCCATGTACTATTCACCAGATCCAGAATAGGTTACAAGTTGACTTTATTATGACTCAAAAATGGCTTCACAGTACCAACCTAGTGTTGAATATGGAAAAATCCTGTTGTATGTTGTTTGGGACGAGGCACAGAAGTCCATGTGCTTTGAATTTACAACTGTATTTTGCTAATGGGTCCTCTTTGGTGAAATCCGAAAAATGTAAATACCTTGGGTTGTGGATGGATTCTGAGCTTACTTTCAAACCTCACATTGACTATATCGCAAAGAGAATATATGGGTGTCTCAGTACACTTTATAGATCTGTTAATTGTTTTAAATTGGAAGTTAGGAAAAGGTTAATTTCTCAGTTGATTTTGACCATTATTGATTACGCTATTATTTACATGAACACTAGTGATGCTGTTCTTAAGCCGCTTAATGTTGTTTTTAACTCTGTATGTAGATTTGTTCTGAGGTGTCATTTTAAAACACATCATTGCGCAATGTATGCATCATTGAATTGGCTTCAGCTGAATTCAAGAAGAGACTTTCATTGGTTTCTTTTTATTTTCAAATGTGCCCATTTCGAATGTCCTCCATATCTGAGAGAACTCTTGGTTCCACGTAGTTCTTTGTATCCTCTTAGAGCTATGCAATCTCTCGTCTTTAATGTACCAGGAATCTTTTCAGCCATTGGTCGCAAAACCTTTCATTACAAAGCTACCAGTGATTGGAATAATCTTCCTCTTTCCTTGAGGTCCATCTTATCATTTCGTAGATTCAAGTTAACTCTATTCCATTATCTAAACAATGTGTGTGCATGCTACTGAAGCTGGACTGAACAGTAATGCTTGTCATTGTCTTTTGTTTTATGTATCTGTTTAATTGATTTACCTCCTGTGGATTCAACCTTGGTCTTTCTTATGTGACACCCTTTTGTTCACTGAATTTCCTGCATTATGGTTCCAACTGTATAATGAGGTAATTGCGGTGTGCTTTTTGAGACAGTTATAACATATCAGAGCCATGAGATGTATTAGGCTTAGGGTAATAGTGTAAGCTGTCTAGTAGCTCAATGGTTTTGAGCATTTTTTTTTTTTTGTGTTGTTGTTTTATGTTCTGTGTACTTGGACCCTCTTGAAAATGAGATGTTGCATCTCAAGGGGCTATCCATTAATAAATTGAAATTGAAATGTACAGGTGTTATCTTTGCTGCCATGAAGGGAAGCACTCACACCATGCTATAGATTTTCTTTAAGGTTCAAGGTTACCTTGAGGAATACTGTCTTCATGAAAAAGAAATCTTGCAAATGTGTAATAAGACAATGATTGAAAGCAGCTTAGAGTATACATGTGTGACATACAGATCTATACTGTGGGGAAAATGAATGTCTTGGAACAACTGGCGCTTATTTACAGTGTGCCAGAAATAACTCAAAGATAATCACATATGACTAACAAGCTTAGAAAGAGAATCTTGGCTAAGAAGTCCCTTTGGAATAGAAAACTCACGTGTTGAATCATAATGAATAAGTCTTAAGAATTGTCATCTTAGACACGCAGTGAATGTTAAAGGATAAACATGAATGACTTGGCCGGAGTACATACATAGCTTGTAATCAGCACTGTACCTTCTTTTAAAAACTAAGGATTTTTGGGGCCGATCACCGATTGCTGGAAGACGTATCGGCCGATACCGATCACTTTTATGAACTGAAAATTACGCCATTACGTAACAGTCACACATCTAAAAAATGTCCTTTCAATCACTGCAGACATTTCTTCAACACACACACACACACACACACACACACACACACACACACACGGACCGCAGGCCAACCGCTGTTCTACCGCCGTTCAGACACCTTGCCAGACCAGTGAATGTAGGGACGCCGCCATTTTAGCTCCATGTTGAAAATGTTTTCACGAGTAGTGCGCTCTTAATACATCCATGGTACTGCGTCATCTGATCGGCCTATCTGATCGGCATTTATGGAGACCACCGATCAAACTATTTAAAGCCATTATCGGCAGATACTGATCGGTGACCGATCGATCGGAGCACCCTTATTAAAAACATACTTACAGTGATCATGGCGTCAGCATACTTGACATACATGGAGTACACATACAAACGTGTGAAAGCTCACCCAGTAAGAGCGTGCGCCACATGTAGGCTGAGGCCTTTGCAGTGACCCGGGTTCGAATCTGACCTGCGGCCCTTTGCTGCGTGTCGTCCCCCATCTCTCTCCCACCTTTCCTGTCTATCCACTGTCACTCTAACATAAAGGGAAAAAGAAAATCTTAAAAAAATTTGCATTTCTTAGAATGTACAGTGAATATTATACAACCCCAAATCAGAAAAAGTTGGGACAGTATGAAAAACACAAATTAAAAAAAGAAAGTAGTGATTTGTAAATGTACTTTGACTTGTATTTCATTGCAGACAATGTGAACACAAAATATTTCATGTTTTGTCTGGTCAACTTAATTTCATTTGTCCTGACCTGCAACACATTCCAAAAAAGGTTGGGACAGTAGCAATATAGGGCTAGTAATCAGGTAAATTGGTTAAATAATGATGTGATTTGAAACAGGTGATTAAAACTCGACACACTACGCGAGCTTCGCCTGCTACAGAGACCAGCACCTCAGCCGATGCCGCTAGCTGGGTAAGGGGACATCCTCAGCGGCTAGGTGGGAAGCTAACACTAGCCAGCTGTGTTTATACTCGGTGTTTACATTCCATCAAGCGCTAATGCTAGTATGCGTTAGCTGAACTTTACGGAGCCTATATAAAGTGTGTGCTCTAAATGTAGCCTGTTTCTTATGTCGTTTTTATATAATGTCGTTTTTATATATTTTAAATGTGCAACATCACTTGAGCCACGGTGAAACATTGTTTTGTGTATATGGTTGAAATGACAATAATACACACTTGAGTGAGCGAAGCAAGTGCATTCTGGGATTTGGTGTCTTTCATCCACATGAGCCAAAAACACATTTTCTGGCTATTCTCGGCCTAGAAGGCACCAATTTAAAAAAAATATTCACATTTATACTACATAAGTGACCCAATTTAAAGATATATTCAGCTTTCCAGCGGTGAAATATCCCTTTCAAATTGACTCTCAGAAGCCCACTGGGAAGCTCCTTAAGACAATAATTGAGTGTTCCGCTACCTCTTTTGAGTTCTTTGAAAAAAAAAAAACCTTTTTGTTAACTTTGATTTGTTAGAGCTGCCAAGTCATTCAGGAAAAAAAACACTCATTATTGTGTGGCGAATAGTAATTGTTTACTTTCCAAGGATTTATTATACGTATTGCACACACTATTCACTTTACCAAATTAATTTGTTGAGAGTAAGAGTGAACCATAACTTTTACTTTTTTTATTTGTCTTTGTGGTGTATTTTACACCATACATTCTGAGATGATGACCAAATAGTTGTGCATTTGTTGCAGTGTTTGTGTAAAATCACAAAGAACAAAAAAAATGAAATTTACCAATATGGCAGAACCACACTCCACCCTGTGCATGTGTAGTCTGTCAACATCCATTTCCTTCACTTAGAGCTAATACCCTGTATTGAACAACAAGCAGGCGTGCTCCAAACAGAAGCCAGAACTAAACAACCATGCCTAATAAAGCCTAGTATTTCCAAAATGGGAATCCATGCATCCAGAGTGTCTGAAACTGTTGGGCTAATCGGCCCTGATGAAAGTCAATGTGCAGACCTCATCTCCTCTCATAGATTCATGGGATGTGAAACCAAAGGGCTCATATGCAGTTAAAGTGGATATGGATTGATACTATTTACAAAGCCTAAAACGCAGACACATGTGGAGGGAGTATCAACCTCTGATCACTTGAACAATGAACAGACATTTTAAACCAAGTTTACTGTAGATTTAAATAGATTAGGATGCATCTTGTGGAAAGAGTCTGATGTTATCTTGTTTAGTTTGTATACACAAAGCTGTTGACGTGCATCCATCTTGTTCTGGTCTTTAAATATTCTCTATTTTTTAAGCTTCCTGACATTTGATGTGGTGACCATAATATCAAGTACATCCCATCCACAAATGCATTGTGGAGAGATGATTTCAAAGTGTTTACTACAGCTAAGTTGGCAGCAACACCAGGATCTCCCCCAGTCTGTGGCCTATGGGTGTGATTAGGAAAAGCTCTACATTGGCATTTATTGAAGCAGTGAATTTGGACACCCTTGTTACTGTTGGTTTACTTTCAAATCGGTTATGTTTATCATGCCTTTATTGTGGTCATGCTGACAGCGCCTGTAGCTTCATCATCATAGATGAGTTTTAGCCCTGTTGGAGTCAAGTGCCTGCCTACCCGATACATGGTCAAACTAGTAATCATGCAGTTTGAAAAACCTTCTTCTGAATTGGATAAAAGATTGGATTTCTGGGCCTATCTGACTTGAAATCATCACAGAGCTCACTAGGCTGTACACCTGGAATCTGTATGTTTTACTGCTGAAAGTATTCAGTATTGGCCAGTACAGACTGGATTGCTAAATCTCACTTGTATTGAAATAAACAAACATTTCAAGCATAGAATTGACATTAGCTCACTTCTTTCTCAAGGAGCTCCTGGTCCAGCTTGTGTATTCACTCCTATTCACAGCAGCTGTGTTTGGCCAGTCAAATCTAAGCTTCTGAATTTACTGTACAGACAGAATTCCACAAAAATCGTCCTGAAACTCTCTTTTATAACATTTTCCATCACAGCCTTGTATTTACATGCAAATAAGGTTTTAGTTAAGTGTCAGTTTTAAATTGGTTTTACATATTCCTGCATCCTCCATTCATCTCATCTGCAACTGTTTTCTATTACGCATTTCTTTTGGTTTCTATCCTCCACATGTTAATATACTGTTTTTAATCAAGTGCGGATGAAGGAGAATTTTCAGCTTTTTACTTCGGCTTCCATAAAATGTTGTGCACTAGATTGCATTGAAATTCTGCAGCTCACTTTTTAGTACACAGCTGATTTGTCTGTGTGCCCACAATCGTTTGAGAAAATCCTTGATAAGAATGCTATGCAGTCTCTAAACTCAACATTTTAGCAGAAAAAATTAAAACAGGAATTATTCTACTTTTCAAGGCTGTTTAAGGAGTGTTCTTCTAACCTTAATGAGCACCACAGAGAGTCATGTTTCCCTCGGTGTAACCCACTTAAAATTTATTGAGGTATTTTCAACAGAACACCAGAAAATATGTATATTAGGGGTGATACAGTTCATGAAAAAAAATCCCAAAAGTACGTTCCGCTTGTCTCGGTTTAGAGTGTGTGTGTTCTGCATGTGCAATGTAGCCTCGTGCCCGGCAGGTGCACGTATGAGACAGTGTGTTTCCCTTTCGCGCGAAAGAAGAGTGGACAAGTTACCAACAAAACGTATGGCAAAATACCGTGCAAAACATTTCAGACCGTCCTGCCAACCTGTATACATTTTAACATCAATGTACGCTATAACGTTTTTTGATAAGTTAAAGTCCAATAAGTACTTTATCAAACCGTGTGAATGTGTGTCCCAGGCCAGGACAGGAAATGAACTAAACACTGTAGGCTAAAGATCAACCAGCCACTGACAGACATGTTCAAATTTGATTCTTTCAATACATTATTTTTTTTTTTGTCTTAAATCCACCAGCCATTTTCATATTATACCAACATTTGCAGTATCCTGATCCTTTTTGCTAAGATTACTGGGAAAACTCAGCCCAGAGTAGTTTTATTCTCCCCAAAACAAGTGTCCTTATTATTTTTAAAGAACTATTTAAAAAAAATTGCAACTTTTTTATGTTTAACGTATTCTGACTTATTCAAAAGACGGAGCTTTAGTTCCTCTCTTTTTGTTTTAAATAATACAATTTTTGTAAGAGCTACACTGAAGTTAGCAGTTTGATAATTGCAAGTCATTTCAATTGATATTCTGTAATATTTCAATCTTCGTGTGCTAAAAAGGCACATAAGTTCTTGTAGATGGCAATACACATTCTCCTTTTTTTGCCAAATAAATGAAAAGCTTGTTGAAATCATCAATGTCTTCCCTCTTGCTGTATCAAAATCTCACCTAGCTTTCCTCCGAGATGGTCCCAATAGTGTGCTTAAAGTCAAGTCAAATTCAGTTTGTACATGATTACATGATTTGAATACTGTATCCTACATTGTGGATAATTAAGCTATATATAATACGATGAAGTATATTTCTGGCAACCTGATTTGTGGAGTGTTAAAGATTAAAAGAAAAAATAACAAGAACCGTACAGAACTGAAAACCTTGACCCTAAAACCATGATACGAACCGAACCGTGGGTTTTGTGAACCGTACCACCCCTAATGTACAGTATATATAATAAATAAATAAGTTTTAGATTGAAAAGAAGGTCAGCATGGAATATGAGCCCACCCTCAAAGTCCTTAGTGGTGGGATTTGATGTTGAGCACAACCCATTTTTTTTATCTAATCAGCAAAGGCTGCTTTTATGATTCATTCATTGTGCAATAACCCCTTGACACATAATATAATAAAATACTATAATATTCATCAGATAGCATGTTGTCGACGAACTCTTGGGTAACCACACTATTAATAATTGAAAAGGGCATTGGCTTCAATGCAAACATAATGGCAGGGCTAGATGCATCGTCTAGTAATGTGAGATTATGGCGATTTCACTGCTGCGACTGTAGAAAGTGTGTGTGTGTGTAAGGATGCTGTCCGATACTTACCCCTACAATGAGTGGTCAAGCGCTTAACTGGTCTCTGGTAATTGTTATGACGGCTGCCCAGACCTGTCAGCATCTGTAACCCTTACAGTCCTCCGTGACGTCCATTGCACTCCTGGGAGAAGGAAAGTTTGGCAAAGGGGGCAGTGATGCCATAGATTTGAGGTGCTTCCAGTTCACCACAGGCAGTAGCTTCCTCCACCCAGCCCCCTGCTCTTCTTTTGGCTCTAAAACCAACATTAAAAGGTCAAATCATCCTGTGCTGCCTGTCGCGTTATTTGCCCTTTCTGCTCGCCAAGATCCCCCATTGACCTCCAGTCAGATTCCCGGTGGCACTCCTGCAAATAAGATTTAAACTGTGTCTATGCGTTGTTGACTAGGTTGATTTTTGTTGTTTTCTTAAACCCTCTGGCTTTTGAGATTATAAAGGAGACTATATTGCTGGACCACAGAAAATAGATCAATTACCTCTGATGTAGTACTCTTATTGCATGCTGTTTTTAGCACGGTCACTCTGCCCTCTTTATCCTCTATCTCTGTTCCATTCTTTTGTGTACTGTATTTTCCAGGCAATGATATTTATACAGTGACCTTAACAATGAATGTATAAAACGCTTGCTATTCAGTGAAAACCATGCGTCTTCAAAATGCTAAGAAAAGCAACACTGTTTTATTTAGCTTTAGAAGGAGGGGGAATATTTTCTTTCAATAAAGGAACACATCATTATTCAGCTTATTTTAACAAATTAAAAATCACCAAATGTGGAGATATGGTAATGAGGCAAATCCAGTTTAAAACCATTGTCTTTATTTAAACCACCTTATTTACCTCCCTTTACTGTAGGTATATGGGATGAAATAGAAGCACATGCGTCTGAGAAGGATTTTGATAAGTATATCCCTATTTTTTGTGCATTCAGTGTATTTTCTGTGCTGATATTTTTCAGGTACCCAAAGCTATAAACCAAAAGCTGTGATACGGTTATATCCTTCGTATAAGTAACCTGTATAAGATAGCTGTGATTGATGATAATCTGTATACATCTTATCCTTTTAGTAGGTTGTTTCTCTCTGTCCATGGTAATGTAAGAAATGTTAAATTGGAACATTTTGATTATGGTACAACATTCTGAATCCTAAACTAAACTAGGGATGATATTATCTGCTACCCTGGATACTCAATGTACTAGCATTCATAGCACAATATGTATTAAATGATGACGAGATACTGTAACCCCACCTGCTGTACAGGAGGTACAATGTCCATGCCATGTTTAAGGAATATATCAGGGGAAAAAGAGGGAACTTATTATTGCTTATTATTTTTTAGGTTGCATGCCTCTGCTTCTCTGCTCTGTAATTATGCGTGCAACTGGCACACAGCAAGTTATTTATACTGTGGAGTGTGTTGCCCGACTGCCACGAACATATCTGATTGGTGCAACTGCTTTTCTAGGTCAGACAGTGGATCGCACGCATGCACGCACACACGCATGCACACACACACACATTCTCTTTGTCTCTCAAACACAGACAAATATTCTCTTTGTCTCTTACACAGACAGATGCTTCAACTGGAGAAGGTGATGTGCCTTATTCGCCTGGTCGCTCCTCTTCCTCCCCAATCTAAATATAAACATGACTCACAGCAAGTGATGGCACTTGCACTGACTCAAGATGGTGGCATACCTTCAGTGGTTCTTTACTAAGTCTGACAGGTCCTCCTTCCCTTATCATCAGGATAGCTTTCCTTCTTTAGTCATCATTCACTTATTTATCCTTTGGCTTTGAGACACATCCAAGCTTTACGGTATGTTCCTGCCTGTCAGTGAAATACTGTAATTACTGTTACTTGGGAATAATCTATAGGTAATAAATGTGGCACTGCCAGCTGTTGTGTACTGCTTAGTGGCCCCAGGGGTAGTGATAAGGTGGGTGCTCATCTGGCGGCTGCAGAGGTAGGATGAGACTTGGCTCTGCCCCATTGCCTCCCCCCCCCCCCCCCCCCCCCCCCCCCCCCCCCCCCCCCCTCTGTCTCCTGGGTGTCTGTGCCCTCGGACAGGAGTTGGTGTAAAGGTAGCAGAGGAGAAATATATCGGGGTATCATTTTGTTCCTCAGCATCAAACAACATTTTTGTTGTAACTGAGAATAAACTAAATGGATATTGGAGGCTATTTGGATGCAGGAGTTTTTTGCAGGAGTTTTTTTTTAGATTCTTGCAGCCCAAAACGCCTGATTTTGTGGGAGCTTTTGTAAAAAAAAAAAACACTGCGGTGAAGTTGCGGTGATTGGTCAAAATTGCGAGGTAGCACCAAATTCATGGAGATTGGTTGAATTTGTGTGACTTGTTGTGATCGCAACATCGCAAATTCCTGGAGGGACTGATGTTTGTAACTTCACAGCTCAGAATCCCTGAGGTCCTGGTTATAATTAAAATAGTGGCTCTGGCAGTTTAAGAAATGCCCTCTATAAGCTATATTTTATTACCCAAATAAATATTCTTCTGCACTTGTGTGCACTTATGATTACACAATGTATATTATGTTGACCTGTATTCTAGTAATAATTATAATAGATTTTTTACTATCACCATGCTTTCCCCACATTTGGAAATCATGAAATGACACACTGATTTATTTCCAGCACTGATTGGTGTGACTGGCACCCATGCAAGCCACCCTGTTTGAGCTTATTTCAGTCCAACCTGTTGGTCTGACTGCCAGCTTTGTCACTGTATCGATCATCTCAACTCCACCAATGATGCCTCATTGGTCATCGTTTCAACCTTGGATGTGTTTTTTATTTATTTTCAGCTCCTTTTCATCACACTTGACTGTAAAACATCCCCTCTCTCTACCTGACAGTAGTAACTAATAAGAAGATAAAGAACAAATAAACTACTTTTTGATGAGTTTTATTTCATTTTGTCCATTTGTATTTCCCTGTTTCAGGATTGGATGAAGTTAGATTATCACTGTTGATACCATTGTCACAATTTCCTAGAATACAAATGAAAAAAGACTTTTCTGTTACCCTTAAAGAAGCACATCATGGTCCAATTGTAGGCTACTTGCCCGTGGCCTCTGTGGGTGAGGTCTGGTGTCCAATCCAGGCAGCCAAGCAAGCCGCCTGAAGAAACAAAACCTTTAAAGTGCTCTCTGTCACTTTACATTTCCAGCATTGTATTAACATTGCAGGCTGCAGAGCAAGTGACAGAGAGAACTGCTCTCTACTTTATGCAGACTGCCTTCAGGCTACAATTGAGTTCAAAGTGCTGACAACCTGCTTGACAACCTGCAAAAGTTTTGTTCAATACATTTTTTCTGCAACTTTTATTAGAACCTGATCGCCACATACAATACTTCAGAATTGAATGTCTCATGTTAATTTGCTTTGTCTTGTCCTCAAGGGGGCTGTGTTAACTGTGTGACCACTAGCACAATTGTGGTTTAGTGCACATCATTTTTGAAAATAAATTGATTTACACATCACTAGGGCTGCAGCTATCAATTCTTTTTGTAATCGATTAATCAGGCACTTTATCGATTGATTAATCGGATAAAATGTTTTTTGCGTTTTTAAACAACCAAAACAAATAATGCATAACGAAAATGATGTGGCTGTAAAATGATCAAGTATTTGGCTTGTATTTCTCAAAAGAGCAGAGGTATTCTAACTCCAACATTTGACAATTTAATTTCATTAAGTTTCATGCTGTAATCTAGCCCTGACATCAAAGTAGATATCTGTTTTATGTAGATTTCTACACTTTCAGCATTTACCATTAGGCTACTAACAAATAATATATAATTTCCGGGGTGAACCTATTTGCTATGGTAACCTAGCAACCTGTGTGTTTGTGTGTGCCGTGCGTGAGGAAGAGTGAGAGAGACGAGGGTGCACGCGTGCGTGCGTGCGTGCGTGCGTGCGTGCGTGCGTGCGTGTGTGTGTGTAGGGGTTCTTTTTTTTAGGCTATATTCTCTTGCAATTGAATGTGAATAAGTTTACTACTTAAAAACATCAAAGCTAAACATCATATCTAGTCAACCCGCATCACGACATCGCTACAAATACAGTGTGCGATTAAAATCAGCGGCTGCTTAGGCTACGTTACCTTGTTTCAGCGACGCTTGGTGAAACAGCGTGGAGCGGATGTTTTCGGTTCAGATGCTGAATCATTGAAGCCGTACTGCTGTGGTATGCCAGGTCTACTTTGCAGGAGTAGACACATTGCACCTTGTTCTCTTCCTTTTTTAGTATGTAATGATCCCAAACTTTAGACATTCTCTGCCGTTTCTGGACATCTTTACTCTCTGCCATCGCACCAACTAAATTCAAAATGTATCACGTGCCAGTGGTGTGCTTCCTGAACAATGGTCTGTGTGGAACAATCAGATCCCTGTGCGTATAGTGCGCATCATAGGAATTTAACGAGGCTTCGAGGCAGAGGTTTTAGCCTTGAGGAATTTTTGTTATCGAGATGAATCGTTTCAGCCCTACACATCACACAACTATTTAGCAACAGGTAGTAACAGTTGGAAATAGGGGCAAGGTTGCGTGACTTTGGCTACATTGAACGAGTAACGTATGTGGACCGTTAGCGGAGCGTACGTGCCGCGGAATGTATGTTTTAACGTCAATTTACCCTCAGCTGTTATCAGAGGACGCAGGTGAGGGAAACTAGAAATAGAAACCATAGTTTAATTTAAAAGAAATAAAGACACTTTTCCATTTCTGTGTAAAAGGGCTGCACACACCTCACGAAAATATATAAACGCTTGTAGAGCGGATCTCCGTGGAGCATACGCATCACTATGCGCTGCTCTTGTTCCCCGTGGAGCCAGTTTCATTGATTATAGTGAAAGTGTCCCCAAAACAATGGTAGGGAAAACGCTGTGATGAAGGGGCTTCTTTTCTAGGGCCAATGTTGTGCTTGGTGAGACTTGCCCTTTGATTTCTTTGCATCCAGTCAATGAGTCTTGGGTCAAACTGTTATGTGCACCATGTCTCAACCCATTCAATGATAAGCCACTGTAAAGCAGGAGAATGTACAAAGAAGATTAACATGGCAAAGTGAAATGGAGATGTACCAGTACAGTATGTTCAAGAACTGCCATCAGCTATGAGTCAGGCATATCTTCGTCTACAGTGACCACGAGTGGTTAAATCACACCTACATTGTAAGATGTAAAATTGTGGTGTCTCTGTGTGTGTCAGTGCATGTAGCCACAGTCATTATTTAGGCTAACAGAGTCCAAGACAAGACTATGCTATGGCATGTACATCAAGCTGACGTGCATGGGCAGATGTATTCTGCACTCTGTGGTTTGTGGTGTCCCGCACGCTTTCCAGAACAAACTGATGAATATGAATTTATTTTGGGTACATACAGCTCCTTCACAGTCCCCCACTCCAACAGTTCCCGCCTCACAGCTTCTCCCTCCACCTTCTCACTGGTGTAGCAGTGCAATCTTCACATGCAAATATCCTGGTAGGTGGGTGGGCAGTTGATGTGGCCAACTTGGGAACATAAATTACATTTGCATGTGATTTGAAGGGAACAGGGGGCTCAGTGGGAGCTGCTATGCAGGAATAACGAGTCAGAAGAGGGGCTTGATTGCACTCTCTTTACTCTCTTTAAAATACTCGTTTGTCCTCTGTAGGACTGACTTGGAGGTTTCTCTTACTCTTATTGTCTCATTGTTTGCACTTACATTGTCACATTTTCTCTCAGTTGTAGTCTAGTATAAAACTAATGCAGTCTAAATCAACAATGCAATACATTCTCACTTATAGGATTATAGTAATGTTCCTGTTTTTAAGAACTGTTGATTTAACTTGATTTAACTTCAGAAGCTGTTGGTGATTAGTTGGTGCTGTTGACGTGCATTAAGAGGTGTTTATTATATTTTGTCTAGCCTCGTTGAAATATACATTGACCTCGGGCTCCAACTGATGATTATTTTCATTGTCGATTAAGCTATTGATTATTTTCTCAATTAATCGATTAGATGTTTTGTCTATAAAATGCCAGAAAATGGTGAAAAGATGATAATCTGTATTTCCCAAAGCCCCAGATGACGTCCTCAAAAGTCTTGTTTTGTCCATGACTCAAGGATATTCCGTTTATTATCATAAGTGAATATCAGGAGTAAAGAAACTAGAAAATATTCACATTAAGAAGCTGGAATGAGACTTTTTATAAATGTTGGCGATTAATTTAATAGTTAGAATTTATTGCAGGTTTGTTTTGTTTGACTGCATTCATTTTAGCTATGAGCATTGTAAAAAAACAACAGGTTTTACAATCTAATTTTAAAAATAGTTTTTATTATTACATTAAAGGCTAATCTGAAAAGCCTCAAATACGTACAACCCCAAATCAGAAAAAGTTGGGACAGTATGAAAAACACAAATAAAAAAAGAAAGTAGTGATTTCTAAATGTACAACCCCAAATCAGAAAAAGTTGGGGACCGTATGAAAAACACAAATAAAAAAAGAAAGTAGTGATTTCTAAATGTACTTTGACTTGTATTTCATTGCAGACAATGTGAACACAAAATATTTCATGTTTTGTCTGGTTAACCTAATTTCATTTGTAAATATACATTCTTTCCTGTCATTCAGACCTGCAACACATTCCAAAAAAGGTTGGGACAGGAGCAATTTAGGGCTAGTAATCAGGTAAATTGGTTAAATAATGATGTGATTTGAAACAGGTGATGTCAACAGGTGATTGTAATTATGATTTGGTACAAAAGCAGCATCCAAGAAAGGTCTAGTCCTTTAGGAGCAAAGATGGGCCGAGGATCGCCAGTTTGCCAACAAATACGTGAGAAAATTATTGAAATGTTTAAAAACAATGTTCCTCAAAGAAAGCTAGGAAGACATTTGCTTATTTCACCTTCAACAGTGCATAACATAATTAAAAGATTCAAGGAATGAGGAGGAATTTCAGTGCGTAAAGGACAAGGGCGCAAGCCTAAGCTGAACAACCGTGATCTCCGAGCCCTCAGGCGGCACTGCATCAGGAATCGTCATTCATCTATAAGCGATATCACCACATGGGCTCAGGACTACTTTGGCAAACCTTTGTCAAGTACCACAATACGTAGTTACATCCACAAATACCAGTTTAAACTGTACTGTTCCAAAAGGAAGCCCTATGTTAACAGTGTCCAGAAGTGCCGTCGACTTCTCTGGGCTCTGAGGCATCTGGGATGGACCATCACACAGTGGAAACGTGTACTGTGGTCAGATGAATCAGTATTTCAGGTATTTTTTGGGAGAAATGGACGCCGTGTGCTCCAGGCCAAAGAAGAAAAGGATCATCCAGACTGTTACCAGCAACAACTCCAAAAGCCAGGGTCTGTCATGGTATGGGGTTGTGTCAGTGCCCTTGGCAAATGTAACTTGCACTTCTATGATGGTACCATTAATGCTGAAAAGTACATAGAGATTTTAGAGCACAATATGCTGCCTTCAAGAAGACATCTTTTCCAGGGACGTCCATGCATATTTCAACAAGATAATGCAAAACCACATTCTGCACACATTACAAAGTCCTGGCTGCGGAAGAAGTGGATACGGGTACTTGACTGGCCTGCCTGCAGTCCCGACCTGTCTCCAATAGAGAATGTGTGGCGCATTTTGAAGCGCAAAATGCGACAACGAAGACCCCGTACTGTTGCCCACCTTAAGACTTGTTTGCAGCAAGAATGGGACAAAATTACACCTGAAACACTTCATCACTTGGTGTCTTCAGTCCCTAAACGTCTTTTAAGTGTTGTGAAAAGGAATGGCAACATTACAAAGTGGTAAATGCTTTACTGTTCCAACTTTTTTTGAAATGTGAACACATTAAATTATGCGCTGTTGTATTGTCTGCAATGAAATACAAGTCAAAGTAAGAAATCACTACTTTCTTTTTTTATTTGTGTTTTCCATACTGTCCCAACTTTTTCTGATTTGGGGTTGTATATCAATTTTTATTTATAGACTGCATCCCAGACATAAAATCCCAAGCGTAATGCCATAGTTGATACACTTCCTATCTTTGTGAAATACACTGATCAGGTAAATTCTAGCAAAAGCCCATATTGTCTATTGATTAATTTCATTAAATCTGTCAATCACAAAAGAGCAGATGTAAATAAAAGCCAATTACCCAATATTAGCACATTCCGAGGCAGACTTTTAATATTTTGTCCAACCATTTTAAATGCAGCCTCATTTAGTGCTAAATAAAAAAGAAATGCATTCAATTTGTGTCACATACATGCACACACAGCATTAGTTCTGTCCAGCACAGACTAGTTCACATGACGCAGGCCAGCTTATGTAACACACCTCTCTGCTGGAACTGGAGCAGAAAACCACACAAGCCAATCATCAGAAATCCCTCCGCCGACTCCCTGAGTGTTCATCACCTTTTTTTAAAATACGATTGTCTATATATATACAGTATATCTGCAGAAAGCCTAATCAGAAGGGTCATTTTACTTTCCAAGCAGTGGGCGGTAACATTTTCATTAGTCACTAATTCGTAATCAATAAATGATTTTCCTAGAGAGTGGTTTGTTATAGCACTGGTAATTGCTTCTTATAGTATGCCGAAATGCAAATGGAATAGGATCAGTTCTGAAGTTGTGGGCTGAGACTGAGCATGGCAACAATGGAAGCTTTTGTTTACCAACCATCGATAATGAATGTAGTGTGGCACTGGGAAATTACAGTCCTCAATTTGGCATTTCCTATGGACATTAAGGTCCAATTTAAAAGGGGAAATTGAGCATCCTGAAATGAAAGGATTGACTGACATTGATTATATGCACGATATAAGGCCACAGCTTAACCAATTCAATATCACACTTCTAAATTAGCATCCAAATATACGAGCCATTATAATTAAAACAGTTTTGCATACTAATCCCATAAGGAAGATCTGTTCATGTTTATGCAAGCTGTTGATTAATTTAGATCACATATTAATATTAAACAATACATTTAAATCTTATCTAAAGCAGAGTGGACTATGTTGTATTTTCTTCTTCTTTCATTTGCTTTCTATCACATAGCTTAACTCTGTCCTTTTAACATGTAACAAGTTACCATGTTTTAATAAGCAGTTAGCTAACTTGGATCTTTTTTTTAGTGACCAAAAATAGCTGGACTCAATGACTAGAGACAGCATCTTAGAGGTCTTGTCCTTTGCACTTTCCAGCGAGCTGACCCTTATGTACTGACAAACCTGCATGCTACAACAGGTACATAAGATAGTTTTGGGTTGTTGGAAGGCATATTTTTCAAAAGGTTTGACTGAGGCTAGCTGTTTATCCTAGCTATCCAACAGGAGGTCCCAGAGAACACTTAACTAAACTACACATACATAAATAGTTATAGTTTTATAGTATAGTATTATTTTTATTCTATTATTATTATTATAATTATTATTATTATTATTATTATTATTATTATTATTATTATTATTATTATTATCTACAGCAGTTACAATTACCCTTTAAGGAATGAAAGCAGTATGTTTTTTTTTCTTTAAACCACTTTGGAAATATGTGTAAAAAGTCTCCCTTTTGAAAATAGATATATTTTTCAATACCGTAGATTAGCAAATGTACACCTTATGATAAACGTCAATTTGAACATGCCGGTATGCCATGAAACACTAGTTACTCGAAACCAATTCGACCATATGAAGATCTATACTATCAATGCACTGAATCAACAAAGATTACATGAATCATCTTCTTCTACTACCGTAACTCTGTAAGACATTAAATAAGTGAATTTGTCAAAATGTCGGAGTATCTTAGAAAGTTTATATGTTATACTCAACAGGTTGTTTCAGAGTCCCTCTTCAACAAATGCACTTTACACTAATGTGGCTCTGCTGGCACCTGAAGGTCAAATTCTCACCGACACCTCAAACATTTTGTGGGTCATTAGAATGAAAAACCGTTCATCTTATTTTTTCAATCCAAGAGAGAATGATTTAACCTCGTCCTCAGACCTTGCTATAGGGGGTCAGGGAGTTTAGACCGTAAGTGCTCCTTTACGATACTTTCAGCTTTTGGATAGGTAGCTGTCTTGAATGTTGACAGACACTTAACTATGCTGGGTACTCATTTTCTCTGATTAGCTGTGATGTAATTGTTCTGTGAAGTTCTGAATCACTTGTATTCAATGAGGCGCTGGGATGTGATGAGGATTTCCTGGAAAAAAAAAAGCAGAATGAAGAATAGGTCAAATTAGCATTTTGTTTTCTGCAAAAAAGCAGCATGACGCCCATTATTCACAAACTTTCTTGTAAATTTTGCTGGTTAAAGTTTTTTTTCTTTCATCCTTCTTTAAATCTGCTCCGATCATGACAGAGGAGCTCCTCTAATGCAAACCTCCATGCTGAGTCTCTCTGCCTCATCTGCAGCCCTCTGCTCCGTTAATTAAGGATAATGGACGTGAGCTGGGGAGGTAGTGTCCCTTCTGCCAAAACAAAAACAACTGATTAGGCACACGGGTCACATGCTTATTTCACACATGAGCATTTTATTTTGATTCAATGGTGGTTTATAGTTTTACCGGGCTTTTTCAACGAAAAGTAAAGCCACACTTTAGATCGCCGCTTACTGTGCTCCATGGCTCCAACACAAGAAGCGCCTGGAAGTACGCTGGCCGCCACGGAAACCAAAACTTGCACATGTCAAATCTGGAACCAATGTTCATATTCGAAACCAAAGTTTACAAACGAGTCCAATAAAATAACGATTCCATTGTGATCGTAATTTTTGAAACAATTCTAAGTTGGAACCGGTTCTCGATGCCCAATCCTACTGTAGGTGGTACTACTTTTCAATCAGTCAGTCAGTCAGTCAGTCAGTCAGTCAGGCCAGTGGCTTGCAAGCTCACAGAATTTGACCTTTGCATACATCAAAACACATTCATAGGGACTATGCTAACTTTGATTGCATCCCATCCCGCAGCTACCTGGTGCTTCATTATTTCAAAGGTCTATTTTTTCTTTTTTTATAAGAAGTAGATGTTTGAAACATTATGGTTGAAGCTTTCAGGGACCTTGGCCATTTTTGTTCAGTTTGATGTGCCGGGCGCTGTGCTCTGACTTCTTAATGAAACATAAAAGGTTCAAATAGCTTGACTCATAGAATCCTGAATATGCCATTGTGACGGGCCACAGCCAGACCATCTGTGCACCTTGCTGGCTTTACCGCAATCTAGAATGGAGGTGGAAATAGGCTTGTCAATCGCAACTGCTGCTGGACACAAACTTATACTGTAAAGAATTGAGAATATAATTGCATCAAGGTGAGCGATTGCCTTTTTCACAGTCTCAATGTACCTGCTGTGAAAACACCTTTCACATTGTATTTATTATACTCAAGAATATCATCCTTCCAGTCTTGCACAAGCCTGTTTGTTAAATCTGTTTGATTTTAATGCAACCATTGGGCCATGAAATACACTTAGAGCGCATTGTTTTGGGGTTTAAAAAAATAAATAAAAAAATTAAAAGAATCTTTGGATGAATTCATTTCTTTTGTAAATTGTCAGAAATATGGGTAGAATTGGTTTCAAAATGTATACATAACTCCCGGAGAGAACCAGGTTTTGAAAACACCATTTGTAGGTTTTCTTTTAAATATTCAGTTCAGTGTTTCCCACAGGTTGAGAATTTACTTGTGGTGGTGGGTGGTGCAGGATGTGATGGCGCGGCATGTGACGGCTGGGTTCAGTAATTAACTAGTCTCACAAAGGTTTATGAACTATTTATTGAAAAGAAATTACTACCTAACATTAGCAGATCATTTGAACTATTTACATATTAAACAATCAAGACTAGAAGATGATACAGATACAGAAGTGTAGCCTTTTAATGTGCTTTGTCAATCAAATGTGGTTAGTTTGTCAAATAAATTGTATGGTTCAGCAGATAAAATACCTGATTACCTGGAGCCCAAATGTTATAGGCCTACAGTGTTTCCCATACATGGGTTGTACTTGGGCGCACCGCCCAGGTAGATAACATCCGAATTACATTTTTTTCCCCAATCATTTTTTACAGCACACAAAGTCCAGTGGCCTCCACGTTTATTATAGTGGTGAAATTGTACTTAACATTACAACGTTTTATACGGACTGATAGGAATTCATTTTCAGACTGTTATAAAAAGGAATGAAAACTAAATTCTGATGAACAACACACAACAGTGATGCAAAAACTGACACAAACAATCCAGTTTCTTGTGTTCTTTCAGTTATATTACGGTTTAGGTTTTACTACTGGCTCTAACGTCATTAGCCAAATCCCGGGGTCAAAGTGGGGGCATTGAATACACACATACTGTCCGTTATATGTTGTTCAATCTAGCTATACCATAAAGAAAATCTAAATGTTTATGGACATCAAGCTAGGCTATATGCTAGCTAGGTGCTTAAGTTATGTTACTCACCCTCGTAGTTGTGGACGTAACTTGATATGTCCCACTTCAAAGCTTTCTCCCGTTTCCTGATGGGTGCAGGTGAAAGTGCATAGACCATTTTGTACACATTGTTGACATAAACTAATAATAAAGCAATGGACGGCGGGGTAATATAGCTAGCTACAGTCTATGGTGTAAATACGCTTGGTTACAGAGCAGCCGCCCGCAACAGACGTTCGTCAAGCGAACGCACCCTCAACAGGGCAGGGATCATTTCATTGGTCAACACTACAGCTGACATTCTATTGGTTGGGGAATTTTGATAGGATTGTAACACAAAAAATCAGCCTGAGTGTGAGGAGAAGGGCCAAAGCTGAGAGTAGGAAATCTGTCCAAGTAACAACATATCTGAGTCCAAGAAGAAAGTTTGAGAACAAGCAGAGCAAATCCAAGTGCGAGCAGTGACTATTTGAGGGTGAGAGCAAGGTTTTGAGGGAAATTATTACAAAATCTGAATGTAATATCAGTGAGAAATGCTCTCATATTGAAAGAATGCACTCTTGAATAAAGATAGGAATATAACTCCATAGATGTCACCCATAGGAATAAAGTGGAGCGTGGCGCAACAGAAATGTCGCACAGCCAGGTGGATCTGCACGGTGACAGCGTGAACGCTTCACTTCAGGCACAGAGGCTATAGTTAGTAGTAACGTGCTGCTGGTGGTCTTGTTGCAGGATTAATTGTATTAACGAACTATGGAAATGCTATGGCCACACCGCTGTGAAAGCTCCCTGAACGTCATTTATCAAAGTTCGATTGTTACCCCTGTCCGCAGCAGTCTCCTCCACTCGATATCTTTATAATGGAGCTAACCGCTAATGGAGCTAATCGCTGCTAACTGATTCTTCAGTTCTCGTTCGCCATGCCTGAATCCATTAACTGTATTTATGTATGTATGTATTTATTTATTGATCCCGAATAAAACCCGAGATTTTATTAAGTTTGCTGTTAAAAGTTGTTTAAATGACAAAAATCGTCAGATTAAATCATAATGAATGCAACAAGGACATGTATAGTAGCCTACAAAACAGTGTGTTTATGATCCCCAAAACACGGATTAAAACACTTAAAAAAACAAAACAATGATCTAACAAAACAAAACAGAGTATGGTTAAGTTGCATGATAACATGTAACTGTCTGTATGGATCATAGTATTAAAGGGATACTTCACAGATTAGCATTAAACTTTGTATCAGTAGAAACACGGTAGTATTTTCGAATGACTGTGCTTCCCTCCCTCATGTCCCCCTGAGACTAGATTTCTCTTTATTGTGGATCTGGAAAATAGCCTCTGATGACGCAAAAATCGTCATTCAGCTTCATTGGAGGCATTTTTGCCCAGAGTCTGTGGACTACAGCAAGCTAGTTCTGCATGTTTTCAACCCGCCCATCGGGGGTTGGACTGTCTTTACCCAAAGCGAGCTGAATGTCAGCCATCTTGAAGCTTCGCTAAACAGGCTCTGGCTTTTCAGCAGCAAACTTTTACGACAATTATGTGCATTCAAACTACCGCACACGTGTACCACTGGAATACATTGGTACAGATCGGAGAATATGCAGGAAACTTTATTACAGACGGAATACTCGACACACTACGCAAGCTTCGCCTGCTACGGAGACCAGCACCTCAGTCTGCGGTGTTGCTTGATGCGTATGAGCTAGCTAGGTGGAAAGCTAACACTAGCCGGCCACCTGTCCCATCAATCCTGCTTGCAAGTGTCCGCTCATTAGACAACAAACTGGACTACATCCAACTTCAACAAAACTCCCAACGCGAGTTCAGAGACTGCTGTTTTTGGTTTGTGTAAACATGGCTGAACAACTGGACTG
The DNA here is from genome assembly GCA_023631565.1 of Gymnocephalus cernua. Lineage (NCBI taxonomy): Eukaryota > Metazoa > Chordata > Actinopteri > Perciformes > Percidae > Gymnocephalus > Gymnocephalus cernua. The sequence continues at coordinate 6,847,652 of CM042447.1, read as the reverse complement.
GACTATCCACCTACCAGGCCTGCTAGCCCTCCGAGCAGATAGAGATTCTGCTCTGTCGCCGGTAAGACTTGTGGAGGTTGGCTGTGTTAACACGGACTGGTGCAGAAATGGGGTGATTTGTATCCAACTAACTGCTAACTGCTGGTGGAGTTTGTTAAATGCCGACCATTCACCATTCATAAACAGTAGGCATGGCTTGGGAGTGGACTCGTAAAGCAGCAAAGCAAGTGCATTCTGGGATTTGGTGTCTTTCATCCACATGAGCCAAAAACACATTTTCTGTCTTTTCTTGGCCTAGAAGGCACCAATTTCTAAAAAAAATTCACATTTCTACTACATAATTGACCCAATTCAAAGATATATTCAGCTGTCTAATGGTGAAATATCCCTTTAAGGCTAAGCTGGGTAGCCTATTTGGGCTCTGGGTGATCAGGTATTTTATCTGCTGAACCATAACATTTGACAAACCAACCAGATTTAATTGACAAAGCACATCATGGCTACACCTCATCTGTATCACATTTTAGTCTGATAAGTTTAATATGTAAATAGTTATTTATTTCAAAATTATCTGTTAACGTTATAAACCTTCGTTTGACTAGTTTTTACTGAACCCAGCCATCACGCGCCGCACATTCACATTCTGCGCCACCCACCACCACAAGTAAATGCTCAACCTGTGGGAAACACTGGGCCTATATTAACAACTTGATCTTAAATCTATGATCCTTACAGACAGTTACATGTTAACACTGTCTCCTCCTAACTCCTGTTAAATCATATAAGACTAAGGCTATCTAAAGTTAATTCTTGTTCATTTAGTTTGTTGTAGATCATCGTTAAAGTGTTTTAATCTGTGTTTTGGGGATCCTAGATAAGCTGTTTGTGTTGCAGTCATTAAGATCTCATCTGAATAGATTTCTGTCATTCAAACAACTCTGAATTGTAGTTTAAAACTTTTAAAGCCAACTTAATAAAATCTCTGGTTTTATTTGGGCTCGAGGCCTTAAATACAGTTCATACAAAGGCTCAGTTAACAACGATTAGCTCTGTTTTAAAGATAAGCTTGAGCGGAGACTTCCACAGAGATGGTGAACAGCCAGACTCTGATAAATGACGCTCGGGGCGCTTTCACAGTGGTGTGGCCGCAGCGTTTCTACGGTTTATCAGTACAGTTAATCCGGAAAGCCACAACAACACAAGCAGCATGCTGCTACTACTAACGTGAAGCCTCTGAGCCTGAAGTGAATGTTGACGATGTGTGCGCGTGCAACTTCAAGAGGGCGAGGGGCCAGATGCTGCTGGTCTGGGTGCGCTGTAAAAAAAATACATCTTTGATTGGAAAAAAAAATTAAATTCTGATTGTATCTACCTGAGCAGGTCTTAATCTATGGAAACACTGCAGTATTTGCTTTGGTGACATTCCGTAAAAACCAAATAATGTCTTACAAATAATTAGTCTATATTTATATGCTGCCCATGACAATTCTTACAATTCTCATCTGCAATTGTAATACTGTGGAAAATGGTCAGTGTTCACTCTCCACAGAAGTCTACTGTGTTGTCTACAGGGGGACTAATTCAATTCTTCTGTTCTTTGTTGCCAGCTGCATGTCCCAGTCGAACCATGCTCTCATCAAACAAACTTGATTAAAACAGTCTAATCTGTGTGTGTGTGTGTGTGTGTGTGTGTGTGTGTGTGTGTGTGTGTGTATTTCAAGTGATGGTGGCTGATTTGTGCTTATCATAAGGTCACAGTTACTCATTTCAAACACTAAAAACTATAACGCTTCATTTGTCCATCTTTGTATTTTCTTCTCATTTTAAACTAAATCACATCTGAGGCAATACAATGGCAAATAGGCATTTCTGTCAGTAATGAAACGGCTGTGATAGAGTGAAACACTAGCAGTCGTTATCTGAATGCAAAAAGACAAGTTTATTGAACAGTAAAGCAATATGTGAGCAACCTAATACCATGGTTTTAGAAAAATTCTCACTTTAGTTTCGTTCTCATTGACTCTGCCCAAGTCTGTATTGTTGAATATTGTTGTATATTTCTGTAGGTACTCTGGATATTGATTATACCAAGATTTTTTCAGCAGCCATAATGGAGTTTGATAGCAGAAAATGTTAAGGCAATCTGAAACGTCAGCAGTAAAACTCTAGGTTTTGGTGTCGAATGAGTAAAGGCTTCATTCTCAACCCTGGAATTTCCACTGATATTCAGCAACATAATGGGAGAACATCAAAAGCACAGACAGACATTCCACTTCCTCCACCAACCTAGAGTAGACCAGGGTACAATGCAGCAAAAAGACATGGTGAGATGTGTGAGACATGACTTTTGCTTTTTCTCGACTGAAAGAAGTCTTGTACCACAGCCCTCTGCATCCCCAAGTCATATTGTCCCCAATATACTTTGCAGCAAATAAATATCCAAGGCTGAAATTGTAAGTACTCCTAAATCTTGCAAAAAGCTGATTTAACATTTGTCTATAGCATGTATATTTAGGTTCACCAGAGCAGTATGTCAGCTTTTGACGTTCTTTCGCCAAACTTTCCCTAAAGAAATCTAATTGCCTTTGAGCAGAGGTCTTACTTTGGGTTCATACATCCCATCTCTCTGACTCCATCAGTGGAGCACACTAATGAGTGTTGCCTAGCAACCGTTAAAACAGGGCTGGTAAATTCAGCATTGACAAAAAGACTCGGCGAGATCTTTTTCTTTTCATCTCAACTTGCTTTTCATGTGCCATCTGCATGCAGTAATAACAATGCCCGTTTTCACATTGACATCAGAGAGCTTGGCTTGTTCTGCCAAGACATTGTTACGTTGCATTCTTAATCAGCTACCATCTTGAGGCTCTAATGGCATGTCTTTTAATGAATTAACATGGATGATTTTTGAGAAATCATACTAGAAGCAAGTAACTGATGTATAAACTATAGATAAATGGATGAATTATATCTGTATGCAACTCACCCTCTGTCTCTTTATTAATAATATACTGAAGAGTATCCTGCAAAGATAAAAGTATTTTTTATTCAATTTGTTTCTGCTATGCTATAGCCCTAGCATAGACACCAGATCCTTCTCAGTTGTAACTGAGAGTGGGTCTGGGGAAGGTTCATTGACAGTTCGTTTCCAAAGGGGTGTCACTAACGGATGCCGCTCAAATGCCTCTGGGCGCAATTTGATAGTCCTTCAACCAATCAGATGATCCGGGTGACGTAGCAGCGATGGGTTCGGTGGCCATGTCATGTTGAATGTAAACAAAAAGCTGCTTGCTGTTGCTGCTAGGGATGGGAATTGATAAGAATTTAACGATTCCGATTCCATTATCGATATTGCTTATCGATCCGATTCCTTATCGATTCTCTTATCGATTCTCATTGGGTGAGGAAATAAGTACAAATTTGTTTGTTTGTATTAACTCACTTTAATATCTGATAAGAACACCGCACATACTCAGAGTATACACAAATTATGTGTAGCAACCTCAGAACAAACCTAAAAGTAGGTGAGCTACAAAGTAAAGTCCAGGGACCTATAGATTTTTTCACATTCATTGGTCCAGCCAAAAAAATAAATAAAACTGCCATTTAAGTGCCATAAAAACAAAAAACACAGACTGTAAACAGTCAAGGAAGAGCTTGTGCCTTTGGGAATATTCAACCTGAAACTAAATTCAACTCAACTGACATACAAAATAGAAAGAAGTCTTCTGTAAAGACGACAACTATCAACTTGGGCAAATTAACAATTTTTGTGCAGAAAAATGGTCATGTTTGCCCTCTGAGGAAGGATACAAGATCTCTCTGGACTTAGGGTGTCTCCAGCAGTGGAGAACACCCTTTCAGAAGGGGTGGACGAAGCTCAGACACAGAGATACTTCTCAGCTAGAGCTGACAACACTGGCAACGCGTCACTCTTCTTCCACCACCAGAAACTGGCGCTGTCTTTGGTTGGAATGGGCGGAAGGCTTCTATAAAGCTGGATTTTTTCCGTATAGTAAAAGTTTACACAATGAAACGGCGCTCACATTAACTAAATAGACAAGTTACCTTTGGCATTAATAGCAGATGGCGTCTCGTTAGCTCCGCTGCTGCTTGACTCACTTGTTGTTGCTGTGTCGCTGAGTAGTAGAGAATCAAACACGCGACAGTCCTGCAAACGGATTGCGTGCTGTGTGGCCAAATGCTTCTGCATATTGGAGGCAGGTTCCCCCCTTTGCCGAAATTAAACTTTTACAACTGTTGCAAATGACTGAATTGGCGTCTTTTCGAGTGAAATATAAGCACACTTTAGATCGCTTCTGCCTCGATGACATGTTTGCTGCGTAACCAAAAGAACGCAGCGCATGTGTGACGGTCATGACACATTTGCAACGAGCGGAACCGTTAAGCGGAATCATTAAGCAGGTACACTAACGGTTCCAAGGAATTGATTAACTGGGAACCGGTTCTAAAGAAGAACCGGTGCTCGATTCCCATCCCTAGTTGCTGCGCTATCGTCATCGTGTAAAGCCCGCCTCAACGGTTGTGATTGGTGACTCGATTTTGGGGACATTGGAAATGGGCTTGAATGGGCTCTTGGCCAGACTGACTTGCAGAGCAAATCTCAAATTTGCCAGAAGTCTGTCAGGGTTTACCCAGACTGCTAGGGCTAGGCAATATGGACGAAATTCGAATATCGATATTGCGACGATATTGTAGGGTTGACAGTTGGTGCTTTCACAAAATATTTACACAATTAGTTAATTGTGGATATAACTGAGTAAAGGCAAATAATAGAACAGCTAAAGCAGTCTGGCAAGTTCAGAAAATGACATCACTTTACTGTAATGCAGCCTATAAAACCAGGAAAAGACAACACTTGTCTTATTACGATATCCAAAATGTAAGACGTTATCTAACCTTAAATATCGATAGATATAATACTGATATATTGCCCAGCCCTAGTCTTTGCAATCATACCAGGTGATTATAGCCTGAGGGCTGGACAGGCTGTATATGTTTATAAATGAATAATACAATGTGGCACTAAAGTCCTTCACAAAATTATCATCACTGAAATTGTTGTCCATAACATCCCATTACCAAACATTCAAATATGAAGGAAACCCCTCATCATGGAAAAATGATTTCCGTAGAGATCTGTCGAGACGAATGAGCAAAATACAACTCAAATTAGCCTCAGTAACAAATGCGCTTTGCACCTGTGGAAGCTAAATAATGCAGTTTGATTGCATGATTATCTGGAGTGCAGACTCTGGAGGGCTGTCATTCAGTTTGATTGTGTGACATGAGAGGATTGAGTCCTGATCAAACTAAGCAGAGAGGGGGAAGACATAAAAGAGTATGTAATCCTTTCTAGATTGGCTCATATTCTGTGAATCTATAACATATCTTATCAGCAACCAGGTTTTTCTTGCTATCTTGCAGTCTAGAGGGTACAGTGGTGTATCACTTAAACAAAGACAGATTGTCTTTCATAGAATTGCGTTATGGATCTAGGTTTTAACCCTAAGAGCATTGACTTAAACAGCTTACCCAGACTGGCTGAGACTTAAGATGCTCTATTTGAAATTAAACATTGTTTGATCGATGTTCAGCTCAAAGTGGGTCATCCTGACCGGGGAGGTGACCAGTAAGCCTGGCAGTATGCCGCACATGGTCATGGTTGTCTCCTCCAATAAACCATGTAAGGCTTCAAGTTATGCAAAGTCTTACCTTTCAACTCCTGCATTAAGAGGGAGTTGTGTGTCTCAGGTGCAACAATGGATGCAAGGATAAAACTTGTGATGTTTCTTTTCCTTTTTACCAAGCAAAAAACCCCGTGACAGAAGTTAAACTAACTGTGTAAATGCAAAGTGTAAAGGCTTTATCATTCAAGGGCAAAGCACAGAAGAGGCAGGGCTTGCCAATGCTGCGTCATCCCCATGCAGGGAGACCATCTGAATGTTATTATGCTGTCTTATTTGAGTGCCAGCTTCAAGGGCATTCTACTCTACCCAGACAGTTAACAAAGTTTTTTTGTAGCGCTCAACCAGACCAAAACATTTAATTTATACAAGAACAACATTTCACTCTATTTACTCAACCCTTAATCCTTAATAGGTTTACTTAATTTACTCAATGCTGAGTGATCAAATTTGCTCCACTTTAGCTGGGTTGTTGAAATGTTTATGATGTCTTAGGATGTCTTTTGACTTCAAGGTAATCACTATTTTTTGGCTCCATTGGGGAAAAAACATCTACAGTACAGTATAAAATGTCTTCCTTAGTGCTACTAAATAAATCTGGGCCACTGTGACCAATCAAAGAGCCTCTACAAGAAAACACACACTCCAGATTGGAATAAAATGTTTAAAGGGTCAGATTCAATTTGAGGTTGCCTACCTGCAGCTTTAGAGTTGTGATTATCGACTGTGTTTCACCTACACACGGAGCAGAGCGCTGGTAAAGCCTTCAGTGGTTTGAGAAGTAAACATACTGTATGTTTGCGAAAGACACTTATCTCCGTAATAAAAGTGACAAGTCTGTTTCATCATCTTATATTCTCCCTCTAAAACAAAGCCATAGATGCGCCACACTGAATACGCCTGTTTTGTATATTCCTGTCACATATTCATTTTTCATTTGCATGCATTCAGTTCTTGATTGTTACTCTTGCGCATTCAGCTAAGTAAATTTGTAAAATGCGATTTATTGCTAAATGTCATGCAGTTTAGTCCTATGACAAAGACACATTTCAGGCAGCATAATTAGTAGGCACGGCGTTTTGTCTTTTCCCCCCCCTCTCTTCAGCATCTGTAGCGGCGTGATTATCAAATGTTTTGATGTCAAGAGAGAGAAATGTTGACTGACAGGCCTGGCCAGACTGGAGCAACAGATCATACAGTAACTGACAGCAGAGACCCATCCTTTCTCCTTTTGCAGAAAAAAAAACAAAGCAAACAAAACATTTAATTATTCTTCCAGCCTCAGCGGACTGAGGCAGAGCAGAATTGATGTGCAGAAATTAGTTCTGCTGGGCCGTTATGTTTTTACTGTCAATCCTCCAAAGAGATGGAGTTTGAACACTAATACCTCAGAAACCTTTACAGGAATGTCCAAGCCTATGACCAAGGTTTATTTATCATACATAAAAGGATTTATTCTATTCGCAGCAGCAGCAGCATCTAAGTACAGTGACAGTGTCTGCCATAGTAGTGATGTCGACTCTTCAAGTGCTCTGAGATGCTCAAGTCTCTTTCTGTGCTTGCAGCAGAGATAAATATACATTTTAAGCTTAAATCTAAGAATGCTTCACAGGGAGCTTGTCTTGTTAGTCATTACCCCTGTTGTTTGTTTGTATAAGCACCAGGAGACCTCCTGTGTCTGCTGCTTTTACATTAACTTTCATGTTGCCGTAGTCATCTTGTCTCTTAGTGCTGATTGGGTCTCTCTCTGCTAAAGTTTAATTTAAAATATCTGTTTTAGTTAGATGCCAGTTCTGAGGTTCTGGCCCCGACGTGGGAATACAAGCATCAAAGCCTACCTGCCTGCTTTGGCCAGATGGTGTATTGAATAACAATATAACATGCTTGACCTTCATTGACCACAGCTTGATTATAATTGTGAAGTTTTCGGCTGTCCTTGTGTTGTTTTTCAAGGCTACATTTATTTTTAGATACATTTCTCCATCCGTTTCTGTCGTGAGTACTTTCAGATTGTCATTCCAAATAAAAAAAAAACTTGATGGAACACAATTACTTCTCCTCTACTACTTAGGATTTGCTGCAAAACATGTAATTTGAAAAATTTGTTGTAAATTTGTTGAAAAGTTTGTCTAAATTTTTTGGTCAACTTCTTTCAGATTGTGGCTTTTATTAGGCTCAACACACAACATCTTACAATAAAGTTGCCCTTAATACTAGAGAATTTACCCTTTATGATTGTATTCCTTTCCCCATGCACCTTGTAAGTTGACAAAGTATTGCCAGAAACCCCTACTCCATCATTGACAACCAGTGTCACTCTACGTACAAAACAAGGAATTAGTCCTTTATGATATGTAAACAGCTCAAAAACGGGGGATACCAGACGGTCTCATATGGCAGTCTCATTACATCCCACACAATTACGACTGCCCCTGTGCAAAGGTTTGGCAGAATAGAGGTGTATTCATCTTTTGGGTGTTTGCTAACTGTCTGGTTGGTTTCCTTCTGCCAAATTCTTTTCGCCAAAATCAAGTGGGTCTCGGATGGTTGTTGTCAAGGCTGCCGGTCTGGTGGGAAGGAAGCAACCAGCATCGGGTAAACAATGGAGATGGCTCCATCAAGCCGTCAAACTCAAAGGGGAGGTATGACATGAGATTCATAGAATGATGACGGCTCTTCCTTCCCAGGGGTAATATCTCCATACCGGATATTGGCTTGTGTCCCAATTGTTTCTTAAAAATTGGTCCCTCCAGCTTCTTATTAAATAGATGTTGAGATTTAAACATCAATATGAGCCCAAGCTTAATATTGTGTTGTGAGACTGTCCTTCATATTCCATATAAGCTTGGCAGTGTTGTGTACACTGGAGAATATTTGATGTGTTGTCTATAGGAGCGATATAAATGGACAGTGGGATGGTCAGTTGTTTATCTCAGTTGTAGATATTTGAATCTAAGAAGAATGCAATATAGTCAGACCATTGGTTATAGTGACATAAAGCAGAAGATGCATTAGTACTATTCAGGCTGTTGTAGTAAATGGATACAAATAGAGTGACATATTAATTTGCAAATTCATTATCTAAGAACCATGTATTTCTTTTGGAGTAACATGTACTGTAAGCCAATGTAGGCTGGGTTACTTGGAACACTAAATTTATTTCAATTTCAACCACACGCAATATCTTTGCTTTTGACTGAAAGCACAAGTACCAAGTATCAACAGTTAGTCTAACTGGCCTCTGTGATGGAGCCATTTCAAGCATATTCCAGGATTTAATGCCACTTAGGCTGCTTGTTAGATTTAAGATTTGACTCTTGCTCTATTTATTTCAATCCAGCTTTCTGCATTAGAATTTGACACTGTACCCCAGAGGCAAGGAAATGTAGTCTGATGGCTTATTTGTGAAGTTCCTTGACTTAAAAAAGTTTTTATTCTTGGTTGAGGTGAAAAACGTTGGTGTATCAATAAAAACAAAATGCAATGGAAACAGGCTTAGATCCAGCTTAGAATAAATCATAACGTACATTAAGCATGCGACTTAAACAGCCTGACAGAATAGTGGCAGTTCAAAACATCAGATCTGTGTGTACTGTTGAGACTGTAACCTTCCTCAATACATACTGTAAAACAAACATAAATGGCATATTTCCATCATGTTTCTTACATGGTATTTCTTCATCTGAGGTTTGACTAATAAGGTTTTTACGTCATCTTGTTGCACCGTCTTCTTCTATAATGCTTTATTGGCACCCAACTGGATAATTAGCACCACCAGCTTTTTAATCTTGATGCGCCCAACTCCTAATATTTGCATAGCAGTAGTGAATGGAAACGCATTATTTCACAATGCCGATTTTCTTGAAATGAATGTTAAAATCTTTGCTAAATTTGGATGGAAAGTATCACTATCACATAACATAAATACTAGGGCTGTCAAACGATTCATTTTTTGTTAATCGCAATTAATCGCTGAATTTCAATAGTTAATCGCGATTAATTGCATGTTTTATCATATGATTTTTTTTCTTCTTTTTATAAGTCTGGATTATCAATGTAAACCAATAATTACCAGTGTTGATTGGGAATCAAATGAATGCAAAGAAAGTTACTTTTATGATTTATTTGTTTATTTCAAATCAAAATATGTGAAATTAGGCTGATATAAGACAATGTCTTCAGAAATATAGCTTGCCTTAAGCTTGCTTTTTAAAAATGTAAAAATACATTATACAGCAAAGGTGCATGCACAAGATGTCAAGATGGTCTGCAGTTAGTTGCCACCGGTTGCCACCCATTTCGCGAGAGCTTTAGTTAATTTTTTCGATTTGGTTTCATCCACAGGTTTTGCTTTGCCTCATTAGCTGTACTAGCTGCATGCTTAGCTCGTAGATGGTAGCTTAAAGTTGCTTCGGTGATATTTTAGTTCCATTTCACACAAGGTGCATATTGCTTTTGACTTGTCGACGGAGCTGTCTGGGAGTTTTTTTTAAAGCCCCAGTGTGTAACATTTGTAGTTGTTTATTATCAAAATCTGTATTGCCCTTCACAAACTTGTCCTTTTTTATGAATATTGACCACAACCATCAATTCCAAGTATTCCTGTTGGCTTGAAATTTTACATTTGCGCTTACATGAACTGGGGTAGACGCTGCATAGTCATGCGCCATCTTGAACTACGGTAGCCCGTAAGGACATGCAGGCGATACTGCTCCGCATTTTGCGCTTTTCACTCAGTGGCACTGACTGTGACGTATGCCAGGGAGGGATGGGGAGAAGATTACTTGTGACTCACTGACAGCAGATTTGAAAGCCTCTTGCGTCTATTATCGAGGACATGTAACTGAATTGCAGAGGAAATTAAAACAACAATGTGACAGGCAAAGCAACGCGACCAAAGTTAATATTGTTGTGGCTTTTCCAAGATGGAAAGAGCTGATGAGGAGCAAGGATTTTAAAAGGGACGCCGAAGTTGCCTGCTTTCTTCTCAACAAGTAATTCTGCCTATTTGTGTAAAAGTTTTATAGTGTCTACTTGCTTGGCTAACTATAACATGGTTGTGTATAATGCTAGAACGACGTCTAGGATACTTTTCCTCGCGTCAATGATGAAAAAGGATTGTCTACCTTGTAACATAAACGTAATCATATGTGCTGTGATTTCCCTGGCAGACAACTCACGTCATGGAGTTGTAACACAGACTAGCTACTAGAACAGCTGTGTGTAAACGATGGAGATACTAAGAGATCATTTCAGTTTCTTTGACATTGTTCATGCTGCTCAGAGAAATATATTAAAAACACAAACCTCCGTTGCTTCTCTCCTACGCTGTAAACATCACCTTACACTATTAATCTGGTACAATATACAGAATAACGATAGCACTGATACTTTACTAACATTAGCTTGCATATGTTTGGGAACCTGATAGCGGATGTTAGCAATGAAATGGTACCAAAATAACGTCAAACTATTATTACACTGGAAGGAACACTCACGGACGATTGTCGCTAATTTTGGGTTCGGCCACCGTAGGAGGCACTCAGAATGGGGGGGGCTACAAAGTGAAATTCAGTTGGTTGTCCTATACAATTTCACCGCTAGATGGGAGAAATTCTTACACACTGGGGCTTTAAGTAAAACGCGCCATTTAGAACTGTGTTGTTTATCTCCATGGCTGCAGCAGGAGGCAGGAAGTGTCTGTGGCAGCTTGACAATAAGTAAAGGTGCCTCAAAGGGTCGAAATAGTAGCAGCCAAAGATTCTAGAGCATAGCGATTCCTCATAGCAAAGATTATTTGGTAACAGCACCAGTAACGGTGTAAAATAAAGAATCTTTGGTGCATGTGATTAACATGATGAACACAATTATAACGCGTTATGCTCTGTCTTTCTTCTCATCGCGATTAACGCATTAATGCTGACAGCCCTAATATATACATATTAGATATTTATATACTTGTCTTGTAGCTACACGCAAAAAAGTATTTGAACATAATCAACAGATCTATAGTATATTATGTTGACAGAACATAACATGACAGAAACAGTTTACTAAACACAAGTGTTGGCTTAATTACATACATACTGTAATGTTTGGAGTAGTTGAGTTGATACAACAAAAAGCCCTGAAAGGACCTCAGTATGGACATGACAAGAAGAGACGATTCCACTCCAGTCCGGGTTGGTCAATCTGCTGCTGATTAGAATGATAGCTTCAGTCCACAGACAAGCAATGAAACCTCCGCGATAATAATGTTTGAGCTCACCTCCAGCGAGCTCCCAGGATGAATGTTTGCTGGGGAGATTTGTGAAGGCAGGACAGCATAAGATGGCTCCTCCAAATGTGAGAGCAGAAAATGAAAGAGAGGCTACCAAAGTTGTGATGGTGCAATAGCTGTGATATATGGGAGAACACACAGATAAGACTTTCTTTGAAACATTTCTACCTCAGGATTGGGATAATGAAAGCCACCCACCATCATGCCAAATGTGTTTCAGCTTCAATTATACACTGTTTTTTTCTCCTCACTGCAGTATAGAAACAGAGCCAATATATAATATATCCAGACATTTAGACAACCTCTCAGAAATCTGTTTAATCTTTTAAATCACTTGATGACATGTTTTACTGTGATGGTTCTTAAATTATTTTATTTCATTCTTTGTTTTACAATTCATTTCAGTGTTCTGTCTCTCTGCTGGGCATGATGTGTATAACAGCAGCAAAGGGTAAAATCTACCAAAGCATAGTGATCAACACTGATTTGGTTGATTTCATGGCATTCCCTGCACTTTGAGTGCACTGACATCTCATTTTTAGGCCTCTCACAGTGAAGTTTAGCTGTGGGGCCCTCAGTCTCCATCACTCATGGTCTATTCTTGACCCCTCCACTGTAAAACTAGACATGTCTTTAGGCCTAGCTCATTGGGTGCCACTGAGGCTGACTGGTATCCCCAGGTATTTGAAGCCGATTCTAGGGCCATATATACCAATGGGAAGACAGTGAGGTGTTCTGTTTTTCAAACCCACATGACTGTTGCACATTCATGAAACACCTTTTCAGTAAAAGCACAGTATTGGCTCTCAAAGCCCTCCCGCTGTCTACCGGTAAATATCAGCCTCTAATTAGGCTGTTTATATCTTCCACAGCATCATCTTTTGGAAGACAGCAGAATGTCCTCTCTCTCTCTCTCTCTCTCTCTCTCTCTCTCTCTCTCTCTCTCTCTCTCTCTCTCTCTCTCTCTCTCTCTCTCTCTCTCTCTCTCTCTCTCTCTCTCTATCAATATGTTTCTATCCAGAGAATAAGTGATTGGTAAATATGGTGTTGGCAGGAAAATTATGTATTTTTTAATTGTGACTCATACATTTCATAAAGGAAATTTGAAAACTTTTTGACTTATGGCTGAAAGTTTGCTTCATTGCAGTTTTCAGTTCTGCTAGTCTGCCTTGCAAATTTTACACCCCCTGGCATGGTGTGATATTGGTCACCCCACTTACATCTAATTTTAGTAGGGTAACACTTCACCTCTCTGAAGGGCTGGCTTCCTTACATCAAATAATATTCCTGGATTTCTCTTGAACAGCAGTATACTTGCAATGGCCAATTCAGGAACACTATGACGCCAGAATAGCGTTAAAATTCATGACCTCTCGCCAAGATTAAATGGTTATGTCTTACCTCTGATTCACATAGTATGTCTGTCCTTTGAACCCATTAAAGTGGTCCAACATATGTTGTTTATGTATTACTGCTTCATGGTTTGCCATCTGCTGTCTGAAATGTCTGTCAAGAAAATACATTTTATATTGTAAACAGGAGATTTCCATGTCTTTTTTTATTATGAAGCAGGTCGAGGTGCTATATAAATACTGTGAAGTTATCAAAACGCCCAATCCACAGAGAAATGCACACAGCCCATATTCAGAAACGGTTCCTTTAAACCAGCCATCAGGATTTCTGTACGGTTATGAAAAGTGTATGTAAAGAAATAGGTGCTGCAATGGAGCATTTTGGGTAGAGGGTGAATACAGGTATATTCAGACAGACAGTATGGAAGAAAAAAAAACATTAAACATTAAAGCATGTAAACATGTAGAAACCCCAAATACAAGTATTAAAGGGTAACTACTGTTTCCCGGTTGAAAAAAACGGTAGTTACCCTTTAACCTGAAAATGAGCATGCTATGTCTCCTTTAAAATAGAGAATTAATGTTGTTTTGAAGCCAATTTTCCATTATAGTGGTTGAAACTTAAACTAACTGATTGAATCTTAATTATTTTCGCCCAATTGGACACAAACTGTGCTCCTAATGTACTGTAGGCCAAAAGAAGGTTTTGTGAGTCATTTGTGTGGTAGAATTGATTTTGGAAAGTGAAATGCCACATGATAAAGAAAGAAGGACAATAGTCATTCACAAAGTGTCCCATCTGTCTATTATGGACGAAATTATGCTCTTCTTTCGTGATTGATGAGATCACCTCAGCTTTAGAATGATCATTTTTCTCTCACTGCCACAACTAGAAAAAAACTTTAGATAAAAAATTAAGAGACGTTTGGCTTTATCAGCTCAAATCGCAAGCTTTTTTATGCTATATTTAGATTTTGTTTGAGTCTAAATCACCTGTTATAACGTCCATCAATAATATTGTGGTGTGAAAAAAGAGATTTCAGCATAAGGACGTGAGGGTTGCTTTAGGTGGTTTGCTATAATAATACATGCACAATTAAAAGGGTGAAAAAAGGTTTTCTCAGTCAAATAACTATGGGTTTCATACTGAGGGGAGAAGTATAATTACAGTGAATGGCCTATCAGCTATCATGCTACCTCTCTGGAGTAGCAGCCTACTTCTTTTAACTTAATAGTGGACATTGGGAAATTGTTCGTGGTACTGAACTGTATTAATTAATAACTACTGGTTAACCACTGTAAAAGTCCTGCCTTCAGGCATAAGTAGTTATCTAAAACTTCAGATAATAATTTAAGCTAATACTGGACATCTTTGTTATAAAAAAAAAAAAGAAAAAACTGCAATGGCCCACTTTTGGACTCATTTGACACATTTCAGTACAGTACCAAGCACTGTGTCTGGAGTATACTGGTTGAGTCATTGGCATGTTTTAAGGCAGATGTTTTTATGCTTATGGACACTGACACCATGATATTTGTTTTTCAGTGAACTGCCATTTGGAAAGAAGGACAAAAAAGGAAGAAACCCCTCTAACTGAAGCTATTGTGAGTGTCTGGCCAATAGCCTCTTCATTAAATCTATCATATGACCTGTGTGTGTAATGGACAGAATAATGTAGGCAATTTATAGAGCATGCTACACAAAGTCAAATGTTCCTCCAATTGTGTAATTTGTAAAAGCAGCCTAATTATATTTACTGAAAAAGGACATCTTACCCTCTTGTTATACCCTGACACACACACACACACACACACACACACACACACACACACACACACACACACACACACACACACACACACACACACACACACACACACACACACACACACACACACACACACACACAATATCAATCAAATCAGTAAATCCAACAGGGAGTCAGGATGCTTGATGGCCTCTGGTCTCATTTGAGAGGCAGACATTGTCCTGTTGCTTCCTTTAATGAGATCTGGAGGCGTGCAATCTAATATTCACCACTGAGGCTCCAACATGGCCCCTGAGCCAGTTGCCCAGAAGGCAGTGTGCTAATTCAATGGAGTGAAGTCAGCTATGATCAGAAGGACTGGAGTGACCATTGAGTCAAGAGGAGGAGAGGCATTAGCCTTTTCTATACATGATGTACTAATAGTCCACATTTGTGTTCATTCTTTAATCAGTAGACTGGACTGGACTTTGAGAGGAGCTTTGGGGCTGAAATTACCTTAACAACCAGCACAGGGTTGGCAACAAAGAAACATAAAGCATGCAAATACAGTACATAACAAATAGAAATGTAGCAAAGGGAATATTTTAACACTGGTGTTAGCTCTCCCAGAACACACTTAAGTTGAGCGCTGCACAATATATCTTTTTTTTATCGTCATCGCAATATCAACAATATAAACACATCGCGAAAAGGCTGCAACTTATCGCAATAGACACTCATAGGTTTTTTTGTCTTAGTTGAAAGAAAATATCGGCAGAAAGCTGCACATTAAAATTGAACATTCTTTTTTTAGTGGTGCCTTTTTATATTCAATTCAATGTTAGAAAGGATTTCTTTTATTTGTTTTAAATTCAACAAGCAATTTGTTGTATTTTAGCAGAATACTGAAAGCAGCCGAAATGCAGAACTTGGTACACTTTGATATCTGTTTATTTATCGCAAGTAATATTGTTATCACGATATTCAACAACGTTATCGCATATCGCATATTTTCCTCATATAGTGCAGCCCTACTTGAGTACCTGTGTACTGATCTTCCTTAGTCTACATTTAGTACTGTGAGACAGAGAAGCTTGACATTATACTCTAAACACATTTCAAACATGGAGGTCAGACTGCAGGTATTATGACATTTGACAATTCAACTTACTAAATACTCCAAAGGAGTGAGGAAAATTAAATAGACCTCATGAAAATTGAAATGTACCCGAAACAAACACTGGCTTAACACTGCAGTCAGTGTTCCACTGTGATAAATCATAAATAGTGTTGCATCCTTATGTTGAAGCTTGGTTAATGCATTGAATTTACAGACAAAAAGGCAGTAAGGATGGTGTGGATAAAATAACATGCTGTAGGTTTGTGCTCTGTGTGCAACAAATCAAGTTTTCCATATTTAGGCCAACTTGCTAAATCAGATTACTCAGTTTTTACATAGAATTTCTTTCCTTGCCAGTAGCCGATATAATTCTTTATGAATTTTGCTTTCTTACACTGGACTTCAGTCAAACATTACTGTGATTTCAGCAGAAACCGCATATGTAGGATCACCGAGGGCAAAGTGGACCCAGATAAGGTGTCAGATTGAGAGCCACAATAAAGACCTTTATTGAATGACAACTTTTAGAAAAGAACAAACTCACCTGGATAAAGGAAGCCAGGAGGACACTCCCTTGGTATCAGGCCTGGGAGGCAACCTCACAGGAAAAACCACCTGGTGGCTGGTCCTATACACATTGGGCCCAATTGTGCTCGGCTTGAAGAATTAACCATGGTATTTACTCCAGAGAATGTGAGAGCATATGACATGGAAAGAAAGACTGTTGTGTGCTACAGTGGTCACAGTTGTTTACAATGGCTCTTGGCTCTGACCATCCTGCTATGCTGATTTGAATGAAATGTCCATTCCTCTTATTCTATTTATACTGTATGCTTCAATCTAACATTTCTTTTGTGTTGCAAGCTTTAAAAAAGAAAAGTAGCTTCTGCAGTAGATGATGCACGTAATGCAAATCCAAAGTTCACGAGCACGAGTTCCGCCTGGAAGCTGTTAGCTGTATAGCGTTAGCTGTAAAAAATGCGCTGAGGCGTGCAAGTCAGTCACACTATAGCGCGGGCAAATTCAATGCCACAGCTGGAATATCCACCCGTGGGTTCCCATTCATCTACGGAAAGAATGCTGGATGGTGTGTTGGTGTTGCTTCACCGTTGAAGAGCAACATTATGTGAAGGAAAACACATCAAACATGTTAATGCATCACCCAGATGTGCCAATCACCGGGATGAGGAGAAAGCAACCTGTATTTTATTTTCAGCACAGGAGATGCTTTTTAGATTTATAGCCTATTGTGACCTGTTGTCTTTTGGGGAAGTATGTGTTTCGTGCCTGTACAGTGTTAATACAGAAGTGTTTGGAATGTTTATCTTTTATAATAAAATAGTTTACCAGTGGGAAAAATGTCTTTGACACTTGCACTTGCACACTTTAAAAAAAAAAAAAGAGAAAGGGATCCTTATGCATTTGTTTGTATTTCCGCTGCACTGAACTCCCACCGAACCGTGACTCCAGTGTACTGTTACACACCTAGATTGGCTTGGTCTCGGTTAGAGGCATAAATGTGCAGAAATGACTAATTAGCATTAGTCTGATTTGACGTAGTGGAGCACCCACTCCTCTCTTGATGATGAACCTCCCTGCGTCTGTCCCAGCTGTCACCAGTGATTGATGCACTGTGTACTTCCCCACCTTTACTTGCCAGTGTTCACTGCTGTTTACGCCTCATACATACCTGATCTCACATCCAGAGATGTCTCAGCCTCCTCCCATTAGCAGGCATATTAATCATCCTTCATGCCATATGATGGGGTTAAAATCCCAGTGTACTATTTTTCAACACATTGCCCAATGGAAGTCATTGCCTATAGCCTTTATCCCTCCTTTAAATTTGCTACATGTTCAGCAACCACTGATAATCCCCAGAAAGAATGTTTTTTTCTACCGTACCACTAATCCCCTGTTTTCTCTGTGGTCCACAATAAAAACAAAAAGACCAGAAATGCTTTGACCCAAATTATCTTTGTGATTAAAAGACGAGCCTTAAGTGCTTCCAGCATCACAACTTTATTGTTATGCAAGTCTTGATTTATTTTTTCATCACGTATACTAAACAAATTAAATAAACATGGTTTTATAGTTTGACCCAGACAGCTCTGTAACCTCCTGACATTTTCAGTGTGCAGAAAACAAAAGTTGTATCACTCTTATTTCACTGCTAAAATTGTTGTGTTGTGGTGTTTGTAATTTCATTAGCTACAATTATTACAATACTAGCCAAGCACTAATAGTAATACAAGTAATACTAGCCATTTAAACATATACAGTTATATTGTTGCTGGTTTTGGTTTCGCTACAGTGGCTGTTAGGGGTGGAACGATACATATATTCGTATTGAACCGAAACGGTAGGGGCGTCTCGGTTCGGCACATGAATTTACACGGAGAATACACAATATAAAAATAAATAAAACTTGCGTGCAAATTAATTAATGTAATGCGGAACTACTGTTAGATACACGCTTCTTTAGGGACACGGACACCTAATCTGTAGCCCCCCGTTAGCTCCTCCCGAGCTCCGCCTACATGTCGAGTCGGTCCAGTCAGAGCCGATAGTCTTTCTCTATCACTCTGGGTCCAGTGAGTCCACACGAAGCAAACTAGTCCCTTCCGTATACAACCAAACACGGACGTAGCTGTATCCCTTCTTGCCCCACCACAAATGGCCTCCAGGCCCGTTTTCTTCGCTGTTAGCTCCGCCGTTAGCTAGTCGTTAGCTCTGCTGTTTGCTCCGTTGTTAGCTGTTAGCTCCGCCGTTAGCTGTTAGCTACACTGTTAGCTGTTAGCTCCGCTGTAGCGTGTGAAGCTAACGCCAAAACCGAAGCTGCTCTTTTAAAGTGCCCATATTATGAAAAAAATCACTTTTTCTGGGATTTGGGGTGTTATTTTGTGTCTCTGGTGCTTCCACACGCATACAAACTTGGAAAAAAATCTACCCATGCTGTTTTGAGTGAGATACGGGTATCTGAATGTGTCCTGCCTTCAGTCTCTGGGTGAGCTGTTAATCTACAAAAGAAGTACTTACACGTGCGCCCTCCTTTAGAAGAAGGCTTCCGGCTAATCCTGCCTTGTAACTGACCAAAGTTGGAGAAACAACCTTTCTTTTACTGTCTATGGAGCTAACTGACATGATCTACGATCTGAGCTACTGCGCATGTGCGAGTGGAATCAAAGAGTACAGAAGAAAAGATGATTCACTCTGTAGCTAAAACAGAGACCTGAACACAAGGTGAAAAGAGGAGCTGCAGCAGTGAGAGAGAGATGTGCTGTACAACAAAAATATGGTGTTTTTTGAAAATTAAACAACCTTAAAATACAATTATGAACCTGAAAATGAGCATAATATGGCATCTTTAACATCCCTGCTCTGTACATTCACATATGAGAGCAGCGCTTGTCTCCCATTATCACACTACTAGCTGATTGTCTTATTTTGTTTACAAGTTCCAGATGGAGTCTGGAGATGATGTGGGGTAGCCTACTTATTGTTTACTGTTTACATCTTACTTTATACACTTCAGGCTGTTGCAGCTAGCTCAGGGGAGAGACTTTATGACACTAGGTGGTACAGCCTGAGACATGCACAATAAAAAAAAATTGCCTTCTGCATTTTTTTTGCAGGGTTGTACTTAGTGTCTTCATTAATCATATGTGTGTTTTGGGCTAACATGCAATAAACCAATCAGAGTGTCATCTCCCATTCCCTTTAAAAGACAGGCGCGTTTGTACCTTGGCGCATTGCTATTATGGTGGCGGATTTGCTAAGCAGGAAGGAGAGATTTTCAGGAGAAGAAACTGTTCTGCTCGTGCGTGAATTGAAAGCGTGTGAGCAGATCATATATTGCACAAGCACTATGCCACCAAATCTCCACGAGATGACATTTCACGTGTACATTCTGAGAATCTTTTTTATAACTAATTAAAAAAATCAAATAAACAGTAAATTTAAAGTGGTACAGCATCAAAGCAAAGCACAACAAGGCAGGTAACAACAATACAAAAACGTTGGCAAAAGCGTTATTGACTTTAGACCAGGTTTTTGTTGGTCAATGGCGCGATCACTTTCCGCTGCCTCAAGATAGCAATACGCCAAGAATGCATCTGAACACACCTCCCTGTAAGACTCATGGGCACACAGATGGGCGCAGGTGCATTTGCTATTTAAACGATGCGGGCGCTGGACGGGAAATTGACAGCTGCGTCAGTCTTAAACCAGCAAAGACACTTGCGTCAGGCTTTGTGCTGCGCTGCGCCGGGTGCAAGATAGGGCCCTATGTCTGCTAAAAAGTCAGCATGTTAGCATTGCCATTTGGATCCTGCTAGCATGCTGATGTTAGCATGTAGCTCAAAGCACCAATGTGCCTAAGTACAGCCTCATTAAGCTGCTAGCATGGCTGTATACTCTTAAGTCTTGTTTCTTTATTGCTCATTGACATAAAAGCCATAAGCACACCAGTGCACATGGTATCAAATGAGTTGTAAAGATGTTGATTAAGATCATGATAACCTTAGTTAGGTTTGACCTTATTTATATATGTGAAGAAAGGCCCAGAGATCTAATCAGAGGTGACAGATATGTTCTTAATTAAAGATTTCCTAATTAAAAAGCTTCAGCAAAACCTAATCATTGTTGTGTCTGGTAGCAACGTGAATTATTTAAAACGTAAAACAGGCCAATCCAACTGGGTAGTAATGGAGTAAAAGTGAAGTGGATCAGCAGTTTTTATAACAATTTACCATTACTAGCTTCATAAGTACATTCATATTTCCCAGAGCTGACTGGACCGTTATCAGTCACACTCAGTCTTTTAACTTGTCATTGGCACCACAACATTAAATCCTCCTCCACTGTCATGGTTAGTATTCAGCCATGTTTCCTTTTCAAAGTGGCTGACAGCACTCCCTGTTCCCCTTTTTAATCTAGCTGTGCTGCTATTTCATTTCCTGCCTTGCTCATTGAACCAATGTAAGCCGGCTATTCGATAATGGTGGGGTGACACCAGGCAGACGCAATTTCATGTCACTCTACATTACATTATGAAAGCCAAGTTAATACACAATACCTTATAATTGGGGAAATGACACAAGATACTTTTATTTGCCAAAGTTCAATACTTCCAGACAAATGAAAAAAAGAAAATCTACTGCAGAATACAAAACCTTAACTATTTAACTTGTGATATAAGAATGAATATTATGGTAACTGTTTCATAATCTTTCAAATCTAAAAGAGTAAAGTAAATGATATCCTCCATGGTCATAGTCGTAGTAAAGTGTGTAACATGAGCAGACTTATTTTGAACCAGTTTTGAAAATAATATGTCAAACAATCAATAGCCCTCAGTTGCTCTGGTTATGTTTCACGTGTTGCTCACTTAAACCAGGTGTTCATCCAGCCTTGTTTTACAAAGGACAATAGTGCTGGGATACAGAATCCAGAGATGCTTTTTCTACAGACAGGTTTTATTTTGAAATGATAGAAAAGATATGTGTTAAACATGTTAAATAATGAAAACGGAAAATGATGTACACGTAATCAAAATGGACTTAAAATACAAATGGGATAGATTTGAATTCAAGCATTACTTAAAGTAGCAGCATTACTTTGCAAGGTTGTGTGTGTGTGGGTGTAAGGAAAAGTACGGTTTGGGTTTTATTTTCCCAGCTTCTGGCATTGGTGCTGATAATTCTGTTTTAAATTAATTAAGATCTTGGAACAAGGAAACATTACAACAAATAGGTCTGAAAGGACAAGAAATGCAAGCTGTCAGGTTATCGGAAAGTCTTTTTTTTAGCAAACCCCCAAATTAGTCAATTTATTTGAAGAGAAAAGGAAGGCTAACAGTAAATACAATGTCTCGTAGAGGATGTACATTCAATCAAATACACACAAGAGAATATAATCAACCTTGAAGAAGACAAAGAAACGTATAGATAAATAAAAAATAAGTAACCGAAATAAAAAAGACTGAGGGGGGGGGGATTATATACAAATTAAATATCTTAAAAATAAACTCATAAATAAGACACCAAGCATTTAAACAATTCCAAAGAGGAAGCAAAGGCATTATGATCCAAACGTAGGGACCAAATACAAAACAAAAAATTATAAATAATAAAACGAAAAGTCCACACGTATCTTTATTGCAATCCTGCTGGAGTGCACCTTTCTCAGTGTTTTTTGCAACTGTATGGTTGGTATGTTGTGTGCAGAACAGTTTCTCAGTGACTCTGGCGTGTGCTCGCGGCTGCCACGCAGTGTTTATTAACCAAAAGATGGGGTAGCTTGTTTCTGTCAGTGCAGCTCCATGATCCTTACATGATGAGAGAGAGGAAAAAAATCACCTCTGGTTAAGCTTAAGAGAAGACAACACATGGGGGGGAAGATGGCCTGGCGTGTTCAAAATGGCCACAGGGAAGCCATTTCCCCACAATGCTTAAATTCCATTGGCTCCTGGGTGTCGATCTGTCCTTTGTGAGCCAAAGTGTCTGAGACACATTGCGGTCACCATGGGCTGGAGGAGATATGACAAATACAAAAGACAGACCCTGCTCGTTTCTCTCCCTTGAGAAGAGAATGTGTGGCTCATTGATATTGTATGAGCTTAGCTGTCAAACACACTTCTGGTGTCTTTGCAGCGCTGTCAAAATCATTAGTTAAGTTGCAAAAGTCGGCATAGGTAGTAACAAAACTGTGAGAATTTCAAATAGTTACCATATTTAAAGTGAAGCAATTCTTGCTTTAATAATAGGGAACAGTGAAACAAATGTGATAAGCAATGTATTATCTGCTGTGCTAAACGGCATGCTAAATTCATTTAAAAGTAATTTACATTTCATGTTAAATAGATAAAAAATGTGAAATTACTCAACTGTCGACCTTAAATTAAGAAATCCGATTGGTTTTCTCTTATTACAGCAGCATGTCATCATATAGTACCAATGTGCCCAAGTAGTCACCTTATTTCTCCCTCACAAAATCTTCCTCATCCATTGTCAAAATTACAGCTCACATTTAATTGGCAGACATCGACCGAGGGAATGGTGTGTTTTTGGAAATGTAATGTCCCAGAAGTGGCAATAGACTGATTAGATCCCCCCCCCCCCCCCCCCCCCCCCACCCTCCCCACCCTCCAACATGCAGAGACATGTACTAGTTCTTATTTGGGAGACAGACTTGAAACTTTTTCGAGTCAATTTTCTGGTCTTGTCCAGGCAACAGTGTAGTAGTTTTCCTCTACGCAAACCAAGACACTTCATTCAATTCAATATGTATCTGCGCTCCAGGATACAATAATAATTACAGTGCAGACACAAGCAATCCGTATCTCTTACACCAAAGTGGTTATATTGTTTGTTGGCATGACATTTCTAAAACTTGTGCATAGATTTTCAATGAAGTTTGTTGAAAAGGCATGCAGTGAGCCAATGAACAAGTGATTTGTTTTTGGTCTGGTTTCAGGGATTTAAAAAAATAATTAATTTCAACATTTTGAGATAAGGCCCTTGTAAACATTTTTGCAATTTTCTGATAAACCGCTGCCCTTATTTAATGATATCATTTTTTGTGATTCAAGTGAGTTTGCGAACTTGTCTGTCAGTGACAGAGGACAAACAATTACAGGTTCAAAGGGCGTGAAACAGGTTTAATACCCTGTGTGTCTGTTGCCGGTGCTATGCACCTGTAACCCCGTCAAGGAAAGGGTTAACACAAACGTAGTGTTGGCCAATCAGAGGTGGTTGTACCAGACTCCCGCCTTTGGCTGAGTCTCTATCTGATCTGTCAGAGGGAGAGCAGGAGTGCGGTTGTGAAGTTTAACGTTGGTAGTCCCCAGTGAAGAAGTTGGTTATTTCATGGCGGAGATTAGAACCCAAATTGAAACGCAAGCAACTAAAATTGCTGAATGTTAGAACATTGTGTCAAATTGGTCGTTATTACTGTGACTTATAAAGTGTCAGGTTTAGTTCCACCATAGTGTTAATATTGTCAAAAAGTAGCTAGCTCAGAGATTATCGGCTAATGAAACGACTGATTTAGCAGGGGGGGGGGTTAACACTTTTGCATGCACTATATCTGTGTCACATTCTCAAACTGCTCTTAGATCAGGTTCTGGTGACTCATCACAAAGCCTTAAGGCCGTTATATACTAGACGCAGGGCGCAGACGCTAGATTCAGCGCGCGAGCACAGGGCGCGCACCAGTCTATTTTTTTCAGCGGTGCACGACAAATCGGAAACAGGAAGCATGAACGAGCTCCTGGGTATCCGGATGCCAGGACTCGCGGAGTGACTGCAAGTCTCTCTTGTAAACTTACCGGGTTAAAATTTGTTATTTTTTTCTGAATGAAAGGCTTGATCTGACAGAGTAGGTCATTGAATCAAATCGAAGTATTGACGGCACTGTTGCTGCCTGTTCTGCCGGTATTTATGTTTTTCTTCTTCTTCTAGTCCTTAGAAAGAACAACATCGGTAGCCTTTGCTCCTTATGGCCACCGCTGTTCAGGAGAAGACTGCAACTAGTGTCGCGACCACCACGCGCGAGTATAAATACTCACGCCAATCCCATGACGTCACATTTGGATGCGCCACGCGCCCTGCGTCTAGTATATAACGGCCATTAGCCCAAAGCACTTTCAGACTGAGTCAATGTCAATACTAAGCAACATTTGTTTGGTGTAACACCACAGGGAGGCTTAAACATCTGAATTTGGGGAAATGTGAGTGGGCGGGTGTGGCTGTGTGTAGGTGTGAGGAAAAGACTGGGTCTAATCCCTATTGCCACTCCTCAGGTACTTTGGCTGGTGCTTTTTTTCCTTTTGGGCAATCAAGCTATGGCTTGGTAAATATTCAAAACCTAGATTAAGGCCACTCTTAGTGCCTTAAGAACAAACAGACTTGGCACATTCGGAACAGATGAGCACAAATACTGTAACGCTCTAAACACTATCTGATCTCCACATTCTTCTTTGAGGTACTGTTACTGTTTTAAATATGATAGTTTCCCATGTTCACCTAATAATTAAATTAGAAGCTTATGCTTGACATCCCAGATTAGAGTGTGAGCTAAACTATTACCATTTGTCCCTAATACAGGCCATAGATACAGTCCATAGATAGTTATGGACTGTATAGTTTTTAATACATTTCAGTGGTATTCTTGTTTTAATTATCACTTTCTCTTCATGTTTTCATCGCCTCCACACTTCTTTTCCTCCCATCCTTCTGTGCCACTGAAGTGCAACCAAAGTCTAAGCAAAGCAGACGTTTGGCCTTCTCCAGCCTGCAGGCTGTTCTGAATTGGACTACTAATGGATTGATAGGCCGACTCTGGAGCAATTCAGTTGCCTCTCATCGTCACTGGGGTCTATGCTCATCTCTCCTCCTAAGCGATATAATGACAGACGCCGAGGCTAGCGTAATTGCGCTGAATTGTGTGTTTAGCAAACTTAATCTGGCAGGGAAATATTTGAGCAGACCACAGGGGTGAATTCTATCACACTGATGATGCCTGTTCAGTTTGTGACTTTGCATATGAGAGCTTGTGGCCAAAAACTCTCAGATGGATTAGTAAAACTGGTGAAAATCATTATCAGTCTTAGACATGGATTTTCTGATTTGGCTGTTTTTCTTTATGTCTTCATGTAATTCATAATTAGCTCCTCTCAGGTATTTGCATCCTATAAAAGCCATTATGTTGTTTTTCTTGCAGATGTGTGCCAGTGTGAACAGGGCATTTGATTTATTTTGTGGCCCTTGGGAAGGTCCCGCAAGTTGGGAACCAGTGTTCTAGATCAGAGATTTCTTTGTCCCTATTTTACTTTTACATTAATAGTCTGGTGTGAAAGAGAATATTAGGTAAAGGAAAACATTCATGTTAATATCATTATAGTCAATTCCTCTATGTATGATGCTGAATATTCTGCCCTCGCATGTACGATTGTCTGCTTTGTACAGCTAGACAGATAGTTAACAGCAATGAAGAGAAACTCCAGAAGTCTTGTTGAGGATTGTTGTTTTATATTTTGTTCTCTTTTCTTCCTCAGTTTTATTTCTTAAGTTTTCCTCCATTTTAGTCTGTAAGACTGAAAGAATAAACAGAAAATAAACATTAAAAAAGTGTAACATCTGTTGTGTCTTTTATACAATCAAGTATAAAGTTACTCAATAACTCAGAAAAGCAGTATTCTCTATAACAACACTTTTACACAAACTACAGATTTCTTAATGTATAGAAATTAAACATTCTCAGTATCATCAAACTATCTGCTACACTGTTACATGCATAACCTATATGAATTAACACATGTAAACAAACCAACTCATTTATATGAGACGAAGTGCCGAGGCTCGTTGCTAGGCAGATAATCAGTGCGTCAGAAAACAATAGGCTTCAATCGCGAGCATACGAGAGAAAACTGATACAGTCATGAACGTAATAAAACACATTACTGAATGTAAACATACATCATACAAAACCACAATTATTATGTGTTATTACTTACAGACAAAGATCTGACTAAGCTCTGTAATGAAATAGACTTGCTCATCACCTCAGCGCTTCAGCTCGAAACAGTACGTCACTGAAATGGGTCCGACCAGGAAACAAACTAAACGCCAAGGGCGGAACATATAAAGTTGTAACCATCAAATGAATATGGAAGTTTATGTTTCACATTGAGTGAGATGGCTTAATGCGTCCCTGTACTGAGCATCGGAAAGGAAAGGGATTTCTCCGCCTAGCTGACGGCAACCTGAGCCAAAACACCCAGATGCTTGTTTAATGCTGCTCTGGCGCACAGTTGGCTGTAAATTGAACAAGGAAGTATAATTCTAGGTGTCTGTTTGTTGTGTTCAAACAGAGGTGAACCTTGCTTCATCAATGCTACCCCACTTAAGAGAAGATTTTAATTCATTCCCCCTGTGCCCATCACAATTGTTCCTATAGAGCATAAGGCAGATTAAGTTTTTTTTTATGTTGTCTTGTCCTATTCTCTGTGCAGTGTCTGTTGGGACTATGTTACATGCTCTATTTAGTTAATGAGTAACTTCACCATTAGCATTGCGTCAAAGGAGGGTTGCAGTCGAGTTGCTTGGTAACAAAACACCTTTGAAGACTATGCTGTTATTTCTGAAAACTACGTCAGGTTTTTTCACTCCTCCAAGAATAAACGCTGTGCTTACAAGCTGCTTTGTTAGATAAATACGCTGAGGAATCTTGCCAAAGTAAAGCTAAAATATCATAAAATATCATTTATTAGGGAATGCAGATCCTCAAACATGCTGAAGAATCTTTCTGTCTGGAAAACAGAAATCTATAGATGTAGATGTGAGCCACAAAAAAGTGCTTCAGTGCAAAGACAAATTGACACGTGTCGTAATTGTTGTACAGGCAGATTAAAAGTGATGTGAATAAAGCATGTGATGTGAGCATCTTAGTTAGAGTCTAAACAAATTCCAGAGTGCTTTTACCTCCAGTGCATAAAAGCACCACTGTGTCCTCCTGGAGTAATTGTCACAATGGGGGTCAAAGTGACACAGCCGTTTTCTCCCTTCAGCCTGGCCCTTTCAGTAGATTTTTTATTATCCCACCTAACTCATCATCTTGACAAAAAAATGAAGAAAATGACAGCATTTACATCTTTTTTTGCAATTTCCAAGCACATGTCCCCTTGCACTTAACAATTATATAAACAGCAGGCGTCTTGCAGGGCATCTACTCTTTGTAATAGCAGTGAGCCAGCAGGAGCAAATGAAAGCCCTGTTGGGTCCTCAAAGGCAAAGGAGAGTAGCTGGAGTCAATGGACCCCCTTTGCCCCTAGAGTCAAGCTTTTTACAGGCCTAGACCCAGCAGCTTTGATCATCTACTAGAAAGCCCAAGCTGGAGAGGTGCATTAAAGGCACTGTGGTGGCAATCTTTTTTTATGATGCTGATGCATTAGGCTTCATTTTGTGGCCTTCTTGCATTAAATAAGATGAATACATGGAGTCCAAAGGCAAGAGAGATGCATCTTTTTAAGTTTTGGAGGATATACTTTCCATTCCATGCACTATATGAAATATGGGCTTGTGACTTTTAGTTCCTGAACTAAAGTACTGCATTCTTATTGCTGAGATCATTCTCCGGGATCATTTACAGAGACCATTCCTACTTGCATTGTAAAGAAAGTCATTCAATTGTAGTTGCAATATCAGATATACACAGTATGTGCTGATATTAACATACATGACATACATTTATAAAGATTTTTAATAACTGATACAGAAAATAAAAGATGATTTTGGTTTATGAAGGCTGTTAAAGATTACAAGCCTTTATTTGTTCAAAAAAAACATCAGAAAAGGAAAAAGGCTAGACAGCAGTTTCTATGAATCAGTTAATGGATTTAACCACTTCTGATTTCATAATACTCCCCAAAAAACCCCACTACAAGTAGCTGGCATTACACAGGTGCTTCCGGCTCTTTTACTGCTGTCACCATGGAGACGACCCCCCTCTGGCCTAGTTTAGTTAGCCTGCCCTTCTTAGCACATAAACATGAATGCAGTTCATACAGTGCTGCACAGAGCAGACACACCTGCTCACTCATAATGGTTTACATTCTGCTGTGATAAACCTGAGGAGGGTAGAATACATGATCTTTTCAGACAGTCATAATGACATCTACTGTATTATCGCCTGGTGGGCAAAAGGTCTCACACTACAGGGTTATGCAGACATGATGTACAGTGTACATGAAGATCATTAAGCTTTATTTATGGAGCACATTTCATGCAATTCAAATGTAGAAGGCTTTATTTTAATAAAGTAAATAAACAAACAAATTAGAAATTAAGTAATTGTAAGAATTGTATCTATAAAAACATTTTTAATATGAAAAATGACAGCATGCATCAACATGCATCAACATTTTTTTAAAGGTCCCATATTATGCACATTTTCAGGTTCATACTTGTTTATTGTGTTTCTACTAGAACATGGTGACATGATTTAATGTTCAAAAAACACATTATTGTTCTCATACTGTCTGAATATACCTATACCTATATATGCACAGTTTCTGAAGGTTGTTTGCAATTCCATGTGGATTGAGTGTTTTGTAATGAAAGAGGTCTTGTTCAACCAAGATTTATTTTATGATATATCTATGTGCATGTGCATGAATAACAACCATCTTACTTCAGGGAGCTATAGGAGTGTCGCCTCCAGTAAATGGATAAACCATTGTGGAAAATGACAGAGTACCAGATAGGAATCAGCCATCCTTAGTCAAGATGGAGCCCACTCTTAAATGGCTGTCTGCCAACCATGCGCACAGCTATCTCTCTTGCTCCGGCAAATGCACAGCAGACCAAACACATGTCGACATCCGTCATGATCATACAGTATGTGACCTAAACTGGTCTAGTCCATGAACAGCGTTTATATAAAGTGAGAAATACAGATGTAGTGACACTATAAACATTGCTTTAACAAGCTTTGGCCTATATAGCAGCATGTAAGTACCACATGGGACATTTTTACTGGTTTGAGAAATGAGATTCATTCTCAAATTCTCATTTGCATCATGATAAGGATGTATGTGTCATTCATTGACAACGTCTTTCAACTATTTCCCCAATATAGGCTCCTGAAACATTGTGATTATGGTATGCACAGTATGGTTAAAGCTAGACATGAACATATTGTAGTTTATTTCAAGTCAATCCAACATACACCTTTTTGTTGCTGTAAAAACTCACTAGAGCACCACATACATATTAATCCATGACTGAAAACCCCCAGTTGTTTGAGAACTTGGTTTACAGAAACTCTGAAACAGTTTCCCTTTGATCGCCTCAGATACCTGAGAGCTGCATCTCATCTCTAAAGTTTCTCCTCCTCACTGACAGTGAGTCACCCCCAAAGTACCTTGACACAGGGAGTAAACAAGCCTGCCTCTGTTCATCAGGGTAATCTTGTTTGCTCAGAGGGCAATGTCTGTGCAGGACAGCACACCGCCACAGGAATAAAGCCCCATGCTGGAGATATTGTGATCCCTGTTTTCATGTCTTTAAAAGGAGACTGGGTGGAGTGGCCTTGCAGCTGGGCATGTGTGCACACAAATCTGTGTGACGTCACTAGCGATGAAGGGTGATCCGCAAAGCTGCATCACGGAAACTGTGGGAGGCACAAATGAAACTGCATAGACCGATGCAATAAAAACAGCTAAATTATTTTTAAATGTGCCTCCAAAGAGGACTACAATTCAGGCTCGGACAGCTTTAAAATTACCTTTAGCTTGAAAATAGTTAAACAAGGTTTGCATTTTCTTTATATACGTTACTTGCCATTTTTGTAAAAAAAACTAACCGACTTGTAATTTGAAATGACTGTCTCCGCATGTTGGGAGTTTATCACTCAAAGTGATCTCTGGGGTTCATAATTACTCTCCCAGTGAGCAGCCATCAAAAGCAGAAGCCGAGGATTGCAATTGTCTTAACGCCAAAATATCTCATCCACCAATGACACAGCTGCTTTAGAGTCTACATTTTTACCCAGGTGCAACATTTCTCTCCCCAAGTTTCGATTCAAACTCTTTGGTGTGAAGAACGGCGGGCGGGGTGTTGTGATGGTGGATGGGGGGGAAGATTCACATGGGAATAATGAGTTTTTCTTGCAGAAATAGAACTATATTAATGATAAAACACAAGTCTCAGTCTCAAGTTACAGCTTTACTGGCTGTTATTTTCCCATTTCTTAGTCGGGTGTCAATCTCTGCACTCTGTAACATTTATAGTTTAATGTCAATCAATATTTTCAGCAAACCAAGTAGAATAAAACCTTATTAACAATAGAACAACGCTTCTGGGTGACAGTAAAGGGTGTAAGACCACATATGGCAAAAGGACAGGAGGAGGATCTCAAGAAATGAGTAGAAATGGAACAACAGCATGCAGAGTCTTGGTGTCAGACCATTAAATAGCCCATGTAGGAAGCCCCACTTTCAAGTCTGTTACTGCTGTTTTTAGCCATTCTGGCTGTATTGGTATGGGTGTGTTGTTTAAGGTACCGGTGAGACATGAAACATGATTTTGCGTTTGCGTAAAGGATTCATGTCTTTAAAAGCTTATAAGATGCCAAAACACTGCACAACAGTTTTGAATAATCAGAGACAGGATTTAACAACTATTTTATTTGCTCATGAGGTTTAGCATCACAGCCACCACCGTCAAACTACAGGCTGGTGTATGTCTGGTGTAAAGCATGCAGGAAGATACAAATAATATATAGCACTCTTAGCAGTCTTTAGTGTGGTGTGTGGAAAGTGGTGCACATATTATTTTTGTTTTTCCACATCATTGATACATCTGGACCCAGCTGACATATCTGTGGCTTTGCTTTCTGCCTCGCTGCCTGTCACAGAGGAGAAACACTCTTTTGATTGACAGGTAAAATGCTTCAAGGTCAGCTTGCTCTACAGCTCACCCTCTCAGTGTAGATTACTGTGGTAATATCTCGACCCACCACCCTCTTCGACCGGTTCTTAGTCTACACTCAGATCTAAAGATTGTGTCCTTGCCTGCTCATCATGTTGTTACATACGCTATTGCACAGGTTGTTGGGCATGGAGATTGTGCTGTATGTTACATTTTCCATATCTGGTATGCTGTGAGAGAAATTAATATTACCTCTGCTAGTGATATTAGTAGGTTGGGTTGGAGAAGGGGAATGGGAATATGAGTGGGATGTGGTTGCATGATTGCAACCTCAGGGATTGGTAAACATTTGGCTGGGGTCTATATTCTTCACATCAGTTTAAGTCTGTCTTTGCCCAAGATACAATTCAAATAATATGTGCTTAAATTCAATACATGATAGAAACTAGCTGGGTGTAATAATGGTAAATCTACTGAAGAAGTGTGTCAGCTTCATGTGTGCATAATTGAGATGAGAGCTATTGTCTTTTCTATCCAGGCAGATGTAAGAGAGTGACCGAGAGATGGACAAAAACCTCCAAACAGAAGATATTTAGAAGAATTGTTATTATGTCCCAGTATGTTGTGGTAAAAAGTGATGAGCAGAAGGATTGGAGGAGAAAATGTGAAAGCACAGCAGGAAACAGGAACTGTGTTCTATGAAGCCTAACAAAAGGACTTGTGCAGATGGCTGCTGAAAGCCACAAAGGCAAAATACTGAGTTGCTAGCGACTAATATCACGATGACATGCTCATTGTGTTCTGATCATGCTATTTGTTATGCATGCATATTTAGCAGCTCATTCAAATGATGATGCATCATTGATTTGTGCTCACGATTGTAATGGCACTTGCTGTCAGGACAGCCTGCACTCTCTCTGCATGTGATTTACATGTGAGAACAGCTGGAAAGTGTGTGAAAGTATTGAGAGCATCTAGTCAGTGCCCAATAGGACCCAATATACAGCTAATACAGTATATGACGTTTGGAAAAATGGAAAAGGCTGACATGTAAACAAGCGCATAATGTTCCTGTGGTTTGTAACTATAATTCATGGAGACATTAGAAATTATTTTCGTATAAAAAGACGCTTGCTGCTGAATGCAACTG
The DNA here is from genome assembly GCA_023631565.1 of Gymnocephalus cernua. NCBI lineage: Eukaryota > Metazoa > Chordata > Actinopteri > Perciformes > Percidae > Gymnocephalus > Gymnocephalus cernua. Next base: position 6,814,863 of record CM042447.1, on the reverse strand, counting down.
GAACACAACTGAGTGACCTATAGTGAAATATAGCCTACTCTATTATAAACTACTATATATTTAATAATAGTGGGTATAATTCTAAACTAATATTTTCATATGACTGTCTATGGGCAGAAGGGAAACAAATTGCACACTACTACAACAAATCACACACTACAATGCATTTGAATATGGTTAAATGTGTCTAGTGCTATGTAAAATGGAATTCATTTACCTTTTCACTTTCCATCATACTTCTTATATTCTGATAAGGCATGACAGGTGCGTTGAAATATGAATGGATGCACTCTCTGCGAAAACGTTTCCTTTATACTTCTGCCAAGTAGAGTTAATGGCTTTTAATCTGCATCAGTTGGCCTTAAAATACACTTTTCACAGTATGAGGGGGAGAATGAATGGCAATCATTATCAGTAGTCATACCACATTCACACAACTTCAGTGCAGAATGGGGTTAATAGTCTCATCTTCACCTAGACTGGGAGAAAAACATGTTATTACTAGTTGTGGATCCTAAGAACTGGGATGTTGATAGATTTTGGTTAAACATCAATATGCATGGCCCCCACGGGATAAGTTAATTTAGGTAACTTATTGACCTTTCATCCTTAGCTACAGTTGGCCCTAGCATACCCTTGACCAACAGCAAGGTACCTTATAAACCAATCAACAGATTTCAGATTATTTATTGTGGTTATTCATAGTCCCTACAGGATGATCCATACTGATGTTGGTATCTTTTTGAACATTTGTTTAGCGCTGGCATTGTGTTGACTTGGTATCTTGAAAACCAACAGCCCAATTTCCAGTAAATTAGTAAATAGTCCACAGGGAATGATTAAGAATGATTTTGGTGACTTACTTTTTAAAGATTAGATTGCTATGAAATTTACCGAACACTTCCATGCTTTCTTTTCCATTTCCCTAGATCAAACCCTCAACTTTGTAGACAAACTAATGGCTGCATTATGGCTAATAGCAATAGACGTTGAGATGACATAATGCATATCCAAAAGTGTATTGTGTTTTTCAGACATAGAGTTCATGGTGTGCTATTATTTTACTGCGCTGAGATAGTAATTGTCCCTGTAATATTTATTGTATGTTTAAATGCATTTAATTATACACATGCTAATACATCCAACAATTCAAACCCCAAAGAAAGCTGAACATTTGCAAATTCTTTTGAGAAGTTGTCAAGCAGCTAGTCAATTGACTATTTATTCCAGCACTAAATCAGTTACTGTAGGCTTAAAGCTATGGTGAGTAGTTTCTTTCGCCCCCGTGAGGAATTCTAAGTAATGACAAAACAGTTGTCGCGTCCACATGATACAAGTCTTCCGTGATCATGCACCGTCCCCACCCCTCCCCCACACAGTTGCTAGTAGCCAAGGAGGACACAAAAGATAAAAAAAAAACACGATGGAGTCTTCAGAAGAGGTAATCATCTTCACTTGAGTTTCTGCGCGTAAAAGTCGCCGGACGACACCAATCTTCTGAACATAGCCATACTGAGAAATACAGAGAGAATTGTGTGGAGCGGATAGCAGGGCTGGGCAATATGTCGATATTATATCTATCGTGATATGAGACTGGGTATTGTCTTAGATTTTGGATACCGTAATATCGTGATATGACACAAGTGTTATCTGTCCCTGGTTTTAATGGCTGGATTACAGTAAAGTAATGTCGTTTTTTGAACTTACCAGACTGTTCTAGCTTTTCTATTATTTGCCTTTACCCACTTATTTATTATATACACATTGATGATGATTATTTATCAAAAATCTCATTGTGTAAATATTTTTTTGTAAGCACCAATTGTCAACCCTACAATATCGCCATCGAGATATTTGGTCAACAATATCGTGATATTAGATTTTTTCCATATCGGCCTAGCTGATAGTCTTAATTAGCTTTGTAGCAACTCATTTGGTAATGGCTTGAATGTAACGGACGTTCATTAATATCAAAAAGTTATGCACAAAAGCTTTAAAGACGTTATCGCTCATTATGAGCCTTGTGAACGAAATAAACATCATAGGGGTGGTGAGTGCAGATAGTACCCAGACCCCCACATTCCCCACCAGGGCTGTACTGGAAATCTTCCCACACCTCCACAACAGAGAGCATCTGTTGGGAGGAGATCCCCAGCTGCTCTCTGTGCTGGTCCCCACTGGCCGTTCCCTGAATATGGCCAATTGTCTGTGAAAACAGTACATTGATAATGGATGTCTGCCACCCTGCCACTGACATGCACAGATTGCTGAGCTGATGGAACAATCAACAGGGGCAAAATATGGAGGCTTATTTATCAGACTCTGGATACAGTTGTTTAAGCCCATTGTGCACTCTAATGATTCACAGATTTCAAATGCAAAGCAGGTGTGTTGTCTTTGTCTTGTGTACCTGAAGTTCATTCCTTTCAGCGTAGTTTTAGAACAGAAATTGTCAAGAATGTTAATCCCAAAGATCCCTTAATGGATACAGAGTACATTTGAAATACCCTCATGTCCTTTTTGGGTATGTTTGCTCTTTACACATTTATTCTAATATATCTTTTTGGGGATGACAATTTACTATACCAAACAGAGATTGCAAGAAGCTGATTGCTAGGGAACCTCTGTAAGTATTTTAGGGACACCTGGAGCTAGCATAAGATAGATTACTGTTTTTCATTCATTTGTACAAACATGGCCTTTCTTTTCATTTTCAGGAGGTGGAGGAAGCATTTAAAGAGACACCGCAGTGGGCATCATTGAGTTAAAGGTTAGTCTCTGTTCCTTTTTACCAATCGAAAAAACACAAAGCATCTATTTTTACTGAAATGCTGTATGTCTAGAGTGGCAGGGCTCCCATTCAGTGTCAGGGTCATCATGAATAAATGCAAGGATTCTTTGTTATTTATACGTTTTGTACTTTGATCCAACAGCAACTTTCATTTCCACACATCTCAGTGCTTTAATCCATTCATTTTTAGTCTTAAAATGTTGGTTGTAAGATTCTATTATGCTATATTAATGTTGTATTGTTCGATAATGTTTTCTAATATTTCTTGATGTAACACGCTAGTTTCCCCCATGGAGATGATTTCACATTCTTTTAAAGCTATTTGATTGTTGTGTTATTGCATTGGAATGGTGGATATTATCTTGTTCATGTTTTATATTTCATTGAGAATTTTAATGGACCATAAAATGTATTTAGTCCCTGCAGAATATCATTCTTTTCCTGTGAGCCTTCAAAACGTTTATAAATCTTGGGTGCTCTTCTAAATAATAAGTAACTAAACTGACAGCTTTGTGGGTGAATTAGAATATTATATTATGTATTCTAAGGATACATATTCTTCAGATGGTAGGCATGGGTATAGAAGATGATGTGTCAAAACCTTTTCTACACAATCCACTTTGATAAAAATGCAACAGCATGTTTTCGGAAAAAGTTATTTGCTGAAGCTGCTTAGTTGCATATTTTGCTGGTTTTAATTAAAGCTTATTTGACTAGAACATCCTCAGCCGAAAACCCAAAGTGTACTGTAAACTCACAAAAAGGCTGACGCTGTAAATGTATGAATAGAAAATTAGCAAGTCTGCTCTGACCCTTGATGGCAGTACTGATGCTGCATGGTGGACCTATTCATAGATTTAGATGCAGTGTATGGAAAACCAGCAAGCTCTGTTATGTCGATTGCTCTGTGGCAAGCGTAGCTGTGTTGATGGATTGCTTATGAGTCCAATACATATGGGTTGAATAATGTATTTTACCTTATCTCAGAGGGGAATAGAATCACAAGCGGACTGTACACTACATCCACTTGTCATTGTACAAGCCATGTTATCAGAAGAAAGAAAAACATAAGATGAATCCTTTGTCACCTAGGTATCTGGTGAATACTAAGTACAGAGGAAGACTTGGGGCTTTGTTGTTTCATGTCAGCACATGTAGATATTAATATTTATATGGAAGTGTGTTGGAAATCATTGGAACCAACGGTCCTCTTCGTTACCTACATTAATGACCAATTGGTTGTATTAAAAAGCGATTTGTAAGTAATCACAAACTTTCTCATCATTCAACAAATCTTTCATTATTTCACAATTTGCACACATTCCCAAAGTCATAGAGTATATAATTATATCCTTGGTGGTCTTTGTATTCCTTTAAAGACAAATTATATAAATGTGGGTAATAATTTTGTTTTCTCACCAACTGGACTGGAGTGTGGAACAACTGCAGGCGCTTGATATGCATTTAGAGCACGGGCCTACTTTTTTGGGGCTGCTCGTGGACCGCCCGGACCCACGCGGACGTGGAAAGTATAAATCCTGCTTTAAATGCCATCTGTTGTGTAAATCAAAGTGAAGTAAGATCAAAATAATATGCATTTGTTTGATGTTACTTTGCTGAGCATACCTTATGCTAGTGGATGTATATACTAGAGATGCACCGATTACAATTTTTTTTTTTTTCCCTTTATTGGACAGTGGATAGACACGAAAGGGGGAGAGAGATGGGGGAAGACACGCAGCAAAGGGCAACAGGTCGGATTTGAACCCGCGCCGCTGCAGGACTCAGCCAACATGGGGTGAACACTCTTACTGGGTGAGCTAGAGGCCACCCCACCAATCACAATTTTCTAGGCCGATTTCTCATTAAGTTTGACCTGCCGATACCGATTTTAGCCGATTCCGATTTCATTTTTTCTAACCACTTTACAGCACACACAAATATTTATTTTCTATCTTTTCTTTAATAGAACATTTTGCATAGAACATAGAAAATGTTTTGAACAGATAATCGATCGCTATAAATATATAAATATATAAATATATAAATTACTCCTGGTGTGGAAAATTCACACACATCTAAAGTGCAATGTTATGGAAGAATCATTTCCTTCTTTTCACATCCAATATCCAACAAAAAAAATTTGATATATTTAGCAAACTAAACTTCTGTATGAAAACAGGGAAAACAGGTAATGGCAATAAAATAATATATAAATAACAAATAAAAATAAAATAAATATAGCCTTGCAGTATAAAGATATTTCTCAAAACACACACACAGGCCTATTGCAATCATTTGTACATCAATTCAAGAGGTGTTTGAATGTCAACAGTAACGCTACCTGAAAACAGCATGTAGTTCCCTTTTTTTTTAGCAAGTTTGCTTTATTTGTCATTGTGCATAAATATGAACAATACCGTTGCTGTCAACGGGCTTCTCTGCTAACGTTAGCTACCGACGGTTACCTCGGAACAATCCAGCAAATAGACGGTACCCTAGGGTACCTGCAACAGATGATTTAAGGTCACCGCTCATTTTACACAGTTTAGCAACAAAACTAAACGCTGAGGGAAGATTACTACGTTTTTAATGTTGGTTTTGAGCAGTATGCATCCCCACTAACCTGGAAAATGTTTTAAACAGTAACGTTAATACAGCGTGTCGGGGGAATACAACGTCTCCTGCGAAGTCAGAGGGACCGCAGCGTTCGCTAACGTTAGCTTCTTGTCTCATCTGGGGTCTGATAAATTTATCAAATTCAGTGTGCCCAACGCTATTTTCCGTAGCTGTCATATTTCACGGGACCCATGTGAGTGCGGTTTTCATGTTCAAGTTGTTCAGCCTCAAAGGGGAGAGAGAGCGGCTGACTGTTCGCCTGAGATCAGTAGAGCAGACTGCACTGCAGAGCCGTGTATAATTACGACTTTATGACATTTCATAAACAGCTGATGGAGCGGCGGGGCGCAGCTGCTACATGCATACAGCTGAAACCCTGCGTGTGCATGTGTGATGCTGATGTTGCACGATGTTAATCATGCGGCGCCCGAGTGCATTTGACCGGCATAAAATCAGCCTAGGTCATGGCCGATCACATGAAAATCGGCCAACTCCGGTCACCAGCCGGTCAGTCAGTGCATCTCTAGTATATACAGTAAAAATAACAGAAATTGCAGTGCACACATGGTTTAAAATCCTCAAGAGTCTTATTTAAAATGCAGGAATACAAAAATCTAAAATGGTACATTGAACGTTGTAAGAGCTCACATTTTCCAGTGTGGCAAAGCAGACACTCTATTCATGCTGACTTTGGCATATGAGTCTTGATATCACCTGGCTTGTTGTGGTTCAAAACTTTACAATCCTCCATGCCCTGTCAAACTCCATCCTTTCACTCCACACTTATATGTTAAAGTCTGTATTCAACTGCCAGTGCTGGTTCAGGCAGGGTTCAGTGGCTATTTACTGAGGCATTGTGGGTGATTCTGTCCTTGTTAAATCCTATTTTGTTTTGTGAGCGTGGAGCTCAGCCTCCTCCAGGCATGTGAAGGTGGAGGATGAAGCCAGCATGCCGACTGGGGACGCAAAGAGCAGTCCAATTTTTCATCCTTATTGCCCATGACATATCCAAAGTGGCAGAGTGCCTTCCATGGAGAGAGAGAGGGGGGGGGGGGGAGGGGGGAGCTCAGCTCAGATGGACTGGGAGGAGTGTATCTCAACTTCCTCCTTCTGTCCTACTGAGCATGGCCCCCAATTTCCGTTGCTTAAACAATGCAATTCGCCAGCGTTCACCAGGGGCGAGGTTAAACTACGAGTGCCAGGGCTCCTGCATTCCTAGGACTTACTCCTCCTTCTGTCTTGTTAATTTAGGGAGACAGTGAATGCAGGATTGAAGCTCACAAAAAGAGAATAAAGAGTGTATTAGTGGCTGACTTACTCTACAACACTGACTAAATGAGGATGTTACATTCATCCTCTAGCCCCATCTTTCACCATAGTTTTCTACAGGTTTCAGCTTTCATTGCACAGGGCTATGGCAGCAATTAATACATCTTTTATTACAATCTAAACATCACTGTGGAGCTGAGTATTGCAATGATGACTTTGCAGACTCAAAACTTTCTTCTTTCTTTTGTTATTTTAATTAGTTATCTAAAAACACTGTCTTTGCAGAGTGCATCTCACAATGTTAATGCGGTGTGAATTTTCCCAATTAGGAACAAATTTTTCAGATTATTACACATAAATGCAGCACAAGAATAAACAAGCTCAACCCCGTCAACACCACCCACAGCAATGCATTTGTTTTACAGGAGAAACTACCAGAAGCTTTTGCCTAAATAACTGAATTACTTAAGACACTATAATACAGTATTTGATGATGATTTTTTTTGGGGATGTCCGTGACTTGTCATATTTGTTGAAACCATCATCATTTTTAACACATATGAATAAGTTGTCTGTAGGGTATGTTTGTAATTTGTAAAAATACTTTGTGTAAATTACATACTGTATTTTGATAAAAACAAAAATCATGTCGTAATTTTAGCTTGATTTTAGTTTTTGGTGTGATTACTTCTTCTGTGTGGATGTGAATAGGGGAAATCATAATTTATATATATTTAAATCACAAAATCAGTATATTTTCTCAGTGATTCTGAATTGATTAAACAAGACTGAGATCACATGCAGGCGGTGAAGTGATGGAGGGCGGTGAAGGGCACTGTCAAGGTGACTTCTGGGGATGTTGAATGGGGGGTGGGATCCCTCGTAGGTGGGTGGGATTTCAGAGGGCCTACGTGACTGAGAAATGTTCATGACAGAGATCCCCCTCCCTCTTTTGCTTTCATTCTCACGGTTGAGATTAAGATCTCTTGTTGTAATTATTGCCCTGTGAGGCAGCCTAATTCTGCCAAATCGATAGCATCCGAACCGTCAGGTGCCATAGAAGATATCTGACAGCAGCTGTTCATGTCCTCTACATGTTCCAGTGGGCTGCAGTGGAAGGTAATGGCAACAGTCTGTGATACATATCTGTTGATCGACTGGCTTCTGGCAAGCTGCCAATCCACCCGCTTCCCTTTGCTTCCCCTCCAGTAATCGCAGGAGGTAGAAAAGATGAAAAGAGACAAAAAATAAAAGGACAAACCCTTGGTGTCTGGGATTTCTAACACCTCACAATAAGGGCATTAAGCATCCCCCGCAATCCCAAGAAACATATGGCTGGCTGCCTTCCCCCCCCCTAACACAGCTGCTTGACAGTTAATTCAGCCTAATGTGAAATTGTACTGTACTATCTGCTGGGCACGGCACGGATCTAACCAGACTGCTTTCATCAGCAAGCAGACAAGAGTACATATCCACCCGACTAACTTTCGTCAATAGTCAGCATTCTATTCCTGTGTAGAATAACACCCAGTTTGAATATAACGAGTGAGAGAGAGAGATAATATCAAAAAGATTTAGCTGAAAAATGCAGTCTGGCATGTCAAATGTGAGGATTTGCTATTTTTCTTTGCTTTATATTAAAACAACACTTTATGTTAAGTCCACCTTTTTACCATTTTATGAGCAGTATATAAACATTTAATGAATGGTTAATAACAGACTATTCTACTTTAAGAATAAAGATATAACTCCTCCTGAGGTGTACAGGTTAAGAATGACGATACAGTAGAGTTCAGATTCCCTGCCCGTGCCCGAACTACGGGTCGGGCTGAAATGTCCCGCCACTATTTTCGGGCCGGGCCCTTGATCAAGCATTTGTGTTTTTTTAATAATTACTTTATTAGCCTAATTGGGTGGGGAGAAAGCTATGCCTCTCCAGCTTCTCCCGTACCTCTGGGTATATCTCCTGCACTGACTTGAGTGTGAGGTAAACTGTGCTAAATCGTGTCTTCCCCTTCTGTAGCACTGTCTTCGATAATTGCGCAACCAGGCCAGATTGTTTCAGATATCTCACGAGTCCTTTAGCAGCAGATATGGTCTCTCCTATATCCGGCGCGTTGTCGGCCAGTGCGACGGCATGCAGACCGTGGCGAAGGACAGTATTAATTAGGTGATCGAGACAAGAAAGTCTCCTATATGGTTCCAGGGCTTTGATTTTGTTGCTGCCTTGATCTGTTACCCACAGGTAAAATAAATTGTAGTTGAGAACGTCAGTTAACGGCACACGTATTAAAAAACTGTCGGGTTTAAATCGGGTTTGGGCTCATAATTACAGTTAATGTGTCGGGCCGGGCTCGGACATGATGTGCATGGGCTCGGGTAGGGTCGGGCTTGATTTTTTGTACAATACAGTAAAACACTGTTTTAATAATATAAATGTCTTCATATGTGAATGTATTATTGTTGACAAAAACTAAACATTAATAAACACGTAACATGGACTAAATGTTTGTATATTGCTTATACAGTACAAGCTACAAAGGGGGACTTAAAGTGTCATCGATAGGGCATGGGATGTTACCGTTACCTTGGGGTCTAGGAACGTGTGACAGGATTTGATTTCAGTGATTTTTTTTTCACATTTCATTCATTCAAATATTGATTCATCCAAATAATGACAGCGTTAGTTACTGCTCCAAACTACTCTATTTGATCATTACACTTCATTGCGGCTTACACACGGACAATCACATTTATGGAAAAATGCTTAAAGATCCCATATTATGCTCATTTTCAGGTTCATAATTGTATTTTAAGGTTGTACCAGAATAGGATTACATGGTTTTAATCTTCAATAAAACACCATATTTTTGTTGTACAGCACAGCTCTCTCTCACTGCTGCAGCTCCTCTTTTCACCTTGTGTTCAGGTCTCTGTTTTAGCTACAGAGTGAATCATCTTTTCTTCTGTACTATCTTTGGCTGCACTCGCACATGCGCAGTAGCTCAGATCGTAGATCATGTCAGTTAGCTCCATAGACAGTAAAAGAAAGGTTGTTTCTCCAACTTTGGTCAGTTACAAGGCAGGATTAGCCGGAAGACTTCTTCTAAAGGAGGGTGCACATGTAAGTACTTCTTTTGTAGATTATGGTGAACTTGTGTGTGTGTTGTAGCAGTGCTTTGCCATTGAGAACGAGCTAGTATGCTAACACTAGCGCTAGCATGCTAACGGTTGCGGTTAGCCCGTCGTTTCGGCTAGTTACGTAAAAAGCTGTGCAGATTTTGAACAGCTCACCCAGAGACTGAAGGCAGGACACATTCAGAAAACGTATCTCACTCAAAACAGCATGGGTAGATTTTTTTCAAAGTTTGTATGCTTGTGGAAGCACCAGAGACACAAAATGACACCCCAAATCCCAGAAAAAAGTGTTTTTTTTTTTTCATAATATGGACACTTTAAAGCAGGACAATGAACTGATTGACAGCATGGTATGTTTTGAATTACAGATTAGTTAAGGAGCTTGTTTATGAAAGCCTTATGAACGCCTTCACTTGGAAGTGTAGTAGGATCATTACTTTGGTAGACGGCCGTGAGGTTCTCCAAACGTGGGTGTTCAGATAAGGGAGACGCTGCCATCATACTAAAGCTTGAGGGATTCAAAGGAAATTAAAAGAGAGTGAAGTCAATTACATTCCTTTTAATTGTAGAGAAATGGCAGCAAATTAATTACATGTCAATACTGTACTTCAGTGAGGCTACCATCCCTGTGTTTAAGCATGATGTGGTTTGGTTGAGTGTGTGGAGGTGAGTCCACATTTATATGTCACTGTGCATTTGTGTTTGCACAGATGCTTGTGCAGAATGTAGGTAGGTGTGGGGTGTTGTCTTCCTGCTGGAGCTTATGGATCTATTGAACTCATAGTGATGCAGCTTAATGATGGGTGACTGCCACATTGCACAAGTTGAGAGATTAATGTATTTTAAAATAACAAACTCTAAGCTTTAGTGATATCAATATGCATTTAGTGCATAGCTTAAGAAGTATTTTAGTGGATGATTTGTATTCAAGTATCATGCGGGACATTGCTTAATATCATAGTTTAGACTTTACATGTGCAGTGAATGTGAGTTTGCATTTCTGCGTGAGTTGTTGCCGTGTTTGTCAGTTAGAAGAGCGAGTGCTGTTCAATGGTGGATCGTGACTTTCCTGCCTGTGTGGGAGCTGCTGCTACTCCCACGCATATCTCTCTCTCTCTCTCTCTCTCTCTCTCCAAATTCCACTGGTCTTTAACCTCAGCTCATTTCTCACTTAACCACAAATCCACTCTGAGTCACAACTTCCATCCATGAAAGAAATTGTAAGTTTGGCGTGTGAAAGCTCATTTTCTCTGTCATGCATTCAACTATAAATCACACCAACTTATATCCATGCTAACAACATACTGTATGCATTATTTCCCTAAGCACTCACACATTTTACATGTGTGATAAGTATTGCACAATGTACAAAATGTTTTTATGCTTCCACGCTGGCTGCAACCGTGGCCAAAAGCATTATGTTTATGGGTTGCCCGTATGTCCGTCCATCCCATTATTGTTATTGCGTTATCGCAGGACCCCTATGGGAAATGTCTTCACATTTTGCGCAAACATCCACTTTGACTCAAGGATGAACTGATTAGATTTTCTAGGTTAAGTCACTGTGATCTTATGACATTATTATAGCGTTATGTTTATGGGGTTTCCGTCCTCCCTCCCATTCTTGTGAACGCGATATCGCAGGCGTTTGAGGGAATCTCTTTAAATTTGTGACAAACATCTACTTGGACTCAAGGATGAACTGATTATATTTTAGGTCAAAAGTCAAGATCTCCGTGACCTCATAATGTCCCGCAAAAACACTGTTCTGGCCATTATTCAACGCCATAACTCAGAAACAGTAGGGGAGATTGTGACCATGTTTCACATTTGGTCGGATACTGAATTGGTGGCACTAATCTTGAAACTGGTGGTGGTTGTATAGATCTTCTGTGCTGCCAGGTTGAAGATGTGTGTAAAGCATCCATGTTTTGCCAAAAAATACATTTAATACCTTTTTATTCTTAAGTCTTCACTACATATTTTATATTAGTCTGGACAGACATGGATGCAAACTGCAACTTGACTGGTTGGCAGAGGCATACAACTGCAAGGCGGTAATTGTAGTTTAATGATGCTGTGTGACTCACACGTTTACATCTAACATGATGCATAATGCATGTCATACACAGGTTTTTAATTCATTTGCAAAAAATGTTTCTGGGATGAGTAGGTCGCACACAAGATGATCTTTCAGATGACAACACAAAACAATTTAGCATTTTCTGAAATTTCCTTCTCGATGACCTTGGAGGCTTTGTGTGGCTGGGCAGTAACAGGGTTGCTAAGGTAATTTAATTACAGGACCCTCCATGGGCATCAGTAATTACTGCTCTGTAAATCCCCACTAATCCCACTTCTGAGTCCCCTACACAGACAGCGCTGACTTCTCGATCCTGTCCCAGACAGAAACACTCCCAAAAACACCACACTGTTCCTGTTTGCACAAAGATGCTCCCTGGGGGTTTTATTCGTTTAAGATGTGTACTCTCCATACTGTATTGTATGTGCCTCAATGTCTCTTTCAGTGCAAAGGGCTCCAGTCATTAGTCCCAATGAATTCCTCTCCTCATATGTGAGTCAAAGGGACTCCCAGGTCAGAAAGGCCACTCATCTCGCCACAGGAATGTCGTAGTGAGCTCTGTGAGCAGCATTGCCTGGTGACTGGAGTTAGAAGAGAAAGAGAGGAGATAAAGATGGATGAAAGTCCAGGAATTTCTCCAGAAAACATCTGCAGTTATCAACATACCCTCTGCTGAGTTTATGCGTAGATGAAAGTAATAAAACAAATAAATAAGCTAAATTTGGTAGCAATTAAGGGTGTGAATCTTCACTGGTCTCACGATTCGATTCAAATATGATTATCCTGTCGAATCGATTCGATATCATGAAGCATCAAGATGTGTCACCTCCTCAATATTATTATATATTGCCACACGTGGTTTTCATCAACAAATTCAATCAGTCAGGTATACATCAATTCCTGTCTGTCACTGCATCGATGCACAATTGTCCAGGTCCATATCACGATGCATCGATGCAATGATTAATTTCAACACCCCTAGTAGCAAAGTGCTACTTACTTAACTATGGTTGTGCAAGTGTGTCCCATACTTTGTAAAGATCCATATACTTTAAATTGTGTGTACTTTACGCATCTGTTGACCATTTTCGAAAGCATACCATTGTTTTTAGATACATTTTATACCTTCCACAGAGAAGCTATTCATTTCACTATGGATATCAAATTGGAAATGTTTAAAACTGCACTAATCAATATTTTCATGGGATATTTAATGGAAAAAATTGAAAGGTGTCACTTATAGTCTTACTTGCAGAGACTGCAATTCCCCTCAGTTCTATGGAGCGTTTTAGCATCTTTTAACTACTTGTTAAAACCACCCTCCCGTTCTCTCCAGGTGTAGCAGGAGCTGCAAAACAGCTCTAAAAACTGACCCGAGCAGGTGTTGTATGTATGTGTGGGAGTTTGTGTACAGTATCTGCAGCATGCATGTGAGTGAGAGAAGCCGGGTGGTGGTGGTGAAAGGAGCACCTGGGTGTATTGAAAAGAGTTCACTGAATAGCTCCATATTTGAACAGCCACTTATCTAGCGATAAAGCTGTAAGTGATTTGTGGCAGCTTCCAGAGAGAGAGAGAGAGAGAGAATCTGCTCTAATTAAGGCTACAGTACAAGTGCATGTACCCTGTGGGCCAATACAATACATGAATGAATTGAAGGGGCAAAAAGTAAGATTTCCACAATACCACAAAAAGGCAGTAACATATCTGCGGGTATTGATATGAAGGTTGACCAGGGGCGCTCATTTTGTGAATCAAAGTGCTGCCAGTGTGTCGCATGCAGAGGTAGTGCTGACAGTATTTTCGTGGCATGTGCACCATGGCTACACCATGAAAAAGGATTTACTTAAAATAATCTATCTTCATACAGTATCAGTGAGTGTTCTCGTCTTTTGCCTCAGGCTGAAAACTTCACCTTGATAACTCATGATCCAAAGGAATTATGAACTTGCAGAATGCTGGAGTTCGCATCCATTTAATTGCCTAACCTCAGCTACCTTATCCATAAATATTTTTGCCATAAACACAATGTTTCTTTATTCTTAACTTAGTTGTGATGCACAGGTATTATAATTGTGTATTGTTGGAATTGGACATGAAAAAAACATTGGCTTTATACATTATCTTTTTTTCAGAATCGTCCAATATTGATCTTTGCTAAATTAAAGGACAAATCCGGCGCAAAATGAACCTAGGGGTTAATAACACATGTGCACGTCGTTCGACTGGTCGTGACTGTTTTCCCAAGATGGCACCCGCCTGTGTACATGAACGGTACTGTTTTTATAAACTATCTTTTTAAAAACTGTCTGTATACTGTATAAGTTTTCAATGCTTCGGTTTACATGTAGGGACCCTCATTATGCTACCGTGGAAGTGTGGTGCTATTTTTGAGCCTTGTTAGTGGTGTAGAAATAGCGATTTCTTTTTACTTTACCCTTGCCCCAACGACTAGCGTTATAAGCTAATTAGCGGTTTGCGATAAAACTGGTCACATTTGATTAGCATGAAAACATATCCCAGAGAATGGTCGGTACACGTGTTAGTACACATATGTTATTAACCCCTAGGTTCATTTTGAGCCGGATTTGTCCTTTAATGTAATACAATGTCACTCCTTACCAATCACAGCTTATTTAATACCCTTTAAAAGCAATGTCTCTGACAGTTTGGAGGTTCCAGTTTCCCAAGATGAAAACCTATATGGAGAGTAGCAGGTGCAAACTATGCTGCCAAGGACAGATGTCTCTTTTAAAATTGAATTAATGCGGCCACCTTATTTTACATGCATGATGCAGGTGCATGATTTTATCACAAAAATGTCCCTTGTCCCTTTGCACAGAGATTCAGAATACCACAAAAATGAAGATACACCCACAACTTAATTACTTCCCCTGATATTGAGCAACATAAAAGACAGGGTTTTGGAGCTACAGCCAGTTCCTACAGGATCCATCCATCCATCTTTGTCCGCTTATCCTGGGTCGGGTCGCAGGGGCAGCAGCTCCAGCAGGGGACCCCAAACTTCCCTTTCCCGAGCCACAGGGAGCTCCGACTGGGGGATTCCGAGGCGTTCGCAGGTCAGGGTGGAGATATAATCCTTCCACCTAGTCCTGGGTCTTCCCCGAGGCCTCCTCCCAGCTGGATGTGCCTGGAACACCTCCCTAGGGAGGCGCACAGGGGGCATCCTTACCAGATGCCCGAACCACCTCAACTGGCTCCTTTCGACGCAAAGGTGCCACGGCTCTACTCCGAGCTCCTCACGGATGACTGAGCTTCTCACCCTATCTCTAAAGGAGACACCAGCCACCCTCCTGAGGAAACCCATTTCGGCTGCTTGTACCCTGGATCTCATTCTTTCGGTCATGACCCAGCCTTCATAACCATAGGTGAGGGTAGGAGCAAAAATTGACCGGTAGATCGAGAGCTTTGCCTTCTTGCTCAGCTTTCTTTTCGTCCTTTCGACCAATCTCCCGCTCCATTGTCCCCTCACTCGCGAACAAGACCCCAAGGTACTTGAACTCCTTCACTTGGGGTAAGGACTCATTCCCACCCGGAGTCCTCTGGAATAACATATCCCAGAAAGACTCCTTCTTCACGGCTTCCCTGACAACCGGTGTCCACCACGGTGTTCGTGGGTTACCACCCCTTGAGGCACCCCGCCGCAGCTTCAGCAATGGAAACTTTGAACATTGTCCACTCAGGTTCAATGCCCCCAGCCTCCACAGGAATGCACAAAAAGCTCAGCCGGAGGTGTGAGTTGAAAGTTTGTTGGAAAGGAGCCTCCTCTAGACGTTCACAGTTTACCTGCACTACACGTTTGGGTTTACCAGGTCTGTCCAGAGTCTTCCCCCACCCCCTGACCCAACTCACCACCAGATGATGATCCGTTGACAGCTCCGCCCCTCTCTTTACCCGAGTGTCCAAAACATGTAGCCTCAGATCAGATGATACGATTATAAAATCGATCATTGACCTTCGGCCTAGGGTGCTCTGATACCAAGTACACTTATGAGCATGAACAGTCAGAGTTTTCCCCCCCAAAACTCTCTTGTCCACCGGGGTGAACTCCGGTCCCCCACACCCGCCTGGCGCCTCACACCCTGGGCAACTCTGGAGAAGAAAAGAGTCCAACCCCTATCAGGGCTCCAGAGTGCGACCAATTTGGTCGCACATGCGACCAAAATTTGTAAGGGTGCGACTAACATTTGTCCTAGGTCGCACCGGTGCACCTAACGTCCTCGCATCCGCTGCCTCTCCACAAACAAAGCAATGTCGTTTATATCGATATGTTGCGTTTAATGTTGCGTTATATGACCCATTTCTTCTGTAAAGCCGTGCCTATGTTTTGGATCTCTTCTCTTACTCTGCGCGCAGCCCCGCCCCCATTCACTCACACTGTCACACACACGGCTCCCCTGCATCATGGAGAGACACAGCGCCGGTAGGTACAGTTTTAATTGTTATTAACACAGCTATATATTGTTAAGCATGAGAGGGAAACCTGTATTTGTACCAGTGTTTCCGTTGGTAACTCTCTGTTGTTACGGCCGCCACGGCGAAAAACACAGACGAAGTTATTGAATGCAACTAACTTCAGTTGGTTGAGTAATAGCGCGTGAGACGGAGCCTGCTGGACCTGGGCGGGAGATGTGACCCATGGCCAGAATATCATAGTTCATATATATATATATATATATATATATATATATATCCTAGGCTATTTATTTCAGATAATTTTCATTTACATGTGTTGGAGCTGTATATTTTCAAACTGGGAAGTAAACCCTGTCTTTGCATTTTATTTTAATCACAATATGTTTTAACAAAAGAGCCTGTGAAAAGTGGCTTTGACTTAAAACGGAACATTTAGCCCGCTTTGTAAAAAATACAGAGATATATATTGTGTATCGCCATTCAGCCGAAAAATACAGAGATATGATTTTCAGTCCTGGACTAGTGGAATATCTGATAAGAATCAGTGTGGGGGGCCCAGTTTGGTGGATTTTGATGCTAGTGAGTGTGGAGAGCTGGTTTAGCCAAGGCCAAAGGGGAAGAAGGCCAAATTACAGGTGTTGGCCATCTGAGGGGCATGCGACAGCGAGGGGGGGTCGCTATAAGACTTTGAGCCATGAAATGTGAAGTATCAGTTCAGGGAAGCACTTTGAAACAGTAGCACTTTGTATTTTGAAATGTTTTATTTTGCTTAAAATGTTTTAGTTTGGCAGCTCAGTGAAGCACCTTAAACCTTTATTTATTTTTTTAAATATGTTTATTTTTATATTTTATTTATTTTATTACATTTATATAGCGCTTTATCATAGACACTCAAAGCGCTTGGGGGGGAACTGCTCTCTAACACCACCAATGTGTAGCACCCACCTGGGTGATGCTTGGCAGCCATACAACGCCTTACGATGCCAGGCGCCAGACGCTCACCACACATCATATATGCAGTATGATTGTGCTTCAAATTAAAAAAAGGTATTTACCTACAGCTTATTCTTGTTTAAAATCATGTACATAATATATATGAATGTATATGTAGCGTGATAAAAAGGTGACCTTGAAATTGTGGCATTAACGGCGACGCAAGGAAAAATGTGGGTGCACTTAAATTTTGTGCTGGTGCACCTAAATAAAAAAGTTAGGCGCACCAGTGCAACCAAGGCAAAAAGTTAGTCTGGAGCCCTGCCTATCCAAGAGTATGGTTCCAGAACCGAGATTGTGCGTAGAGGTAAGCCCCACCAGATCTAAATGGTAGCGCTCCACCTCCCGCACAAGTTCCGGCTCCTTCCCCCTCAGAGAGGTGACATTCCACGTCCCCAGAGCCAGCCTCTGCTGCCCGGGTCTGGTCCGTCAAGGTCACTGACCTTCACTGCCACCTGTGTGGCAGCGCACCAGACCCCAGCGGTTCCTCCCACAGATGGTGGGCCCATGGGATGGAGAGGGAGGTGCCACATTGCTTCTTCGGGCTGTGCCCGACTGGGCTCCATGGCAAACCCGACCACCAGGCGCTCGCTGACGGACCATTCTTTGTCTGGCCCCTCACCTGAGACCACTTTGCCATGGGAGACCCTACCAGGAGCACCAGGTTCCAGACAACCTAGCCCTCAGGTTCATAGGGACACACAAACCTCTCCACCATGATAAGGTGATGGTTCCCGGACATCCTACAGGATGTCAATCAAAAATAGCCATGGTTTAACATTACAGATACCAGCACAATAACAAAAGCACATAAGCTATTAGGATTTAAATTGATGCCCACATGTAATACAATTTGTGTGTAATACAATTTGTGTATGCCAAGAGCAAGTTAGTCAGTAGTTCAGTTTGTATATATGAGTTATAAAAGCTATTTCCTGTTCTCTTGGTGGTTGAGTAAGACCAGTTATTTGAAATGTCTAAAGGTGACCGTTAAAATGCTCCTGACATTTGGGGAATAGTCCTTTTTGTTCACCTATCTCCCTGTTATTTCAGCGCATTTTTCCTCTAAATGGCATTTCGCCCTTTTGATTCCTCTTTCACCCTGTTGATCCCTCTTCCTCCTTTTTCCTTTCTTGTTCCATCTAGGTTCACCACTGACAGGCTCCTGGTTTGAAAGAATTGCTCCTTATTTGTTTTTAGCTTTTCTGTTCATATGTCTATTTCTCTGTGTGTGTGTGTGTGTGTGTGTGTTTGTGCGCACTACAGTATTGTACTTAGAAGGGGTTGACTTCAACAAAACGTTTTGACAGCATTAGGTGCTGTTACATCATTTTAAAACTGCTTATTGGTCAGTGTGTTCAATTTCATAATTTCTTTCTCAATCAATGACTAATTGATATACACTCACCTAAAGGATTATAGGAACACCTGCAGTTATCTGATCAACCAATCACATGGTAGCTGATTCAATGCATTTAGGGGTGTGGTCCTAGACAATCTCCTGAGCTCCAAACTGAATGTCAGAATGGGAAAGAAAGGTGATGTAAGCAACTTTGAGCGTGGCATGGTTGTTAGTGCAGACGGGCTGGTCTGAGTATTTCACAGTCTGCTCAGTTACTGGGATTTTCACGCACAAACATTTCTAGGGTTTACAAAGAATGGTCTGAAAAAGGATCAGCATCCACTTTGCTGCAGTCCTGGGGGGCGAAAATGCCTTGCTGATGCTAAAGGTCAGAGGAGAATGGGCCGACTGATTCAAGCTGATAGAAGATCAACTTTGACTCAAATAATCACTCGTTACAACCGAGGTATGCAGCAAAGCTTTTTTGAAGCCACAACACGCACAATCTTGAGGCAGATGGGCTACACCAGCAGAAGACCCAGGTACCACTCATGTCCACTAAAAATAGGAAAATAAGGCTACAATTTGCACGAGCTCACCAAAATTGGACAGTTGAAGACTGAAAAAATGTAGCCTGGTCTGATGAGTCTCGATTTCTGTTGAGACATTCAAATGATAGTCGGAATTTTGCGTAAACAGAATGAGAACATGGATCCGTGGTGTAATGGTGTGGGGGATGTTTGTTTGGCACATTTTAGGCCCCTTAGTACCAATTGGGCATCATTTAAATTCCACAGCCTACCTGAGCATTGTTTCTGACCATGTCCATCCCTTTATGACCACCATGTACCCATCCTCTGATGGCTACTTCCAGCAGGATAATGTACCATGTCACAAAGCTTGAATCATTTCAAATTGGTTTCTTGAACATGACAATAAGTTCACTGCACTAAAATTGCCCCCACGGTCACCAGATCTCAACCCAATAGAACATCTTTGGGATGTGGTGGAACGGGAGCTTTGTGCCCTGGATGTGCATCCCACAAATCTCCATCAACTGCAAGATGCTATCCTATCAATATGGGCCAGCATTTCTAAAGAATGCTTCCAGCACCTTGCTGAATCAATGCCACAAAGAATTAAGGCAGTTCTGAAGGCGAAAGGGGGTCAAGCACGGTATTAGTATGGTGTTCCTAATAATCCTTTAGGTGAGTGTATTTTTGGCCATGTCTTGATTTAAAGCTGTCAGTGTTGTGGTTTGGTCATGTGTCAGTCAAACAGCACAGTTTTTTTTATTTTTTTATTGATGAAGTTTGAGTTTGAGTGGGGGGCACTCTTTACTCAGCTTTATCAAGACACAATTTCTATCACCCATAAAGCAAACTGTCCAGTTCTTCTTTTTATTCCAAATAAACTGTCAACCCCTCTATCTAGCACATATTTTTCTGAGATTCCAGAGATAAAGTAACATTTATAGGATTCTGAAAACAAGCCATCACTCAAGGTTTTCATTTTATTGAGTAAATATTTCAGCGGAAAATAGGATGTTTTAGACAGTATAAATCTTCTTCATTCAGTCTTTTTATGTTGTTGTTTCAACATACACAGATAAGTGCTGCACCTGTAGAGCTCAGTGACATCCCAAAGGATAGTAATCGGCACCCAGAGACCCAGTTCAGTCATTAGTGATAAATAGCTGTCTACATTTTTCCTGTTTAAAAAAAACATTAATTTCAATAACACCTCAAACAGTATATAGACTTCCTAGAGTGTTTACTCTCTTTCTCAGAGAAATTGTTTGGCCAAAACTATTATATATCTTCCAGCCAGTTTACGTTTGCAAGGGAGATACGCTTAGAGGTGTTGGAGGTGTGCAATTTTCAGCCGCTCGCTGTGATAGCGAATGGCCTCTGCTGTGCTGGGATGCGTGTTTAGCCAACTTTGTTGGGATAGACAACAGATATTCTCCATAGCAGGGTGGCCTGCACAGCTCAGCATGGTCGCACTTCTTTCCCTGCTCATTAGGGTTGAACTATAAGACTGCTGTGCCATAAATCTGCACCGGCCACATCACCTTACGCAGCAATCGATCCCCCCGCAAGCCACACAAGACACACACACAGTGCACAAACACAGCCAGTGAACCAAAGCTTATGTACATAGGAGCAAGCTGTGCAGTGTCCAGGCAGGGTGTTACTCACTGTTTGTTTTGTCCCAGCTAAGAGTGTGTGTGTGTGTGTGTGTGTGTGTGTGTGTGTGTGTGTGTGTGTGTGTGTGTGTGTGTGTGTGTGTGTGTGTGTGTGTGTGCGCACTGCGCTTTATCAGCCTGTGCACTTTATTTACACACTGGGGCCCTTCATAGACAGACACATATACAGTACACACACATTTAACATCTGTTCACGCCTGAGGTCCCATATCTCGCAGAGTTACAGTTAGCTGCAAACTTCCTGTTCTCTAGCAGCTCACACATAAGTGTAGAAGAGGAAGTAGTGTAGAGTAGAAAACATCTGTGAACGATCCTATGCCTCATAATTAATCCGTAAACAAAACAAGCAAACACTTTGAAGGTAAATTCAAGGTTTTCCTGAGGAGAGGATTGATTGGATGCAAGAGAACCCATCAAGGAAGTGAGTGTGTGGCTGGAAGGGCAGACAGGAAGCACAAAGAGGACAAACATATCAGCAGGGTGCTGCCGATAGGGATGGGGCCGATCCGATCCAGTATCGGTATCGGGACCGATACCAGCGAAATTCAGGTATCGGATTTTCCCGATCCAACCTGCGGAGATTTCCGATACCACGAGCCATGTCTGCACTTTAACGTTGTCTGCTGAAATGGCTCCAAAAGTGATTCCTGCCGGCTGGTCTGCTGGTTGGCTGCAAACTGTGGAATAGATTTCCTGAACTGAGGCGCGGCTCAATGAGACACAGAGTTATGAGACACGTCCCCGCTCAGGAAGTCCATTCCGCAGTTTGCAGCCAGCTAGCAGGATAGTAGCATGAGCAGCATTGTGGCTAGCTCGATGCTATCCTGTGTGTCCGCTGTTTGGAAATACTTCACAGTGGAAACACCGCAGAGCAAGACAGCAAAATGCAAAAACAAAACAGGACTTTCACAACCGTCTGTCCCAGTGTTGTCGCTGGCTTGTGGCGTTTCATTTCCCCGTTGTTGCGTCCCCCAGAGACCCCGGATCGTGTCCCGACGGCCGCTGTTTCAGAGCAGCCGCTGCGCAGCCGTGAAAACAGAGGTGTGTGTGTGTAAGTGTGTGTGTGTAACTAAGTGTGTGTGTGTGTAAGATGTTTACAGTTATTGCACTTTTCTTATATTTCAGATATTTTACATTTTAAAACGTTGATTTGTTGATGCTACAAGAGCCAGTGTGCTTGATTTGCGCTGTTCACACACTGTTTTATTGATATTTGACATTTTGGGAATGTAATAAATATTGACATGACAATCAATTTGAAACCCTTACAGTTGGATATCTGTTTTCAGAATGGGATTTTTCCTGTTTTTCTGACTTCCTTTTCTGACCTTATACTTACCTCAAGTTGCCTTTTGGGACATACATGCATACGTACGTCCATATCATACTTGCCTGTTGAGAGGAGTTTATTTCAGCATCATATAAAATCAACAATAATGATAATAATAATATTAAAGCAAACACAGCTCTGGTATCGGAATAGTATCGGTATCGGCCGATATCCAAATTCAGGTATCGGGATCGGATCGGAAGTGAAAAAATGTGGATCGGTGCATCCCTAGCTGCAGAACTTGATTCCAATTTAAACACATGAAAATGGCCAAGATTTAATGTTGCAGGCTACATACGTCTCAGGTTTCATCCCACCACCTGCCAAGAGTCATGTCCGACGTGTTATTGAGTAAAACCTTGCAACTCTGCCTCCTCACTTATTGTGTCCATGACTAAAATGCAGCTTCACCCCATAACAAACCAGATAAATTATTTGCATCTGCCATACCACAAGGAACACAATATACCACAGTACTGGCCATGGCACAAAAACATAACATGATCATGACCAAAGCACAAATTTCTGGTACAAAGGAAGTATTATAGTGAATCCAGGCCTGTGCAAATGCTCTTATGTTTTCCTTTTTCACTTTTTGTCTGAAATGATTTTATCACAAACTCAAAGTTATTACTAAGTCTAAATTCAGAGGCTGAAATAGATTTAATTTAAGATATCATGTAGTATGTGTAAGAGTCATTAACTCAACAGTGAATATTTGTACTATACCTTTTATACATATAAGATAAAAGAAGAAGAAATAAAAAAAAGAATACAATTGCCAAGACCATCACCTGTGATTGATTTTGATGATAATGCCGTACTGTAAAACAGACAAATAACTGGACTACAGCACAATAAAGACACAAAGGCTCAAAATGTGATGGTACAAGTAAATACATAACTTATTCTCCAATCACTATTGATTCTATCTCTTTGTTAGTGAGCTTATGATTGGCCTTAATGGACATGTTCGAGCATAACATTCTGCCTACAAAGACCCAGATTGGACAAGCTCTGACCAATGGCAGTAGACCAAAGTACTTCTGCATTTCATGGCAATAAAGCACTGTTAAACATCTCCACCTCCATCAAGTCACGTGCTGTTGGCCTCGCTGTGTCCATTTGAGTGGTCAAATGAGACTCAACTGCTTGGCAGGTTTTTGCTGCTGGTCCACCTTTGCATCTGCTGCCCCCTCTCTGGAAGATCCAAGTGCCACAACTGGTCAGGCTGAGAGTCGGAGGGGACGCCAGGCAGCTCCTTGAGGCAGAGCATTAGCATACACTAACTCTGGGAATGCCCTTGACTAGCTGTCTGCTTAATGGGACGTGAGAAGCATCAAATACACCAGCGGACCTAATGAGTCAGGAATAGGTGGAGTGAGACAGAAAGATGGAGCGAATAAAAAATAAGTGTGAAATGTCAGGAAATAGTGAGCTCAGAGATGGAGGGGATGTGTACATTTTGTATGACAGAAGAAGAGCAAGCGAGGGAGAGAGAGAGAAGTTGTGGGAGGAGGCTGGAGTAGGTGGGCGGGAAGAGAGGAAGCGAGTATCACGGACAGAGAGAGAGAGAGAGAGAGTGAGAGGGAATAGTGAGCTGCATGCTTGCCAGAGCTGTTGACTGGGTGTTTGAGTGTGTGATCGTGAGTGCTTCTTGAGCCGTTGTGTGAAAAAAGGGGACATTGCTTTTTAAGCCTGTTGTTTTTTTCTTTTCTTTCTTCTTAAAGTGCCACATTGAGCTCCCTCACCGAAAGCAGAACTTGACTAAACCCCATTTCCTGGGATTGTAAAGAGGACCCAGGGAGGACAGCGTGCTGCCAGGTATGAAAAAAAGATTATAAAATAGAGTATAGCAGTTTGGAGATGATGATAACATGGTTACACAGTCAAATGGCATTAGAGCTATTGTTTGTGTTGCTGCTTTGAATGAATATGTGTCACGCCTGGTTGACATGCTGGTTTTGTGTGTGTGTGTGTGTGTGTGTGTGTGTGTGTGTGTGTGTGTGTGTGTGTGCGTGTCGTAGGACACTGTAATGTGATTGTGACTGGAGTCAGAGCAGGAGGAGGAAGATGAGGAGGAGGTGTAGTGTCTTTTTGACTGCAGGATGACAGATGTCAGGGGATGGCATTACCGAAAGAGGAAAAAAACTCACATTTCAAAGATCAGATCAAATTCAGAGAAACTGGAAAGAGCGGAAAGACTTTTTTTTTCTGTCTCACTTGTTTTGCAACGGTTCCTTTTCGCCCTCAAATAGTGTGGTGTTAAATGTTCTTACTAGAGATCAGAGTTGCCATTTCAACACAAATCACCTTTTCTGTGTGGCTCATGTTTTGTATAGTATGCTTGAACACTGATCACAATATTTTAGTTTGTGAGCAATTTGTGTTTGTCTACATTTGTGAGCGGGACCTGGCTGAATGTGGCTCTACAGCTGATGGGATCCGTGGCATTAGTGACAGGCTGAGATAAGCACACTCCCGCGGGTCCCACGACCGCTAGGGTTAGGCCGAGCTCCAGATCA
This sequence comes from Gymnocephalus cernua, assembly GCA_023631565.1. Classification (NCBI taxonomy): domain Eukaryota; kingdom Metazoa; phylum Chordata; class Actinopteri; order Perciformes; family Percidae; genus Gymnocephalus; species Gymnocephalus cernua. The sequence goes on along the minus strand of CM042447.1, from coordinate 6,790,130 downwards.
ATGGCTGCTCCTCAGGCTCAGCTTGGCAATGGTGGCAGCAGTACAGTCTGAGGAAACATCTATTCCGCTACAGAAAAGAGAAAAAAACATGCCGTATTTAGAAGTTGTATCTATAGTATGATAGCGTGGTTTCCTAACCCAGGACTTGCTTTCTTTGTCATTTAATGAGAAGTGATACTTTAATCGAATCACTGCACTGCCATCCTTGCTGTTTATCATTTCCTCTTTGTCATTCCTTATCTCTCATTATCCTAGATTTAACTGAATTTAACTAGTCAATCTCTCTTCCTTCCAATCCCTCCCTGCTTTCATGCATGCTGACGTACAGTACGACTATTAAACAAACAGACCAGAGGGCTGGAGGCTGAACCAAAGCTTCTCTGTTCTTAATAACATTTGCACGTTTTTTTCTTCTTCTCTCATTTAAAAACATGAAAGAGGTGACGGTTGCTAGCCATTGTCTATTTACTTCCATTGTCTCACACTGGAACAAGCCATGAAAGCCAACACGCGGCTCCAGTCTTTTCAAACGCAAAACTAATTCAGTTGGATTTCAGTTCCATTTTGACTTCATTTTTCCACCACCTTTTGGATCCTTTATTCTCCTGCAAGGTCCATTAAATCCTATTCACATCCACTGCACCTTTTTTGTTCCGTGGAAAAGGGATTAGTACTGTACATCCCATAGTAAACCTGAACAATCTGCTCACCTTTCATATTGTTGCCAATGTTTCCATTGAAAGTACGTTTAAAGTCGTTTATAGAAGCATATTTAAGTCATTCTCTATAAAGACAACTGAATAATTTTTTTGTAAAATATTAGGCCCACTGACATTGTCATTTGCTTTAACAACTACTATGTGTATTGCATGTGTGTGTCCATGGTGTGTGATATGTATCCAGCTGTGAGATCTCCCATTGCATCAATAGTTAATGAGCGTCTCTAGCACTCATTCACACACACACACACAGTGTTTTTGTTTATCTAGTGACTCTAAAGCCTGGTGTGACACATACAGTACTGTGCTGTACTGTGCCATTATCAAGCTTAACCACAGCTCAGCCTGAGGTGGATTTGGATCCAGACACATTTTGACCTTCACACAACCTTGCAGTGTTACAGTGGGTGTTTGGTTAGTTATTAAGGGGTGGCAACATTTGAGAGTAATGACTTGCCTCATAAATCTTATTTAGAAATTTTATAAAACTGTAATTAAATCTGTTTAATGTGTTCCCCAAAAATAGTATTAGTTGTAAATATACTGTACATGCTTTAACCTGTATGAGGGTGTTGGTGTGTGCAATAGTTCTGACCTGATCGCTCCATCCATTGACATTACAATTTTCTTTGCCCAGAGCGTCAGTCAGCTCCTTTCGGTCCACTGGATGCAATGCGCTCTCTCCGTGACTCAATCCCTCATCCACTCTGATTGGCTGGCTTTTCTACTCCAGGGAAAGACAGGGCGGAGAGGGGTTGGCTTCTCATGAGCAGGGATCAGCCGTTCTTTTCACACAACATCCCGCTGAATTCACGTTCCCAATGTGTTGGACTGAATGTTAAAACACAGGCATAACGGACAGGAAATGCTTTTAATTGCTGGAAGACTCACTTTTGTGTTACAAATGCAACTGTCTGCCTAAGAGACAAATTTGAGCAAAACAAGTTACTGAGATCATTCTCCTCAAAATAGGCAATATTCCATCAAGCCCCAACCACTGTCATGTTTTATATCCATCTAAGGGATGTATTCAGGCCGCCAGCACCCCCATCCCTTTGTAGATGACACTGTCACATGTGACAGCTCTGAAGCAAACAGGGCGTGGAGCTCTCTGCCTGCTGAGACTCTGGATTGTTTGCCTATTACAGACAGACCCGGCAATACGATGTCCAAGCTGCTCCACCCAGTAATCAAAATCATATTTTTTTCCCCTCTGTGGGAAGAGCCTCTGTGCTTCGGCCATGCAGTGCTGATTTAGGACCATGGACAGCGGTCCTGTACAGAGGGAGGTGGACACACGGCAGAGGAGGGTGAAATTTCAGCACCACCTCTTGTGGATAGCACCAATAATCCATATAGCTGAGGATCAGACAGAAATGGAGACTTCAGGAATGACAGCAAATGTAATGAGACATTGGTGTCAAAGCAGATACATTTTGGAGGATATTGTCTTGTTTGTAAAGAATATTCATATGGTGATTATATTATATGTATGATGGGGACTGACATGTTATACATTTTGGTTGCAGAAGGCACTGTAGCTAAGGAGCAGGCACAGCAGTGTTTGAATATTTATTAGCTTTAATCTATTTGTGTTTATGAATCAATACAGACTGTTAGTTAAGTCCACATTGCTCAGCACTTAACCAGGTAGCCTGGCTAAATAATTACAACAGTTGGCCAAATTAACGTAACGCTAACAAACAAGGTGTGTGTTTCTTTGCCACAGTGCATTTAGTTCCCTTGAGCATTCTGTTTGTTTGCAATGCAGTTATTTTAGCAGCTTAAATTTGAGTTCATGAAATACAGTCAACTTTTTTGTTTGGTTTATGTATAACATTCTTACATCAAAATATAACATATCAGCGTGAGAATGATAAAGTCCTGGACTTATTTCAACTGTTGTCCCAGGTGTTCCAGACAGAGAAAGACATTCAGTATGTAGGTGTAGGTATATTAGATTCATTAGAAAAGAAGGAAAGAACTATAGAAGTAAATCATGCAAACACACAAAGAATAACACTTTTTTTGAGAAAGCAGACATGGTAAAAAGTATCAAAAAACAAATTGCATCATAAAAAAACAAATCAGTTTTATTACATATTTTTGTAACTTCAAGATTCAAATATTATAGCCATGGTACCATACAATGGTGTACTCGTATTCATGGACAATAATTGAATGTAAAGTGAATATAAACTTCTATGTCTACAATATAGATACTTAAGGCTTATATGCACTGTTTCGGTACCTGTTACACTGGCAATGTGTAGGAAACTATGGACTCATATTTATTTATTTACGTCAGCCATGTGAAATGAATGTGATATTTTTGCGTGTAGGCTCTGACCTCGTCAATCCCCATAGGGAAGCAGAGCGGGTGGGATTTGGGGGAATGTGACAATATGAATTTCCCAAAAGTAGATGTAGTTGTTTGTTACATTTGTGATTTATCCTTATATCTAAAAACTGCTATATTTCAGTAAAACCACCACTACCTAATGGAAACTTTACTTGGAAAACACACCCCTTGGGCTCTCTCACTCAGCATTTGATGACATTGCAGATATTAGTTCTCTTGGTGCACAACTACAAAGCCGTAGCTTTTCCCTGCTCAGCATTAGTGCATCATACCTAAGACGAACACTCTCTCCCATAGCAACATGCTTCACACGACAAATCATTGTGATTAATCTTCTTTGACTGTAATAAAGGGGATGTATGCTTCAGTTATGGCTTGGCTGATCCATTTTATTGATTTTAATGCATACTATGTATATAAGTGCAAAGCATTTTAAAAACAGCCCCATGATTCAGATTTACTGTATAATTACACTCGATACAATAACGTATTTAAAATAACTAGGGCTGTGTCATAAATGAATTAGATGTATCTTACATCTCGTGTGTGATAATGGTTTAACACAGTAAGAGGGTGCGAAATCAGACGTGAAAACGTTTTATTTCTGTAAGGGCTGTTACTGACTGTAGTCTTGCTCTCTGATCTTTGGTGGTGGTGCTCACAGGAAATGTTGGATGTGGCCACTCAGAGCCTGGTTGCTGCATTGATACACTAAGATAAGCTGGAAAGATAAGAGCCACTTTTGTACGTGAATTTACCCTCACAAACACATCCACACAAATATGCAAACATGGGCTCAGCATGACATTGATTTTGTGCCTCGGTGCAAGTACAGAGGATCTCCAGCCCCCTTATCCTCCTCCCGCCAACCCGACAATAAAACAAACAATAAAAACTGCACAAGTCTTGTCCTAAGGCTTCTGTTATCACCAGTGGACAGCAAACCACCTGTCACTCCTCTCTCTCTCTTTTCTGAACCCCCATACACATGCTCCCTAATTGAGACAGCTAATAACTAAGCAGGGTCATTTGTATATGTATGCATTAGCATAATTGAATAGGCATGAGTTAAGTGTTTTCCACTGGTGTGTTAATAACACGGTCTGGAAAAAGGACGAACACATCCTGTGTTTGTTCGGCTCAGCACTGTCATGAACTGGGAGGCATCCATCCGTTCAGTCCCTTCCCCTTTGCCCTGCCTTGCTGCTTTTTCCTCGTCAACTGTCAGCGTAATAAAACTAAGGTGTGGTCATTTTTCTCTGATCTGAGATGTCCTTGTCATTGTAGGCTGTGTGTTGGCCAGACCTAATAAACTGGGGACTGTCCCAGTGTGAAAACAGGGCATGTGTGGCAGGTTAGACAGTTAATTTCCTTGTGTCAAGCAGACAGTGCAGGATAGTTCACACGTGTGCTTTTCCCTTCTGACCTGAACAGAGGCCAACTCTGGAAGGTAGTTGGTTCCTCCTCAAGTCTACACTATCAATAAGCCCTGCTTCTGGCAGAGGAGCCCTGATGTCGGGCAGCAGAAACAATGATGGCACATGAAGAGAGAGTTGATGTGAATTGGGCTAAAAGTGGAAAAAATGGATGAAGGAAGGAGGTCGGGGATAGAGTGAGGATATATTTCCCATCTTGGTGCGCTGCGGCTGTCGTCCTTGTCACTGCACTGTGTAAATCAGTGTGCTGTCTGCTGTCATCTGAGCAGAAGAGAAGAGCTACTTTTTATTACTACATCTGTGACTCCTGCATATTTATCTGGAAACGCTGATAGCGCCAAGAAAGTGAAAATTCTTTCCAGCACTGGTGCACAGGTTACTGAAAGGTAAAAGGGAACTTGAGAGTAGCACACTTCAAACATATTTAATTGTTGCATAGCAACAACCGACTGGTTTTTCAATAGCCTTGTTTTGTGGTTGACAGAATATGAAATAAAGGTAATGAAAAAGGGACAAATTAGGATGAAAGAAGACATGTTTTTTTTTTTTAGAAGTAAGTTTATCATCATCCCTCTCATTGTGTGTCATGGTTCAGAATAATTAATAATTACATATTCTGCTGAAACTATCCTATTTCTCATTAGGCCTGCACGATTAATTGTTATAAAATCGCGATCTTGATTCACCCTGCTCGCGATTTTAATTTTTAATAGCTTAGATTTTATATTTAAAAAAAAATCCTTCCTCGGCTTTTATTTTGATAAGACAGCTCTCACAAAGCTCAGGGCTTCACCCTCAGCCAATGACAAAGCGCTTTTTAGTCATGTGTTTCACTCGTCGAGCGAGGGCGGTAGTTTTGAAATAAACAAAATGGATATTGATGAAAACCCAGGCACTAGTGACGAGAATCAGCCAACCACTCAGTCTCAAACCGAACTCGTTCCGAAAAAAGGTACATAACAGAGAAACACAAACAAAAACAAACCTTTTTTTCCATTTGCATTCACTGGCCAAGTGACCACAGGGACTGGTAGGAGGGGTAAGGGAGTGATGCAAGCACAGCAACGGTCTTAATTAAAATCAGAAAATAAATACGTCAAAAAAAGTATGAACTATAGGCTATACTAAATCTAATGTATATATGTCATAATTTAAACAATCTCTCTCTCTCTCTCTCTCTCTCTCTCTCTCTGTCTCTATCTCTCTCTCTCTCTGCCTGTGGCCGTGTGTGTGTGTGTGTGTGTGACGGCGGACCAGCGAGGCTGTCAAGCGCCAAACGCCAAAAAGGCAGTTAACCACAAGTTCCCGTTAATCTTATGATGGACATGTGTTGTGATATTTAAACAAACGATCCGTCAACTGCGAAATAAAAGCCTCTTATTTATGAGACCGGTCTGAGAGACCGCCACATTACAGCCGGGCGTCCCAGGATGACAGCCCGGCCGGCGAGCAAGCAATCCCGGCCGCCACCAGCTGGCTGTTCCGTCACTTTATGGAGCTTCTCAACTCCGAAAACTTTGAAGCAAATTGTCAATTCGGCAAAGATTTTCGGAAGACTGCCTATATTCGAAATCTAAACAGTTAATTTCTCGCCTAAAATTTTGTCAGAAGTGACTTTAATGATGAATAAGATAGTGAAAATTGTTAAAAATGTCCCACTGTTCTGTTCTGTCTGCAAGTACCATGGAGGTATTTAACAAACGGCGCGCCGCAAGATCCGGGTTGGCAGTGGGCGTGACTCCGCCCACGGTGGGAAAACCTCTTATGTTTACAGGCGTGTGGTGATGTGCAATGTGCTATAGGTGCCAAAAAAATCTGTTTGGTAATAAACATTACACTTGATGAGAAAAGAATCGTGGCAGAGAATCGTGATATCAATTCTAAGCAAAACAATCGTGATTCATATTTTTCCCTGAATTGTGCAGCTCTACTTCTCATCATAAATGATCCAATCGCTTGCTTTGTGTCACCTGGTTTGATGTGCTTTAACTTCATAAATAAGTGATTGAAAATGTTTAGCCCTCAACTCTATCAAACCTCAAATTAATGGAGAGACAATCCTTCCTTAATCAGAAAAATGATCATCAGAAATTATCCTGGATTTTGATATAATCAGAGCCAAGTGCAAATGTAGATCATTATAAGACAAGAAAAGCATGCAAGGATGAATTCATAACTGTTAAATGTGGTCAATCTTAAAGGTCACATATTATAAAAAGTAAAATTTCCATCTGTTTTTTATTATAAGGCAGGTCGAGGTGCTATATACAGTAAATACTTTGAAAGTATCAAAAACACTCTGAGAAATACAGCCGTATTCAGAAACTGTGCCTTAAACGAGCCGTCAGGATTTCCGTACGGTTGTGATGTCACAACTACACCATATGTAGGTTGAAAGTGCTGCTACAGTACAGTATGCTAGAACTATGTCGAATTGTTTTTTTACAACTACTAGTAAAATATATTGAACACAAACATAGACTGACAACAGTGCTGATCAGTACAGCGTTGCATACACAACATTGCGGCAACTTGTACTATAAAACCATACATGTAATATATGTATTGATATGTTAGCCTTGACATGTTAGCCTAGGACCATAGGTGATTGGTTTCTGAATAATGTCAGTTTGTTTGCATGAACCTGTGTGGACCTACACTCTTTTGTTTGAATGTATGAATCTGACCACACCCAAAATAATGAGGACATAAAATACTGAATTACCAGGTACACAAAGAAATATACATTTATATAAAGAAGTGTGTGGAGATCACTGACCCTGGCCCACCAGGATCCTGTTAACTGACCTTCCTGTTGGTTACTGTTGATTAAAATCTTTGATTTTCACACTGCCAGCCACTGAAACAACAAGGACAAAAGACAGCCTTTGTGCGATTCTGCAGGTTTTTCTAAAAAACAAATTGGATTTCCAGCAGTTTCCTTCTATTTACCAGGGTCAGTGTTGTCACAATCTCTCTGTAACCTTTCAGTCAATCCCGGTTTACTGCAATTAAAGGATCCATTATGTTAAAAGGGTGCCATAGGACGTAAAAAGCCAGGAGGTTATCTTCAAATCAGGCATTTTCTCCAAACTCTGCCCTTAGATGCATCAACATGCCCTGAAGGAGAGCAGGCTGCGGTAAATGGAGGGTAATCACTGATCTTAGATGTCCACTTGGGAGTATAGTATCAGATCCCCTATTGAGGAGGTCCACTATGGGTGAAATAGATCCCATTACAGATGTGTCTCACAGGACTTATGGTTGTAGTGCACAGACATATATATCGTCACCTTCCTAAAATAATGGCCTAAGTCATTTTTTTTTTTTTTTTTGCCTAAATCATCTCCTCATGGTGCTGGCTACCTCTGGTAAAATTGCCTACATCCTCAGTTGATCAGGTCTTGTGATTCTTCACCTTTAGTATACTTGCCTATGTCAAGAGTGTGACTTAGGCCGTTTAGTTTTTTGTGTTTTCTGAAAAACCTGAAAAAATTACTTGACAAAAATCATTTTTTTTGCCTAAATCATCTCCTCATGGTGCTGGCTACCTCTGGTAAAATTGCCTACATCCTCAGTTGAACAGGTCTTGTGATTCTACACTTTTAGTATAATTGCGAGTGAGCGTGTGACTTAGGCCGTTTAGTTTCTTGTGTTTTCTGAAAAACTTGAAAAAATGACTTAGGCAATTATTTTAGGAAGGTGACGATATACAAATATATGTATATAATATACAAAATTGTGATTTATGTTATCATGATGCAAGGACAGAGGGAGAAAGAAGCAGCACTGCGGATACATTTCAAAGCTTTTCAAGTTTCTTCCTCTTCCTGCTGAGTGCAGAGAAGAAATAGAGAGGCAAGTGGGTCATGCAAAGGGCTTCTGTGTGTGTGTGTAAATTCCTCTTTTTCCCTGCATTCGTTTGGTGAGGACTTGCACAAAAGCCAGGTTTGAAAAGCATGGTAAAATGTAATCAGTGCCTTTGCATTTCCTTTGGAGAGCCCCCCCCCCCATCCCCAAAACACAAGCACGTTGTGATTATTTCGAGAAAGCCAGGATAAAGCGAGCAGAGAAACGAAAAGTGAAATGTTTGGGCAGTGCAGTAATACTTACTCTTCATTTTCTTCATCTCTTGCTTTCTAATGTCTCGATCCAGTTTCTCATCACCTGCTGTCAGACAAAAGGAGGAAGGTGGAGGTGTGTGTGTGCGTGTCGGGGGGAGACATAGCAATGTGTGAGATCACTGTGATTAACGGGAGCACATTGAGCTCATGCATTATTCATCTGTCATCACCTTCACCCACTGCCAAAAGTCGTGACTGAATTTTTTTTTTGGGGGGGGATGAAATTTGAAGCCAAATGAACAAAATCCACTCTTGCACATTTGGGTCTATTACCTGAGACCGCCTCGGTGTGAAAAACCAGTGATGTATCATGTGTATCAGCGTCTATCATCTCTCACAAGGCTGCTTGCATGTGAAAGGAAAGAAAAGGAAGTTTACTGACAAAGTTGAGAGAGGCTGTGTTAACCAGATTACTGTTTTAGAACAACACAACTTGGAATTCAAAATTATATTACTAATCTTTCAGAAATGTGTCCTCCACGTAGTGTGAATACAGTGTTTCTCTTTTCACCAAACCCAGCCCTCCCTCCTTCCCCTAGCTGTGCCATAACTGTCAGTGCAAATAACCTCTCTGGCTCCTGATACGATAAACCCCCTGGAGAAACAAATTACCCAGGATGCACAGGAGAGACAGAGCGCAGTTCCCACAGAGAACGAGCTGCTGGATTATGGTGGCTTGAGTTTGACATTCACTAATGACTCAGTGCTAATTTACAGTTTCCACCAATAGTCGCTGTGTGGTCAGAGTTTAACATTGGTACTAAAATGTCTGTAGGGAGTGAGTGCAGGGGCCGAGATAAACTACTTTTACTGTCTACAACTGCAGACTGGTATTTTGCATTTTGATGTATTTTCTGTTTAAAACAGAAACCTTTCTGTTCATCCCTGCACTGAGCTGATTGTTGTTACAATACAACTGCAGGTTCATTTAGTTGCTACTTTTTATATAGAGTATTTTGATACATTGATCCTGATTATTCTCTGATTATAATTATTTTTATTTTCATCTCATGTGTGCTCACTCAGAATTTATTTAGTGCTGAAACAATTTCAATCAGGAGAGACTTTGTTTGCAGATATGCAAAAGAACAATATTTATTATACAACTGCATGACAAAAATGTATGAGTCTTTTGGAGATTAGACTCCATCAAATTAATATTTTTTAAAGGGGTAGAGAATAGGAAACGTATCCCCCGATGGAGTCTAGACACTGGTGGCGGCGGAGAAGAGACCGGGGACCAGACCGACGAGGCAACGAAATGGTCAGCCGGGAGAATCATGAAGACTGGAGGCGGCAGGGGAGGTGGAGGGTTGAGCGCTTTTCCTGAAATGAACTGAATAGCAAAGGAGAACATATTTAAGCAGAGCTGTAGTGCTGCGATTGGTCCTTGAATTCTGTGGTCATGACTGATTGGTTTAAGTGAAGGTATCGCTTCTAAACAGCTGATTTGATTTACGGAGAAAGAGTACTGATTAGGTTAATGACGTCTTCCTGAAAGAATTTGCGCTGAGCTTCATAAGTCGACAGAACAGAACAAACAGAAAGTGAACCTGAAACTATTTTTTTTTTATATATATAATTGATTAGACTATCAGGAAAAAACGCAAACATTTGCTGGTTCTAGCTTCTCAAATGTGAATGTTTTTTTTCTGTTTTGTATCATTTTAAATTGAATATCTATAGGTTTTGGATTTTTGGTCCTAATAAACAAACCATCTAAAGATGTCACCTTGAGCTCTGGAAAATCGTGATGGGCATTTATGCTATTTCCTTGGCTGCAAATAGTCCCCAACACATGCTATTTACTCCTGTTGTAAGAAACTACTAAGCCTTTTTTTGAAATGAAAGTTTATTTTTGTGACCCGTTTTGAAAGATATACATAGTCAGGATAAACATGGGGTTCAGTATTGAGAGATGGACTAACACATTGTTGGATTTGGTCTTTTATTGGGATTTGTTGACAATAGGAAATATTGCCAGCCTTATCCTTTACGATTACTGTACTATCAGAAGCAGTATTCAGAAGTGAATTCTTCTATTCACAGATTAATGTCCAAAAGGTCCAGGAGATAGAAATTGCATACTGATTTATGTAATAACAATCTTCTCACTTGTTTGGCAAACAATCAGTGAAAATGTGCATGTATCATAAGTGACAAAAAATTAATACAATGGAGACACTGACAAGAAAAAGAAAAGTGGATGAGGTCAGTGTTTACAACGGCTCTGTAATTGGAAAAAATGATGTCAGTAATGTTATTTTGTCCATGTTTCCTCCGTCTGGAGCTGAAGGTTTAAGAGCTTTTTGTGAGCTGAATTATGCCCCTTGAGGCACTCGTTTTTTTTTTTTTTTTCTCTGAATGCACCAGTCAGATCAGCAACAGTGTCTAACGTCAGGTTCTCTCCTGCGCACGTCTCTTACCCCACCTACTTTTTCCCCTTTAGTCCATCAGTCAATCCAGCCCCGCATCACGCTCCAGTAAGCTTGACTGGCACTAAGGAGGGAATCTAACCTTAGAGCGCAGTGTGTGGTGCCAGCCAGTTGATATACTTACATATCCACACATTTCTGTCTTCTTTTATGTGTCTCTACAAAAACATGTTGCTTCAAATGGCAGCAAACTGGTCAGCATCACACTCTGTGATTCTCAGAGATTTATCGCCTCCTATGACTTGCTTTTATCAGCTCCTGCTCCTTCACAAGGCCATGAGGTCGGCCAGTACTGCTGGTCAAGGACCTTCCTTCATCGGGTCATTATGGCTCTTAAAATGCCCAGCTCCTCTGTGCTTTTAATGCTCACCAGGGTCCCCTGTATTGATTCCCACATTGATCCCATTCAACCTTGCCTATCTGTTTGTCCCTGAATTTCCAGAAAATATCCTATCATGTCTGTGTGCACATTATTATATCACTCACACAGTATCTGAGCTGCATCCTCTTTTTTGTCAGCATGGTGAGTGGTGACAGCGCTCGGAGTCATGTCTTTTGTTAGCGTGCACGGGCATATGGTGCGTTGCTGTGTTTACCAGAGTGAGTCAGGAGCTGTTTGTGGCCCTGAGGCAGAGCTGTGCAGGCGGGTCGGTTTTGAGGGTTCAGGGTCTACCCTGAGTTGCATTTCCAAACCACCCGGCAGAGTATTGCTCTGCACTGAATGACCGACTTGGACATTCACTGTCCTTCTAATGATTAAATGCATCATGTTGTGATTTTCTCTGGCAGTGTCGTGTACGCTTTAACAATTTCTGCCTTTTCTCTCGCTCGGCAATAATGGATGGTTGTGTCCATAACTGATGTTTTTTTTTTCTAACCCAGGTGGTGATTAGTGATTCTGAACACAGTGCGGAAATCTAAACCTGTTCACTTTCAGACATAGTCTGTTCATTTCAATTTATAAACAAGGAATGTCATGAGAGGGAAATGAACAGGATGGCCATCCACATTCATAAACTGGTATGAATTAGAGCTGCGACAGGCTCTAATTAAGTCTCGAGCCACACCGGATTAATATTACACCTGTTTTGTCAAGGAAATGCAGAAGGCAAGGACAGAGAGGAAGAGTAGATGACGCATGACAGGAGGAAGACAAAAAAGGAGAGGTGTAAAACAAACTTTTCAGGAGGGGTTGTAATAAGAGAAGCTTTTTGCAGCATGAGTTCACAGATGGCTGTCTTCTCCTGGTGTGGGCGAGACACCCTGGCTTCATTTATCTCCTCTTCACAGCATTGTTTCCATCTTTTCTGGACGACTCGACCAGAAAGATGAGAGAGTCCCTCAGACTTTATGAAAAAAGATGAAACAATAAAGATTCAGTTACAGTAAAAGTCAACTATATTTATTTTTTATTGATCACCAGTGGGGAAATTACAATTTACACTCTGTTTTGTTAGAAATCACTACACATAGGCCTGAAATACACACACACACACACACACACACACACACACACACACACACACACACACACACACACACACACACACACACACACACACACACGCAAACACACACGCTCAGGACCTATTCATGCACAAATGGGAGAGATGTCAGACTGAGTGGGCTTGTGTGCCTTGCTCAAAAGCACCTTGGCAGTGCCCAGGAGGTGAACTGGCATCTCTCCAGCTACCAGTCCATACTTACTTTGGTCTTGTGTATTAAGAAACGTGGCGTAAATTGGTGACAAGAGCTTGACAAAGGTACCCTAACATGAATCTGGTTGAAGTCTGTCCTACAGTATGTCCTCACAGCAACAGCTGTTACAGCCTGTTCTTGCCCAAATGTTCCAAAGACATTAATAGGCAAAGTGCAACACACACAAAATAAAATGATCAGAAAATATCTGGCAAGCTGTTGCTTCTACCTCTAGGCTGCTAGAAAATATACAGAATTTAAATTATATCAACATTTTTATGTGTATAGTTTACTCAAAGTGTGGAATTAATTTCAGTCTATTTATTTATAGTACCTGAGCCCATTCAAAGTCAATGAACTTCTTAAGTATCAGAAAATTACGTTGAGCCGTCACTCAGTCTCAGTCCCTGTTAAAAGTTTTTAAAATGAGAGTATAGATGAATCGTCTGTGTATTAGTAGCCACTGAACTTTTGATAATGGGATATTTGGTGCTTTGTGTTGAGCCATGCATACATTATGAGAAAGTATGTGATAAAGTACTGTTTTTGAAAAGAACAGGTTGAATTCCTACCACAAAAGCAGCCTTCAAAAACAAAATATGGTCAGATGCTTGAGTGCCTAATATGAAAGACGGAACTTGTCACATCTTTATTTTAAGGGAGCTGAATTTTCACACTAATTCCCAATGTTCTGGGATGTGTAAGGGATGGCTTAACACCATGCACCATCCTTGGTTTCCATGACGACTGTGATCCCTGTATGATAATCGGATTTCCACTATAGCTGTGAAAACACTCATTCCTGCCTGATCCAAGAAAATTCTAACATGAAACCAACCGCAGTGAGGAATTTGACTGCGTGACGATAAACAGCCAGGTGAAGAAATTCTTTGTAGCTGAGCCAGCCTGCAGGGTCGGACCCCGGTGAGTCTATTCATAACTCCAGCAGCACGGTAGACCACAAAAGCTATAGTATGGTGGAGGAGCTAAGCTATTTACTAAACCAGAGTGATGGAGGAGGTATTAGCAGCAGTGGCTGAACTACCCATTTTGTTTTTAACATGCACTTTGGTATTAGAGGAAGAAGAAGAATAAAAAAGAGCATTATTGACTCGCATGCCTTTTACATCACATAGTGAAAGAGGAGAAGCACAGGAAACCATTAGTCGTGGTTTTGTGTGGAAAGCATGTATTGCTATTAGGCGTATTCACAGATCATTACATGTATTTTCTTTTTTCTGTTATTTTACCAGCTACAGGTCCCATTGAGAGATTTTAACGCCAATTCCGACCAAACGAATCAAGGAAAACAATGTATATGTAAATATACAGTATCATGAAATCCTGTGCTTGGTCGGTTTGGCTTTCGCTTTGGAGACCCACACTTTTAATTTAATGTCTATCGGTAGTGGCAGATATGCTGTCTGATATGAAAACTTTTTTTACAGAATATATAATGCAGAAAACAATGCTTGGGGTGGTTAATTGGTGCCCTTTAAATTGTCAGCAATTGACTGATACTGAACATACAGTTCGACATAGCTATTTTTATTTGTTTTTATTATCTGTGTTATTTTTTAGAATTGGTTGACAATGTAATACATTGTATGTATAATAATGTTAAATATTCTTTAATAAAGTTATTTGTTTAAAAAGCAGCCTTCAAAGTACCTTTGTTTAGTCATATCAGTGCAAAATTGGTGCAAAATCCACATAGAAAGGTATATTTTCATTTCAGTTCAAAAATTCTATATCTCCCCCCATATTGGTAATGTCAGGGTCTAAATACAACATGACAATTAAACGCGATCCGCAAAAGTGCATGGAGAAAATTCAGACATGTATTTGATTAAAGTGTTGCATGAAAATTTGTTATCCAGAAGATCAATAAGTAACTGAATAACAGACATCTGCGTTCAGTTCCGCGGTTTTAATTGCATCCTCTTTTTTTTTTTTTTTTTTTTATACACTAGCTGGGAGAGGAAAGACGTGACTGTATACATTCTTTTGACTGGCAAAGTCTTAGTCTTTCACATTTATCTCCAGCTCAGAGTATGACAACTATAGATCCTCTCTCCTTTGCACAAGACAAATGACCTTATTACCACAGAGGACCATTCAAAATAGGATCATGTCAGGCATGGCAAACCACTTCTGAGAAAAAACAGACCTGCTCTGCGAGCCGCGCGCTTTTTCTCAGGGAAACCATCAAAAGCACATTTTACAGACCAAACGAGTTTTAGAGCTTGTTATGGCTTTCAACACACATCAAGAGGCTCATCCAGAACCACTGGTGGACTAAGCGGCAGTGTCGGATTCTGTGTAATTTAATACTGTCCAGGCGTTCATAAAAGAGCACCTTATACTGAGGCTGATTTGCTGTTGAGGACACATTTATTTCACCATAATGACATTTTTCTGTGTACTGACGGATATGTCTGGAGGGAAGCACTCCACTGTGTGTGTGTGTGTGTGTGTGTGTGTGTGTGTGTGTGTGTGTGTGTGTGTGTGTGTGTGTGTGTGTGTGTGTGTGTGTGTGTGTGTGTGTGTGTGTGTCGCCTGTTTTGTCATAGCACTAAAGGGGCAAGAAAGATAGCCCAGGCACACAATGTTCTGCCTTGTGGGAAATTAGTGTCTGCATGCATAATTACAGGATAGCATAGGATGCTGAGGGTTCATTGTCTTCGGCTATGTACATAAAGACCTGAGCCCACTATAACTTGCCTTGTTAAATAATTCATGTTTGCAGCTGTGTGTGTGAGCGAGACTGCTTGATGCTGTGAAACAGTGCGAGGATCCAAACTGTTTGATACCAGGTGAAGCCGCCCGGTTCTGTTAGCAGTCCATCTCAAGCAATTTAAAGGGGGAGTTGGCATTGCGTTGACCTTGCTGCTCCAAAGCTCAGAGCTGTTATAGTCCTTTTTAAAAAGTGGAGCTCATTGATTTGGATCTGGACAGATCTGCTGAGAACCGTAGGGGCTAATGAGCTCAATATGCTTTAGTCTCCAATCACAAACCATCAAGCCTGATTCATAACGGCAGACCTTAATAGCATGACTGATAGGTTAATAGACCAATCATATTTGTGTCAGTCATCCGAAATAGGCTTGCTCTTTACAGTGGATTCAATTGATTTGCATAAATCATAACACAGTTACACTATTGTTGCAAACTGCATCAGTTCATGTGCTTTGTTCAAGGACATTTTCTAGAGAACAAAGAAAACGGGATACTTTAATTTGGTAAAAAGTGATAAAAGAAAATACTGGCTGGTTTTTCAAACTAAATCACCAAATGGATTTACAATAGAGAAAAGATCTTTGTTACCAGAATGAGGCCTATGAAAAGCCTATGGTCCACTGACCAAAGCCCTTGCATTTACAGGATTAGCACCTGGGTGTCTGTGGTGACTCCCAGAAAACATCACAAGCAGCACACAGTTACCATCACCTAGCAGTGGTTGGTCTGCCAGAGAGGGTGGGCGGAGCAAACGCAACAGACTCGCTCTTCAACTCACCTTTGTGTGTAGCGTCGTACTGTTTTTCTGGTAGCGTTGCGAGTAAAAGGTTACTATGGCCGAACAACAAAAAGAAAATAGCAATGACTAAAGACGATGAAACTTCAAAAACAAATGAAAGTGAGAGCCTAAAAACATAGCTGCAATTTCAGCTTATCGCCATGGGTGCTGACAAAGCGAAACGAAACAGATCTTCGAAATTGTAACTTTTTCTTCTTTAACTTGAGCAATAGCAACCTCTCACTAATGGTATTAGAGAACAGGGATTACAGGAGAGGTAACCTCAAGTTGCTCTTTATCCTCCTCCTCCTGGACGTAAATGTCCTCAACCAAGTGTTTTCCCCTTCACTTTCAAAAAAAGTCAAACTTGTTCTTATCTGAGTGACTCTTCAGGTCATTCATACTGGCTTTTGACCCCTCAGGTGAGCCACACTTTTCACTCGATGTTTATGCAGGTTGTCAACACGTGACAGTTGATGAAGTAGTGCTGGCAGTTGGTTTCTCTTTGCCTAATCAGTCTGGACTGTTGGCCCACAGCTGAAGGTCAGAACAGGGCAGCCACACACACACACACACACACACACACACACACACACACGCACACACACACACACACACACACACACACACACACACACACACACACTCATGACAAATCAGGCCAATTTAGGAAGGTGATTTATTGAGGAACCGGCAGACATCTGGAGGGAGCTGGAGGACGCTGTGAGTAGTCCAATTAGACAGAAATTAAGGAAATTTGGGTTTGAGAAAAAACTTAGCGGCTCAACATAATATCTGAAGATGAAAGCTTTTGCTGAAGAAATCCCAGCGCATATCATTATGGTCATATATGTATTTTTCATTTAACATTCTTTAGTACACAAATTATTTAGTATTAGTTTTTATTTCAACATCATTTCTCAAAGACACAGCAGCCTGTGTTAGTAAACCTGACATCGATGAAGCAAGAGAGAAATGATGAGCCTCAAGTCATGGCAACTAGTCGTGCACTTAAGTGCCGCCAGACGAGCAAAGATGTTCCTTTGCTTCTTCAAAGCTCGTGTGAGAGCTACAATAAATTGCCTGTGTCTTTGCTAAGCTCTTTAACAGAGACAAAGCGGTTGTCATTTTTCCTAAGACCATCTAATTCCTTTAAATGTCACAAGAACATATCCAGCTGGTGGAAACAACAGTGTCAGACCTGCTGATGCTGCTGTTCTCTCTTGGGTATTCCCCTTTTTAAGATTGATTCTTAGGCTTCTGTAAATTGTTCCCTCACTTATAAAATCACAAGGGTTAGATTCAGTTGCACAAGTCCATACGTTTGCTGCTGTTTTCCTTTGTCACTGCTGGGATTCCTGGTGGCAGAATCTGAAGTAGTAAAGCAGTATGTCACAGAGCAACAGAGCCTCAGGAGCAATGTCGCCTCACAAGCTGCTTCTACTTCTAATTTAAAGAAATCAAGGTATCGTTTTTGACATCTGAGTGGATTTTTGACTCTTTCTGTTGGATGGCCCGCAGTAGTGCCTTCTCACAGCGAAGTCATTTCTGAACAAGTGGGGATATTTCACCACACTCCCTCATGGGATAACTAACAGCTTGTTCAGTCAAGGGTTATCAGCTACAGATGGCTGAAGACAATAAATATGTTCAAACATGGGGGTGGAATTTTGAGGCAGTATGACTTAAGCCAAGTCATAGTATGATGCCATGCCGCCCTGTTTTGCAATGTTTCCTTGTTTTCTCTCTCTGAATGATGTGTTTAGGTTTTCATTGGTTGCATCAGTTTAACCTTTTATAAAAAAGCAGCACTTATAATTGCATATCCTCATGCATAACAGCGAAGGCACAGTTTTTTTTTACCAACTGTAAACAATCTAACTTGTGTAATGAGATGTGTGGGCTGCCTCTCACTATTAATGGCTCCTATAAATCATCTATTATCTGAGCTGCGCTAAGCTCACGACTACTGCGGAGTACCAGCCTTTCTCTCTCTCTCTACAGTGAGCCACCTTCAAGCTATCCTGTCCAGTAATCTTGATTAATTCTGTTTACCTCGGTGCAGTCATTGTTGAGGATGGCCCCTATAATTTTAGCAGACAACGTCTTGGAGTTGAGAGGTTGGTCTCCATCTTGCTCTGCTCTTTCTTCTCAAGGTTATTGATCGTCTTTCAGAAAGTTAGAGCAGAAAACTAGTATTACCCACAATGCATGTGGTTTGTTTAGCTTTCTCTCATACTGAAGCACAAACTGGTTTCCATGTGTATCCAGGAAGATTCCAATAACACTGTGTAGTTGTCATTAAAGGGAGAGTAAAACTTTTCAAAGACGATAACACAGCGGCAAAGATAATATAGCATGCCACTTTTTCTAGATTTGTGAAACGAAGAAAAATCACAGCAAATAGCACAGCATGCTCTCCGAGGCTGCATCTCCATTTGCCTAATGATCATGCAGGAGAGGGTCCCACTCCAACTACAATGCTGCCTGATTGTATGGTGCTCAGCATTACCAGAGATAGCTTGTGCTGGGCCGGGCTTACTTACCAGCAAAGCTCATAGTGCAGTAATGAAATCATTTTTGCTTGATATAAGAGGTGATCCATCTCTATAATCATGGCCAGTCAGAGCTGAATGCACTATCAACAGCAATTTCATATATTCAATTTTAGATAATCATACTTGCTCTGTTCCTCTTTTCTACTTAAGTTTATAAAGTGAATAGGGTTAAAACTGATTAAAGTGATATTGTCCTACATGGTACAATTTGAAAATCTTTTATGAGTCCTAAGGTGACTATTATAAGAAGGATATATACAAGGTCATACATCTGCATTCAAGAGTTAGAGTTCATATTTCACCTTATTTAATAGTTCATACTTTGTCTTTATGCTTGGAGGTCACAGTACTTTCTGTAACATATACTACCCAGAGTTTAAAGGGAAGAGACAAAAGAAAGCAAAAAAGGGAAAACCATCAGTGCTTGGTCTTGACACTCCCACCCACAATGATCTCAAATGGAGCCCCGTAATGGACCAATTTCAGCTTTGCTTGGGGCAAGTCTGTCCCTGGCCAGATTGCACAGACACAGGGAGAGAGACCCCCCCCCCCCCCCCCACCCCCCAGCAGGATGAAATGAAAGAAGATGGTAGAGCTGCAATGTTTCTGGATAGGCACAGCAGAAAGCCAGCATTATAGATGGTAATGGACTGTTTGTATGCCCGGCTCCCTCCCCGCCTCAGATTGTGTATTTGACGGGTTCCCAGGGCGCTGCACCTCACTCCAAGGTCACTGGGGCTTAGCAGGCGAGGCAAGGCCCACACTTACAGTATTTGGGTCCCCCTGGTGGAGCAGGGCAGGTCCAATCACAGTGAGATCTGTGGTAATAAGCACTGCTCCATCCGCCTGCACACATGAAGAGTTGAGAGGAGGAGGACAAAAGAGAACTGTAGCCTGGGATTCAGAGCGTGGCAGGGGGATAGAGGATGTGTTGTTGATAAAAATGTTGGAGAAATACCCATAATGAATTAGAGAGAGGGGGAAATAAAATATATTATTTGGCTGTAATAAATGTATAACCAAAGGTTTCTTTTCACAAAACCAGTGATGTGTCATTTACTGTAGAAACCAATTAAACTGTTTCTACCTTCAATAACTATATGGCTTAGCAGAATAATAGCCCTTTGTATTCCTATAATTGTTGTAACTACAATATCAACTTGTTATTATTCCCTGCTTCAATAATGCCTCTGGTGGTTTTAGTGCTTGTTAGAAAAGTGCTGTAGCTATTATGCTCATTACTGAAAAGACACATTAAAGAAATGGAAGTAATGGTTATGGCTCTCCCATTTTACAGCATGCAGCCAAACACTCATCTTCATTCATTATTGATCATATTCAAAGAAAAATATATCAGGGGACATTGGATCTGTTATTTTTCATATAAGTTTGTATTTTGCAGAATAGGTTCTGCTCCTAGTGGTGCTCCCCAGTGAGTCCAGGCAACTGTGGGAGTTTCAGTTTGGAGCCCAAAAATATCCCCAAAGGGCTATCGATGGCAAAGCCCAACAGAAGCATGTCTACTGTATGAAATATGAGATACACAAAATGCACAAGGCAAGAGATGCCACAGGCAAGTATAGTAACAAAGAAACTAAAGCCCAATGAGCTGGTTTTGGGGAAATCGATTGACACAGCCCGAGCAGCAGGTAGAAGCATAACCAACAGCAATTTATTCTATCTTTATTTAACCAGGAACTCTTCTTCAGTTTAGACACACTGTTTCTATAGATATCTTGCCAAATTACCAGCACAAAAAAACTAACATGAGAACACAAACACAGTCAGATTACAACAAAGACGTGTAGCACTATAAAACACAACCTAATTAACCTGAAAGAAACAATATCCTCGCTTATTTCAAACAATTACAGTCACCATGAAGCATGTTTTGAATGCAGTGTTTGAAAGCCTAGTACTATGGCAGTTTTTCCAAATAGTAATAGTAATAATCCATGTGGATTATTTCAAGTTGAGGGTGTTAAGAATAGACTCCGGGTCATTAAAATAGACTCTGGGGACTTATATAACTGTGATAATTAAGGGCCCTATTTTAACGATCTAAACGCACGGTGTGAAGCGCCTGTCGCAGCTGCGTGTACAAATCCACTTTTGCTAGTTTAACGGTGGAAAAAAGGGTCTATGCGCCAGATGCATGGTTCAAAAGGGTTGTACTTAGTGTCTTCATTAATCATAGGTGTGTTTTGGGTGTAACATGCAATAAACCAATCAGAGTGTCTCCCATTCCCTTAAAAGCCAGGCGCGTTTGTAGCTTGGCGCATTGCTATTATGATGGCGGATTTGCTAAGCAGAAAGAGATTTATTATTAATCTTTTGCATGTTTGTGTGCTGCTGCGCATCTCTGTGTGTGTAACAAGCATAGTGTGTGCGCACTGTGCACGAGCCTAGGAGCATTTTACTAATGCGCTGTTAAAATAACAATGAAATGCTGCATCATCGACTTGGTTTTTTGTTGGTCAATGGCACGATCACTTTCCGCATGATCACTTTCCGCTGCCTCAAGATAGCAATACGCCAAGAATGCACCTGAACACACCTCCCTGTAAGACTAGCACGGCCATGGGCGCAAAGATGGGTGCAGGTGCATTTGCTATTTAAACGACGTGGGCACTGGACGGGAAATTGACAATTGCGTCGGTCTTAAACCAGCAAAGGCATCAAGCTTTGCGCTGCCACTCACTGTTTTTGTTAAATCACTTGTTTGAATGCAGGATGCTTGTGCAAGTCTGGAAACGTTTAACAGTGATTGATTTTCACACCTTGAAAAGAAATGCCTGTGAAAGTATCAGTTTGATTTTTTGATCTTTCCAGCCCCGTACTGTAGCCACACGAGTCCTGTCAGTTGGGGAACAGCAGTGAGGATTTGGACAGCATGCTCTTGTGTGCTTTGACCTCCAATGGGCCCTGGAGTTTGGCTCTGCGTGGCGGTGGTCCGCCGGCCTCTTGTCTGTCTTATCGGATTGGGCTGCAATTGAATGACAACAGTTTGCCGGTGCCTAGTGGAGGCCTACTGGCATCAAGCTCGTGCCAAACTGGCTCTCTGCTGAGACTTCTCAATGGGAAAATATCCCTCCAATCCAGCTCCACCTACCAAATCTCCTGCTGTTTACCCTAAATAAGAATTATCACAGCAGCACATCCAGCCTCACATTGTCACCGCTCATAATTTGAATTATCAAATGGCACTCATGCTAAGTTAATTAAATTTTGACTTCCAAGTACTCTGGTTTTAATAAGACATTTAGAAAAATCAGGCCAAAACTGACAGGGTGATAAACCGCTAAAGACATTTGACTGCTTTTGCTTACGCTTCATTTGCTCATTATAGATCTATTCATTACATCTTAGTGCTGGGAACTGCTAAACTATTCAATTGTTGTGTGTCAAATCATAACAGAAGTTATCTCAGGACACTTTACAGATAGAGTAGGTCTAGACCACACCCTATCATTTACAGAGACCCAACAATTCCCCCCAAGGCCAGGAAAAACGTCCCTTTAACAGGCAGAAACCTCGAAGAGAAGCTGGCTCTAGGTGGGCGGCCATCTGCCTCGACCCAACAAGAACAAGCATTGATAGTTGGGGATTTGCAATCCCTCTGGACTTCCTCTTTGTGTTGAGAGTATTTTTCCAGCTGGCCAGCTGCTCTGCTTTCTCACCAGAATAGGGGAAATGAAAAGCATCAGTATGGCGTGGTTGCTGGGGACGGATGTCAGGAAGGATTGCACACTGGAGCTGGCAAGCCCTGACATGTCATCCTCCATAAGAAGAAAGTAATTGGCCTCCTAATTGCTTTCAGAGGCATGTTTCACCGACCGAGCCAGTTTCCTGCCCCTGCTTTCAGCCTCAGTACAAGTCCAGTGTCAGCCCTGTGTGATCTGACCTGAACACGAGACAGACAAGAGAAAAAGGCAGCTCTTCCTCCTTCCTTCGCTATTCCACTATTCTCCACCAGCCCTGTCACTCTGTGTCTGCAGCTCTGTTTATCTCCCTCAGGGGGCACTCTCTTCTCTAGCCAAACACCCCAGTCAGTGAGCTGTTAAAACCAAGTCGGATCAATAGGAATTACATTTCTACTGCCGTTTTAAGCATTGTCCCTGGAGACACACTTTCATGATTTTGTCTTTTGCTTTTTCTGCCCTATTTTTTGAACCTTAAAACTTAAAAGTATGTTTTAATAATCTCTAATAGAGCTTTTAATAAGACTTATCTTTTCATCCTCTCTGCTAATTGGAGCTGAATTGGAGCTATCCTTAGTCCATTTGGAATTAAGGATGCAGTGAAATTGGATGTGTTTGGGGTTTTGGGCCTGGGCCTGATCCACTCAGACAGGGTAGTGTGTCAAATGCAGTTCTCTGAAAAGATACGCAGATTGGAGATTACTTAGTTACAAATTCAGTGGCAGAGCTTCTATGTAGGAATAATTTAATAAGTGTTGTGTAATGAGTTTCCAGAGCCAAACAAAATGAAAACTTTGTGCAAGATGGCAGCTGAAACGTTGTTGGAAAGCCAGAGGGTGAGGTTTCTTCTACAGATACCTTGAAAACTAGATGGCCATATCAAGGGGTTTATGCTTATTTATTCTTTTTACGTTTTTATTTATGAATTGCTGATGTTCATAACCAAACAAGTTACAATCAAAGTTAACATTTGAAAAACATAAAAACAGCATTATTTAATAAGAGTTTTAAACTCAAAAGCTCTGCAAATCAGCCTTATCTGGACTGTGTGGGCGTGGTTTGATCAGATTTGATTGATATTGGCCTAGCAACATAAGTAAACAACCCACCATCTGTGATCAGAATTGGATTCAAATATTAGTAAATCCTGATTGGAGCAGAAGTATGTGACATAACCTTTTTTCCAACTGAGCCCAGCTTACTTCAAACAAATGAGACAAAAACAAATTTGATAACCAAACTTTGTAGAAAACGGTGTTAATATAGGAGCTCATGTTTTCAGTGCCTTCAACATCAACTAGCTGCTTACACTCTCACTGTATGTAGTGCAATGTTATCTATACAAATTAAATAAATGAAATGGTCATTAAGTTCCATCCAGTCTGGTTTCATTCTGCCAAAGATTATTTATATGAGAGTAGCTTTTCGTGTAAAGTACTATATGCCTCTTCAGCACCACGGACAGGTCCCATTACAAAAGAATAAGAGTTTGCAGTTATATATATATATATATATATATATATATATATATATATATATATATATATATATATATATATATATGTATGTATTACTCAATGACCATACATTTACTGAATCATATAACATACATCCCCATAGGCCTCATTTATTTTAACCACAGGACCATGCAGTACCCAAAAGTCAGTGAAGCGCTGAATGGACATGGCAGCGTGGATAGCTTGGCCACAGCCAGCAGTGATAATTACCAAGTGGGCTGTGGGAGGTGGGGAGGGTTCTCTGTTGTTGCCTGGAGGTACTAATACAACAGATGTTTTGGTTCGGAGCCTTGTCTGCCAATACTGTGATCATCATGATTGCATTTATGATTCTGTCTCCAAGTGTCAAGACCAGTAAGTTGGCTGTAGGGGATAGAGGATAGTGGCTGGTTGTTGTCTGAAGCGATGCAGTGTCACATGTTTTATGATGTCTCCCTTGTGTCTGCAGACGAGAGAAAGAGAAAGCTTACAGAAAAAGTTTTTACGTGTACAATCACAGGAAATGAATCAACTGATTGATCAACAGCATTTTTAATTGTCGTTTAAGCTGCGTTTAAAGGTTTGAGCTTCTCAAATGGGATTTGTTGGTGCCATTGGTGTTATATCACTGTAAATTGCTTTGGTCATACAAAACGAGCAATTTAAAGATATCAACTTGGACCGTTTTCTCATTTTATAGACCAAACAATAACCAGTTAATTGAAAATACTCATTGGTTCAAGCCGTAATTGTCTTGTAGCAAAGAGCAGTAAAACAGTCAACTGCAGGGGACACCTCTGTAAGCCTGGAGGCAGTGAGCATATTGTCCCATTTTTTACCCTCTGTATTTCGCCAAACATCCATCTTACAGAGATGGAGCACATTCATGGCTGCAGACTGTATTATTCAAGAGCAATTTCTTCCCAATTTTGTCGTCTTGATATTGCTGCATTGGATCCCAATCTACAGACTTGATGCTCACAGGTACATAAATCTATTTGATGGTATCAAGTTTGCCTGTCAAGCTAAAAACACTTGTGCTGGATCCCTCATCTGAGCTATGAAGATGAGATATATCAAAGCACACATCTGTCTCTTCTCTCTTTTCACTTTCGCTCTGTCTCTGTACCACTGGAGCTTTTCGCAACCTGAGGTCACGGTGATAACAGCACACTTGCAAATGAAAGAGCTTCTCCCAAATGAGAAACTCAAAACTCATGCTAATGCAGTGATTGAGATGCCTGATGGCAAACGATGAGCTGAAAGATTGTTGGTCACAATGCCTGTTTGTTTGTTTTTTTTCAATTTCACCTTCACAATGTTATCTATCAAGCTGCCACCACTTTCAGTGATTTCACACTCCCTCTTCAAGCCACTCCTGACACTGTGGAGTATGATTTATGGAGGCTGTTATGTAAAATGATAGTGCCGGTAGGATCCGATCTGATAGCTCACACAAGTTCAATGATGGAAAATGATAGCTTTCTATCTTTTATTTTGCCACCTCTTCAAAAGGTCAAATTCCTCTTCACTTGGATATTCATTGTGTATGTTTGATGTCATTATTTACTTTGTGGTACTGGTGGTGGAAAAGAGCACAGATAAATTATAATTTTGTGACAATAATTGAGCTAGTTGGACATTGGCAGGCATGCCGCTTTTCAAACAAAGTGTGTGGGTGGAAATATTGTGAGAGGCTGTAGGCATATGAAAGGATGCCCAGTGGGGGAAAGTCTTTCTACTGGATGGATTAAGAGAAAGGGAAAACATCAAAGGAAACAGACACCATTAAGAGATACATGAATTAAGGGAAAAGTCAGGACGCAAATGTAAAAGCTAGCATATGAAGTGTGATTTCCTAATCATCATCTCATTCTCCATTGTGCTGCATTGATCTATTCACATCTGCTTGAAATGGCAGATCGGTGTAATTTCTGAAGCTGAATTATTTCTCACCTTCCAATCACACTCTTGCATCACTCTGACACCTTAGTGGGATAAGCAACCTGTCAGCTTTGTGTGGGATTGTGTGTGCATTAAAAAGTAGGGGGTTCACAGATCCTGACTCAGATGTGAAATCAGATCACCAATCTGTTGCAAGTGTCAATTAGATT
Organism: Gymnocephalus cernua; assembly: GCA_023631565.1. Taxonomy (NCBI): domain Eukaryota; kingdom Metazoa; phylum Chordata; class Actinopteri; order Perciformes; family Percidae; genus Gymnocephalus; species Gymnocephalus cernua. Next base: position 6,763,970 of record CM042447.1, on the reverse strand, counting down.
CAAGGAGTGGGTGTTTTGTGTGAAGAATTCTTTGACGAGCTGATTTATTCCATCACTCAGCTCGTTGCTGATGTTTAGTGACCTGAAATTCACCTCATATGAATACTGATACTGTGCAATTGAGCCCCTAGGCATAAACTCTTTAAAGGACAAATCCGGCGCAAAATGAGGTTAATAACACGTGTACCGAGTCGACCGTTCTCTGGGATATGTTTTCATGCTAATCGAATGTGACCAGTTTTATCGCAAACCGCTAATTAGCTTATAACGCTTGTTGTTGGGGCAAGGGTAAAGTAAAAAGAAATCGCTATTTCTATACAACTAACAAGACTCAAAATAGCACCACACTTCCACAGTAGCATAATGAGGGTCCCTACATGTAAACCTAAGCATTGAGAACTTTGTAAGTGTACAGACAGTTTATTAAAAAGATTTTATAAGTTTATAAAGACAGTACCGTTCACGTATACAGGCGGGCGCCATCTTGGGAAAACAGTCACGACCAGTCGAACACCGTGAAACCAGTAAACAGTAACATAGCTCAAGCACGTTCGACTGGTCGTGACTGTTTTCCCTCATTATGCTACCGTGGAAGTGTGGTGCTGTTATTAACCCCTAGGTTCATTTTGTGCCGGATTTGTCACACAGTCCATCCATCGTTGTCAAAAAAAATACATAACTTAGACTCTTTGCACTTTGAAACACTCTTTATGTGATAATTTCGATGAGATAGCACATGTTCATCAACCTATGAACCGGGTGTTTAACCGTTTCCTGTTTGAGCCGATCCAAGGCAACATCATCAGCAAACTGCGCACACTTCACACTCTAAACAGAATTAAAAGGTCAGCTGCAAAGTGTCTGGAAATACACTTGGAGGGCTGTCTGTTGGAGAACATTAACAGCTCTGGGGGCGTGTCTTTTTGACATGGACACCATAGACTAAATGACAAAAGGCTACGACAACAAATAGGGAAGTGCAGCGGCTCCATCTGCTATGTCATCTGTAACCAAAGGAACAACAAACAAGGAACAGAAAAGAACAGACCACTTCCTCTCCATGAAAAATGTTATTTGTATTTACAGGCAAAGCGATGAGTATTTTAAAGCCTCTGAACACACCCACACAGGTGTTTTCAGTTATTCTGGCTGATTAGACCTCTGCTCAGGTTAAAGGTGGGCCTGAGATTAGATGGGAATTCATTAGGTCACAAATCTTTTCTAGCAATAAGAATGATAAAGCTGTCATTTGTCCTGCCCTAACATTTGCAACAGAGCTAACAAAAGGCTCAGGAAGATGTCGGTCAATCACAGTCCTGGAAAGAGGTCTAATCAGTCAGATTCACTGAAAACACTTGTCTGGTGTTTAGGGCCTTTCAAATGTGGAGACTTATAGTTATACTCCAGGTGATAATGACCCTTGGTATTCTGAAATGAGTTGCTCCCTTTTGGGATAGTCCCAACTTCACACAACAATTCCCCTCCTGATTATTTGCCTCGATTAGCCGTGTCAGTTGTGATATCTGTGGTTGAGCCCTGCAGGAGGTAGGGTGCTGCAGAGGGAGGCGTGAAGGAGTGGGCGGGAAGAAGATGAAGAAGCTGAAGGGTGGAAGCTAAATAAAATCAAAGCTACAGGGCATTTATTTTAGGTTGTTTCTGAGCTACATCACTCCAAAACATCGCAATTAGTTGTAAAAAAAAGATGTAACCTCATGAGCTTAGATTATTTTGGAACACAAGCACAGTCCTGAATCTTAAAGGTGCTGTAGGTAGGATTGTGAAGATCCAGGACCCCCCCCCCCCCCCCCCCCAGGTGTTTTTTATTTAGCTGCTGCATGTAGTTCTACTCAAACATAGGGTCAGTTTCAGCAAATATGACAGTCTCACCTACTGCACCTTTAAACCTTTTTCCACTTGACAGAATGACGTACTCTCTATAACCCCTTGGAGAGCATCTCTTGCCCTGCTGGGTCAGTCTTGCTTCTTGACCATCACTCACCTTCTGCCTCTCCCAGCCTGTCACAGGGCCAGTGGTTGCCGGGCAGACTTCCCTGAAGAACCCTAGGGGCAGAAAATGGTTGGGTAAATAGCCTCATTTTCTATGTATGACTCACCTACCAGTATTCGCACCATGGCCCCTGGCCTCGCCCTTCACATCAGACTGATTCCAACAGACATGACTCCCCAGGCACTGCTGTATTAGCCCTGGCTCTCACCCACCTGCCCGCTGCCCCCTCCAGCCTTGCAGTTAACTAAGCACGCAACCAGGGACAGCCAGCTAACTTTAGTGTTTGATCCCTGTTGTTTGTCTTATAAATGCGGGGGCCAAGAAACAGCAGATCACCAGCAGTTACTGTGTGAGTAATTTGTGAGTAATGGAAGTTTGATGGCCAACCAAAGCTAAATGCTCAAATAGAACTAGAGTAATCCTTACAGTATGCTCTCTTTATTGCAGCAGGCTATGCCTTTTTAATTGGAAATGAAGGTGTGTGTACTATGCAAAAGGAAACACCAGGATTCCATGAAACCACTGGAGAAGTGCCCACTACCTGTGCCTTTTTCACTTAAAACTACTTTTTTTAATCACCCTAAGGGCAATTAGACTTTGCAGCCCAAAACACAGAGCAAAACACACACAATAAACAAGGAAATAACCGCAAAGACGACAGAAGATTACACCGTCAAACAATAAATGATGTACTGTATGTGAAGTTTCATAATAAGTCAATTAATAAAGCGATATAAGTAATGTCATATGGCCATACTCATGCATGCAATCCCTTATTAGGTGAACACATTGTTGCTCCAAACATTTATGAACCAAACAGTGTTGAGTTAATCAAGCTGTATTTGGAAGGGTTCTTGCATTAAAAAGACAAAGGTAAACTGAATTAACTACGTTATTGAGCTGCATGGTGTTCACATAGCAACAACAATGTTTAAGTTAATACACTAGCTGTTTATACTGTCTTCAAACAGTAGCCTCCATCTTTTAAGCCAACGTGCTGTAGTTGTAACTAAGAGAATCATATAATGAAGTAAGGATTAATTACTTTGAAACAGCCCATTCCTCTTTTGAAAAAAGTGCTTTGAGGGCTTTGCATAAAGAAATCAGCTTAACTTCCATCACTCATTATGCAGATATCATTGTCTTCTAATAAAGGCCTTGATAGTGTCAGACTTAGATTAGTTTTATTGCTGAATTGTGAAAGGTCTATTTGCACCTGGGTGGCCTACAGAGAGCTCTTTTTAAATGTGTTAGTGTCTCGGTATTGACTCAAATCATAGCAACATCATTTAATGCCAGATTCAGCATCTGAATGTAAGACCCCATCAGGTTTCTCTTCACTTCCCACTCCCAAGCCTCTCATTTAGCCCCGTGCTGACAGAGCCATTTTCCAGTGGGTGTGCCTGCTTGTGATGTTTGTCATATAAATAGACTGAACTATCTCAACAACTCAACGAATGTGTCAGACCTACCCTGTATGGGGAAAAATACATTCTTTCTGGCAGACAAGTCTTTTTCTAACTTTCCTCAGAGCTTTGGAAGCAGTAATTGAAAATGGGAAATCTTTGTGCACTGGCTTAATAGAGCTGTCCTGCCCTTGCTGCAAAGCGGGGGTTAATAACTTTTTCCAGTTCCATTACCCCCTGAGATTGGCTTCAGGTGAGTAAAGAGGTTGCACTGGACAAGGGGAAGTGGCCACGGGGCCTCTTCATCCTCTTATCTCTGTTCTCTGCAGGCAGCTCACCTAACAATCATTTATGTGACTTATTATATACATCAGAGACTCCCCCCTTGTGCGTGTATGTGTGTGTGACTACAATGTCTGGAAATATCCTCTCGCAAATGTGTGTCCAGGCAGGTGGTGGCGGATTCTTGACTGACAGCCAGTAATTAATGTGCCAGTTCACTAACTTATGTCCTCCTCGTGCACTTTATCAAATTGTAGGTGCACTGTTAGGCTTTCTTCCTGCATGCATCATCAATGTAACAGTGTTTTGGAGTTTTTTTTGGACGTTCTTGTCAGTTTATCTGGCTGAACTGGTTTGAAATTTGCTGTGTGTTGCTGCCAGTTGACTTCAGAAAATGTAGTTTTTCTTCTTCCTGTGAAGCAGCACTGACACAGCAATTGTTTTGATAGTTGACTGGATATTTGTCTTTGATGAAAGTGAACAAAGACAGGAAAGAGCGAAAAGTCATCTGGAGTTGATCCGAGGTGCATATTGAGGCTTTACGCATGAATTGCTGTTTCTACTAGGATGACACAAAATACTCATTAGTAACATCTTCATGCACAAAATAAGCTAGTTCTTGGCTTATACTTTGGGTAAAGTATTTTTTCCTTAACTTGCTGGGTACAATTAAGCAAATGTGTATGAACATACTCAAATGCGTATATTAGTTTACTTATAATGGGATTAAAAAATATTTTTTTTAAAATTGTTCAAATGTGCACATGATTCTGTAGTCTCAATGTATGCATAATGTAGAGCAGATACAAAGGATTGAGATGTGTTCATGCTTCGTAATTAAAGTGGGTCTCAGCCCACTTGAACAACATTACTGCCATTAGCTAGATGGCATCAATGACTAAGGCCAGACCTGAATGGCACTTGTTCTTCTACATGTACTACTGATGCTACACCATAGGGCAAAATTCATTCAATAAAGAGCATGTGAGTCATAACTGTTGGATAATGAAAAGGTCTATAAAGCATGGAATTACTTTTAAAAATTCTAATTTACGTGCTGAATATCTCCCCAGTTCAACATAACGGTGTTAATTGTTTGATGCAGCACTCTATTATGCATGCAAACACAAGCCTTAATTTGCTTTGAGTTTTATTTTGTGTCATTTATTGTAATTACACTGTTAGCACTCCCTTAGGATCAAAAAAGTGTCCTTGCTATGATTATTAGTTTATCCAGATCTGTAAAGTGTCTTCCTGAGGATTACTTTACACAGCAGGAATTATAATCAAACCTGTGATTGGTTTAACATCTCTTAGCAACTGTTTACCAGTAAATGATCAAAACTGTCACAGTTAATTGTCGGAAAGCACTTACTTCATTAGCATTTCATTGTTATGAAGAGATTACGAACCACTGATTCTGGATTCAAATCAAATGTGTGCACTTATTTCTGGCTCCTGTAAGTCTGAAGAGTTTTTTAGTCAAAGCACTTCCCTATTGATCCAGACTATTGATCCCTGCACCACGGCAGCATTTGTGCTTTTGATTTGTCTTTGACAAAACGTTTACGCCACCATTAGAAAAGGTCAGCCTTTGAATGGTGGTTTGCAATTTTAAATTATTACAATTTAACTGAAGCAGAATTATTTTGTATTCATTAACATTTACAATTAACCCATCTTTCTTCACTTGGACTATGATTTAAAGATTTGATAGCAGTTTTATAACAATGGATGTTTCAGCTAATCTAATGGGTGTTTTAATGGTTTATTTAGGGTAACTACCGTTTTTTTTTTTAACCCTCGTATTATCCTATATGTTTGTGTCTAAGTGACTGATGGGAAAAACATCTTTAAAATTAGTCCTGTGTTAAGCAAGATCGGCAGCGGCGAAACAAGCTACAATGTAAGTTAATATTATTATTATTATTATTATTATTATTATTATTATTATTATTATTATTATTATTATTATTATTATTAGGGAAATTGTCCAGCTTATATTTACCTTCACAAAAGTGCTTGTTTTGACAGGCTCAGATTAATATTCTAAATGTCTGACAACATTATAGAAAGGATTTCTAAGTAGATTGTCCTTTCTAATAAAGAGTAAGATCCTTTTTTTAAACATAAAAACATCTGTGAAATTGTGTTCGTTAAACCCACCAGACTCTATGTAAATAAACAGTAATTTTAACATCGTAAAATACACTTAATTCAAAGTCAACAGAAACAAAATAAAACTATGAAAAGCCGTTTTGGGTCGTCTTTCCACTTTTCCAACCATCACAACTCTAGTTTTGGTTGAAATAAACACATAGTTTTACCGATTTACTTGTGAAAATATGTTGGCTCTATACATGCTAAAAGTATTCCTTTTTTAAATGGAGTCTGGTGGGTTTAGCGTTAGCGCCTTCAGAGCTGTTTCTGGTTAAACAGAAAGGTCTCAAAGAGGTTTTAAGGGTCTCTCTGAAGGGATCCTTTCCATAATGTTGTCAGACACTTAGAATATTAATCTGAGTCTGTCAGTGGCAAAACAAGCACTTTTGTGAAGGTAAATACAACCTATTAACTTACATTGTTGCTTGTTTCGCCATTGCCGACTGCAGCGATCTTGTTTAGTACTGGACCAGTGTCAAAGATTGTTGTTCCCATCAGTCACTTAGACACAAAAACATAGGAAAATAGGTCCAGGTTGAAAAATATGGTAGTTACCCTTAAAGAACATTTTCACCTATAAAGGAACACGTTCTCCTTCAGTTCTTTTTATTGGACATCAAAGTTATGTTTTCAATATGCTACATATTCCATGTGTATGGGAAATGTCCCCACCCAACAGATGACGTGGATAATTATTTAAGACACACCAGTAGGACTGGTTTGTAAGCCACAGGTGTGCGTGATCACTCTGGTTTTCCTTGATCGACATAGATTCTGAGTGACCTTAAGGTGGAGAGACAGTCCCTTCACTCAGAGACCAACAGTTACAATGTAACCTACAGGTATATACTATAATATAAAGTTTATTCTCATGTTGTTTTTCTGACATATTTATAGTCATATTACAAGTCTCCATAAATATACAGACTTTTTCTCTTATGGAAAGTATTTTTTTTTAAATAGCTGTAATTGCAGATAATGGTTTTACACATGATTCTATTTGATCCTAATTCTAATAAGCTTTAGGCTAAGAAATTATGACTTACCATTCCCAATTATACATAATACTGTCTACCAAGATAAACCATTTAATACATGTATATGAGAAGTACTCTCATATTGACTCTTTCCCTTTTTACTGCGGTGTCTGTGCATACATGTATTCAATTGGTTTAAATTAGGCTGAGATATAACAACTGCCACATCATTTGGCGATAATTAGCAGATAATTCTTGATAAAATGGGTTTAATTGGTGATTTACTAGGTAATTACATCATGAAACCCAATAAAATGACAAGAGGGAAGCAGTATTGGCAAAAGGCCTGTGTGTCCTGCTCTCCTTACAGTACCGTACAGTTGATCTGTGACATACATTGAATGTGATGACATAATGGACAGCATTAGTCCTAGGTTGGGCTGATTTTTTTGGCAGCTTTATCACTTCCTCAAACAGCATGAGATGTAACACCCGGCACACCAAGAAAGCTCGCCAAAACTGGAACCAATGGAGAGCAGAGCAATCCACATGATACCAACATGGTGTCCAAATCTGAACTGAAGAAAGGGGTGACATATTTTACGTCTACATGTTTGCTCTTAATCTATCCATTGTTTTTTATCTTTTTAAATTGTGGAAACAGTCATGTTAAGAGTACTACGACTGCCCAGGTTTGGGAGACAAAAATTCATTGGTGTGGGGAAAAGAAAACATGAAAGCATGATGGAGGAGATAGCAGGAATGATAGGGGGAGAAAGAGAGCAAGGGAGCTGACCCAGTTAGAGAGGGAGGGAGAGAGCGAGCACAAGAGAAAGATAGAGAGAGAGAGAGAGAGAGAGAGAGGTGATAGGAGCGAGCTGTGTGCCAGCTTCACAACTGTGGTTGGGGACCTGCTGGGCCATCTGGCGGCACTGTAATTGGGTTAGGGTTTTGCACCTGAGCGGCACACCTCCAAAGAGATGGTTGGAGCAAAAAAGAAAGAGGAAACAAGCAGTGAATTGCATCCTGTAGTAAAGGTGGTGACTGTGAAAGTTGATAATAGGTAAGATCAATTCATACCCTAGTGTCTCTAAAATGTATATTTTTATTTTTTCTTAAAGGTCCCATATTGTAAAATGTGAAATTTCTATGTCTTTTTTGTGATTAACAATTTTTTATTTTTACTTTTTTAACAAAATACAAAGCATACAACTTGCAACATGAACAACCCCCTCCCCCCTCCCTTCTGTCATCACCACCCACCCAGAAAAAAATCAAGAAAATATGTAACTACAGTTTTCCAGACCATTCAACAAAATAGTAACAAAATAGACAATAAACCATAAACCAAATAAATGTGTAAATGAGAACACCATGAGCTCATCATACACGTCTCTCCCCAGCACAAAGCTTCTTAGTAGCATTAAACATATTATTAAACTAGTCTGGACCCAGCTTCTTATGTGCTTATCCATCCTGCTTAGGATTGACCCATCTCCCAGAACAAAAAATAATCTTGGGCTGAATAGAACCTGGGTCCCTGCAATCCGACATACGTAGGTTATCGTGTATCCTGGTCTAAAATTCCTGGACCTTATCACACGACCATAGGACATGAAGTAGACGTGAAGTAATTGGCCGTCCTCTCTCTTACCTTTCCAACAATTTGGTGTTTCTTTCAGACCAATTCTAAACAATCTGGAGGGAGCCCAATAGAAGCGATATAATCTTGAACTGCATGGGGTGCACCCTCACATCGCATGACATAGTTTTAATATTCCTACAGATTCTGTGCCACTCCTCATCATCCAGTGTAATACTCAGATCCCTTTCCCATGTTTTTTTGAGGGCTGCCCAGGCTACATGCCTTTTTTAATTATAAAGCAGGATAGCAATACTGTAAAAGTATCAAAATGCTCAATCCACAGAGAAATGCATACTGCCTGTATATAAAACGGTGCCTTTAAACGAGCCGTAAGGACATCCATACGGTTGTGTTGTCACAACTGTGCTATATGTTGGTAGAAAGTGCTGCTACAGTGCCGTTAGTCCTTTCCCGCCTGCAATGACGGTGCAGAGATACCAGGAGCGCATGTGGAAGATCGGTAAACACAACTAATCAGAGCAGATTGGGCTTTTTCGGGACGGGGGCTTAAAGATACGGGCGCTAAAACGGAGCGTTTCAAACAGAGGATGGATACATGTATATTCAGACAGACATTATGAGAACAATAATGTGTATTTTTTTTAAACATTAAAGCATAATATGTCTCCTTTAAATTAGCTTATATCAACCGCAGGTTACAATGTGGGAAGATTGAATGTGACACCTTATTAGCGCAGCCATTTTGTGCAAAAATAACATTATTTAAAGCTGTCGTCAAAGTGGGTCATAATAGAGACACGGCAGATATTAACATCTGTGTTGCAGTGGATATACAGTATGATTACATAGTGATGACAACTCTTGGAAAAGGAAAAAGGTCAACAAGGCTCTCAGGTTTTCCATAAAGATAAATAAGGCCTGATCCACTTGCTCTACAAGTGGACTGCGTGCTGTGAGGTACTGCAGACAGTGGCGATAATGCAGAAGTTTTATGCTTGAAGGGCCGAGTAGTCATTAAGGTGCAACTATGAGCTGAATTAATGTTTCATTTTTGCCAGTGATGTGAAGCCTGATACAAGAGGCTTAACAGGCTCCATGGGTGGTCCTCCACACACATACTGCTCACATTTGATTTTTCTTTCATTTGACATTTTGTTTGGAGATTGAGAAACATCAGCATCCTAAGGAAAATTATGTGATTTAAAAGCTTGGAAAGTTATATCATTCAGATGCATGTCTCATTCTGAAATGTCTCTGAATGGTGTCATTTACATAAACATGTGCACCGACTGCCTTCTGGATTCTTTAGGGTAATTATTGTCGTTAAAAATGTCGCTCCTTGTATATAACACATCCTTGTACAAGCATGGTAAACCATCATGTTCGCATTTTAGTTCCTCACATCAGACATAAGCTCACTTGGAAATATTGAGTGAAAGCCTATGTGCAGCCCACCGTCAGGGCACGATCAATTATTTTTCTATAGAGAAAGCCTCCTACATGCACTCTGCAGAGCGTCATTGTGCTCCCTAAAAGTTCTCGCCTGTGTTGAAGTATCTCTGTCATCGCCAGGCATGCCTCTCAATGACTCAGCCCCCACACTAACCTTGCAGCATTTCAAAGGGAGACCAAAGGGAGGCTGAGTGAACATGGACATGCGTAGGCGTCCATGCAACAAAGGGGGAGGTTGAGAGGGCCGAGGTAACCAATGGCTGCTTTGGTCACAGCAGTAGAAGGTTCATTGCCACTCTTGGCAGATTATAAGTTTACTTTTTGTAAACTAGTTAGTGTTATTTTTGTCTCTTTGGAATTATTTTTTGCAGCAAGCCACAGATTTGTGACAAGTGACAGACAAAGATGGTGTTAAACAAGTGGCAGACAAAGATGGTGTTAAACAAGTGGCAGACAAAGATGTGGTTAAAGAAGTGCTAGCTAAGTGTTCAAATCACAGCTGGAGAGTGCAGTGATATTGTGCTTTCGCAGTTTGTTGGGAAGCAGCAGCTGGTAAACCTGAAGTGATTGTTTGGACCGCCTCATGCCAGAAACTCAGTCAGAATTGCTTTTGTTCGCAGAGTTCAATGTCAACACAAGATTAAAACTTGGTTTTATCAACCTGATTTCATCTAAAAATACATTATTTCATTTAAGTGGTGTTGGTGGACTGATGTCACATGTCTACAGTTATATACGTATAGTCCTAAATGTCCAGTATGGTTATGGTTAGTTCAGGAACATGAAAGATAAAGGATTAGACCCACTTTATAATTCCAGATACATTTATCAAAACATTTGTAAGACAAACTAAAAGCAGCAGTAAAGTACAGTATGTGGAAAATTAAACATTGTAGATTGTAGCTTATTTCATTAGTGAGTTTGATGAAGTCTGAGGGATTCTAGATATTTAACTGAGAGACAGAAATCAAAGTGTCATATTATCAAAGGACCATGTTTTCCGGATAACTGATTAGGAGATAACATTGTGGGGGGGGGGGCAGTTCTTCTACACATCAAAGAATATTGAGAAGTACATTAATATGACTTGTGATTTCAGGAAAAGAGCTAAGGAAATGTACGGAATGTTGTAAAATGCACGACTGTTATGAGGAAAACAACTGTTGTTCTTTTGGTGACTTGAAGATATTGGACTGTATATAAGAACAGTTGAAGAGACGAGAGAGAACACTTCAGGTCTTCTCCCGTACCGCATGTATAAAAGAATCTGATTCATCCCACCAACGACTCTGTACTTTTTAAGAGAACAAGGAGATTTTTTTCCGTGGTAAATTTCTCCCACAAGTATATTACAAGTATCTCCTTTGTGATAATTGATATAAAAGCAGGATTATAAAAAAAACTTTGGTGGCACTAAATGTACACAATTTAAGCCACTGAAAATGTAATGTAATGTACAGGAGAACTGTGTAAGGACATGAATGCCAATTTTCAGCAATAACTTACAGTACATGTAGGATAATTAAACAAGACCATGTATCACTTTCAAGATTGATACTCATTTTCCACTGGTTTATTGATGGTTATAAATGAACATCAGAGAAGATTAAATAGGACAAATAGGGCAAAGAAGTCGTGTTTTGGCTTAAAGGAACATGTTGGTGCTAATTGCATGAAGGGTCTGCCTGGTCAATTAAAACTCCAACACAATATCTACATGTGCAAGTGAGGATCTTCAAGGCAAACTCTCAAACGAGCCCTTTTAAACACGAGAGTATGTTTACGTGGTTGTCAGCCTATAAGCTCCTCATGTCTTGTGTTTGGCTGACGATTGTGTAAATACAGTTGACATTACATGTACTCAACACGTAACAGCTGAACAATTATTAATTACGTGTGGTTGCAAGGCAAAATGAACCATCATTGTCAACCAGCGATTCATATTAGCTTTGCTACCTGGATACGGTTTCCAATGTATAAACAGAGCAAGTGATTTACAGTTTTACTACATCATACAACCACAGATACCTTATGTTACAGTAATTTGTTGCTCTTGGCAACAGTTGTCTTTTTCCCCTTTACCATCCAGCTTAATTGGCCACTACTGAGCCATGCTTGCTGGTGGCAGAACACCACTTCTTCTGCCTCTTTGTTTTATTTACTCAGTGGTGGACTTTAGCAATGGGCCTAAGTATAACTTCATGTTATAGTGTTAGATGTTATCCAGTATATATGTATACTAAGAAGTTGTTTAGCTGCCTAAAATGGGGTTATCAGTCATGTTACAATGTCATTTTTCCACCATCCATTGACGTCAGAATTGGTTGGTTAATAGGCTGCTACAGCTGAACTCGGTGTTACCAAGACATTTAAGATTGGGTGTTCTGGATAGTATAGGTAACTGGGAAAAAGACTGAAAATCAGATGAAGAAAATCAGATTTGTTTTGACACCCCCGCTGCCAATAACTAAGCTGGATGAATGACGGTTTATCAAAGTCTCTCTAACTAATGAGCTACTTGGCAGTCTGTGTGACTTCTGTTTACAAACCCTGGTTTTTCTTATATTAGGCCATATGAATCAAATCTGTAATTATATGAACTTTTCCATAAAGAAAACCAAGAAAGAAAACTATGTTATGAGTCATGGTACAGTCATATTAGTTGTATACATATACAAGTGCATAGACTATATGGTTATGTCCTCGGAATACTGCAAAAAACAGTTGGCTGTGATGCCTCCACACGGCTCTCACAGACCGTTCCCCAATATGTGAAATACCAAGTTTTTTTCACAGCCACATGCACTCACATGCACATACGGCCGAACCGGCTATCAAAACAAAGAACAGAGAAGCTTGGATTACAACACACACAGAGGGAGTGTGACTTAATTCTCTGCTCAGGACGCCATAACTCCACTATGGCTTTACACAGCAAATATTTGTTTCTGCTATTTTAATGTTCTGCATGTCAAGTACAGCCCCTTTTTAAAGTTCAAGCCAACAACAGAAATAATCTACCTCATCTTCTTGTGAGGCTGGTCGGCATCACTAAATGTGTTATTGGATTAGAGCATGCCACTTTTAGTCTCCTCGTGCTTCCTCTCCAGCCGGTGTTTGAATTTGAATAATCGTATTGCCTCTGGTTCTTTGATGTTCTGTATTATTTGCTCCAAATGTGATTTCTGTTGAACATCATGTAATTACAACCCCAAATCAGAAAAAGTTGGGACAGTATGAAAAACACAAATAAAAAAAGAAAGTAGTGATTTCTAAATGTACTTTGACTTGTATTTCATTGCAGACAATGTGAACACAAAATATTTCATGTTTTGTCTGGTCAACTTAATTTCATTTGTAAATATACATCCTTTCCTGTCATTCAGACATGCAACACATTCCAAAAAAGGTTGGGATAGGAGCAATTTTGGGCTAGTAATCAGGTAAGTTGGTTAAATAATGATGTGATTTGAAACAGGTGATGTCAACAGGTGATTGTAATTATGATTTGGTACAAAAGCAGCATCCAAGAAAGGTCTAGTCCTTGAGAAGAAAAGATGGGCCGAGGATCGCCAGTTTGCCAACAAATACGTGAGAAAATTATTGAAATGTTTAAAAACAATGTTCCTCAAAGAAAGATAGGAAGACAATTGCTTATTTCACCTTCAACAGTGCATAACATAATTAAAAGATTCAAGGAATGTGGAGGAATTTCAGTGCGTAAAGGACAAGGGCGCAAGCCTAAGCTGAACAACCGTGATCTCCGATTCCTCAGGCGGCACTGCATCAAGAATCGTCATTCATCTATAAGCGATATCACCACATGGGCTCAGGACTACTTTGGCAAACCTTTGTCAAGTACCACAATACGTAGTTACAGCCACAAATGCCAGTTAAAACTGTACTGTGCCAAAAGGAAGCCCTATGTTAACAGTGTCCAGAAGCGCCGTCGACTTCTCTGGGCTCGGAGGCATCTGGGATGGACCATCACACAGTGGAAACGTGTACTGTGGTCAGATGAATCAGTATTTCAGGTATTTTTTGGGAGAAATGGACGCCGTGTGCCCCGGACCAAAGAAGAAAAGGATCATCCAGACTGTTACCAGCAACAAGTCCAAAAGCCAGGGTCTGTCATGGTATGGGTTTGGGTCAGTGCCCTTGGCAAAGGTAACTTGCACTTCTGTGATGGCACCATTAATGCTGAAAAGTACAGAGATTTTGGAGCACAATATGCTGCCTTCAAGAAAACATCTTTTCCAGGGACGTCCATGCATATTTCAACAAGATAATGCAAAACCACATTCTGCACACATTACAAAGTCCTGGCTGCGGAGGAAGAGGATACGGGTACCTGACTGGCCTGCCTTCAGTCCCGACCTGTCTCCAATAGAGAATGTGTGGCGCATTTTGAAAAATGCGACAATGAAGACCCCGTACTGTTGCCCACCTTAAGACTTGTTTGCAGCAAGAATGTGACAAAATTACACCTGAAACACTTCATCACTTGGTGTCTTCAGTCCCTAAACGTCTTTTAAGTGTTGTGAAAAGGAATGACAACATTACAAAGTGGTAAATGCTTTACTGTTCCAACTTTTTTTTAAATGTGTTGCAAGAACCAAAATAGGAATTTTGTTTTTTTGAAAAAAAAAAAAAAAAATAGAAATCATGAGGAACACATTAAATTATGTGCTGTTGTATTGTCTGCAATGAAATATAAGTCAAAGTACATTTAGAAATAACTACTTTCTTTTTTATTTGTATTTTCAATACTGTCCCAACCTTTTCTGATTTGGGGTTGTAATTGATGTAATGTCAGTGTTTGTATTTAGATCTCTTCACAAAAAGACATTGAGTAAGATGTGGAAACATGGGCCATTCTTTGATTTATTTTACTTTGGTCTGCTGACAATTGTACATAGAGTATCTAATTCTCCATACATATACCTGTGGTAGAACACTATAAGTTTGACGTCATGACATTGATAATTAATATTGCTTTATCTGGTCATTATTCACTTTTAAAGTAGCATGTTTGTTTGATGTACACATCAAACATCCGCCGTCCAGTCCATGACTGGGAGGTTGATGTGTAATATTTGCTGCAGCAGAGTCTTTCTGCTCTTTGATAGCTACGCAGGGTCAACTGATAGAGAAAATGGCAGTGTGCATTGTCCATTAATGTCATTCATGTTATGTTGCTACACTTGCTGACGCACATTGAAAAACAACAACTTTAAAATCTGTAAATACCTCTTTCCCAGACCACAGTCCATATTCACTATATATTTAGATAATGTCAATGTATCATAAAAGTGCTTGAACATAGTTTATAGCCTCTTGTAACTTAAAATAGATTAAATGCATCTCAACCTCAAGGTTAAGACAAAACTTTGGATTAACCAAATTTCAGATTAAATCAGGTTATTCTTTTGCTTTTGCAGCAACATAAAAACTTAAAGGGTCATTTAAGTTTTTCTGTTGCTGTCTGCCAACTATGAGGTAATATATTCACCTACATTTCTAGCAATAACTGGGAATATGTCATTTATAGAGCTCAACAGTGACCACCAAGTACATTTTTCCATTCATTGACAAAAGAAATCATTATATGAAGAGTTTTGAGCTTGGATCTATGCCAACCAGCTACAAAATAAATCGTGACTATTAAACATTTGATTCTGCGCAGAAATATTGGAAAACCGAAAAAAAAGGCAAAGGTACAAGACTGTGTAATAATCATACAGGTCAGTGGTAGCAGTAACTCACTAGCCGTTTGTGGATAACATTTTCCACGATAACACTTTCCATGATAGCAAGCTCCACCAATCAAAGACATCCCTGTTACACCTTAGGATTGTGGGTAGTGTACAGTAGTATTCTCCATGCCATCACGAAAAAGCATGTCTGTGTTAAAACAAGGTTGCTGTCATATGGACTTGTGGCTTCTACATAAGCATAAGCCATTGTTTTCACCCTCTCATAGCTCGTGGGAAGTCTACCTTGGATGATTAAAGGTGCAATATGTAATACTGACTAGTGCTAGTGGAGTGCTTGTGCTTAAAATAGTTACTGTAGTACAAATTAAAAATACTGGAGAGAGTCGTCTCCCCCGCCCCCTGCTCCCCAGACTTTGAAGTTCACGGAGGTTGCCAGGCTGAGAACGCAGCATCCACAACAATGTTACTAGACACTTGTCTCACATAGGAAATTACTTCACAGCACAGCGGAGTAGCTAACGTTAGATGCTGGCTATATATAAAAGCCTGTGCTCACGCGGAGCTCTGTACCCAACTGACCCAACACACCTTTTCGGCTTAGAATTACGGTAGGAACCGCTAAAAACACAACAACCTTGCCGCCCTCTCCACCCGACTGAACACACTGTATTTGCTTAGAATTACGGCAACAATCACTAAACACACTGCAAACTCACGGTCCTCCCAATGTACAGCCCCCTCTCTTTGCTTAAAATAACTCACAGTTGTCGGCTACGGCCGCTGAACAGGCTAGACGTTGTGAGAAGAAAAAAACTGAGGGAAAAAAAAAAAACGTGAGGGGGAAAAAAAACGTGAGAAAATTTTCGGAAACTCTCTGCCTCCCGCTGCTGCCGGAGCTCAGATTGTAGGTGGACGGCGGCATATATATCATAAAACACATTCTCACCTGTGGCTGTGAAATGTTATCCCTTGCTGTTTTTCTTTCATTCGAAAATCCATAAGCTGCACAAAAGTCCAGCAACTCCGTATTGATCTGTCCCCTGCTCGCTCGCTTACCCACTTGAACGGGGCTGAAAGTCGATATCTCAACTTTGAATTTTTTTGAAAATTGAAAACAAAATTCTCACGTTTTTTTTTTTTCCCCTCACGTTTTCCCCCACGTTTCCCCCCTCCATGTCACCTCCGGGGCTCCGTAAACTTCCGCAACATCACTGTTGAAAAGGTTAAAGGTGCCTTTCTTGTCATTCACGAAGAAATGACATTTATCATCTGCATTTAACCCATCCTATATGCCTATAGGAGCAGCCACAGGGACCGACTCCAGTCTTTTTGCCAGTGCCTTTTGGTCATGGGGCACTGACCTAACATACATGTTTTTGGTGGTGGGAGGAAACCCACGCAAACACAGGGAGAACATACAAACTCTATTCTTCACCAGAAATTGATCCCAGTATTCAAGAGTGCCTACTCGCTGTCGTGCGACAGTGCTAACCACTGAGCCCTAGTTGAGCTATATAGTAGGCGTTTTCTTCATTGCCTCTGGGATCCAATTACCAGTCGACAGCTTGAAATAAATGCAAGTAATTTCCTCCAAGAGAACAATCCTTCATGTATCTGATGGCCAATCAATTTTAGCACAGACAAAGGTACTTTGTTTATCAATCTAGCTGATTGCGTTTCTTGCTGGCAATAGTCTCAACAGTAACAGGGATAACCTAGATTTGATAGAAACAGGGTTGTGGCTGGTTGCCAGACTGAATTCCCAGATTGGCTGAGAAATCTGGAATACAGTTCAGAGAATGAGAAATGATCTCCCCTTTCCTACCAACTACAGTCAGAGCTAAGTAAACAAGGGAATATGCTGCACACAAGTACTATGTGAAAGCTGCATAGTGGCCAACAGCAGATCATAGTTTGCTTTTTTCCCCCTAGATTATTGTAAAGCTAATAATTAGTAGTAAATCAGCTTTGTCTATTATTGAGGAGAATGAAACGCCCCAAAAAAGTGTCCAGATATAGTTAAACTGTATCTGAGAAGCACAAATATTGAAAAGACACTTCATATCTCTGCTATAATTCAGTCAAAATTGCCTCGCTGCCTTTGCAAACTTGATTGTATACGTTTGAAGAAACATGAATTGGATTTCAGCTCTCTGAAGCATTTCTGAAGATTATATTACGATGAATTGCCACCACATTTTTAGGTTTAGAAAACGGATATCATTAGAGGCCTTTCTGTGTATAAGATTTAGATTTTTCAATCACATAAAGGCTTTTAAAAGTGTTTCTGTCGACACCAGTGCAATGCGCTCTGTGAAACAAATATAAAACAAATATAAATGGGAAAATATGAGTTTAATGTGTACTGTGGCAAAGGAAGAGAATTAGGCCATCAACCTTCACTGTGTACTAGTGGGAAAGGTCTACAACTTTAGTATGCCATTATCCTCTTTGATTGCTATGGTGACAGAGCCAAATTACATATAATAACCTGCACAGAAAGAGTGGACAATAAATAGTTCCTGTTTGCAGTAGATTTGTCACAGCGCTGCAGCTTTGCCCGACAGTCGTGTGTCATGATACTAAGTAGTACACAACACTTGAAAGATGCCTGTGTTGACTAACAGTCACTTAATGTCAATAAATTGCCATCATTCTTTATTTTCCAATCAAAACATATCTTTTCATAGAAATTAATAATAATTAATATTCAGTTTTATTATATATTTAAAATGTTTGTCAGCCTCCAAATTTCACACATGCTGTTTTATGACAATAGTTAGGTAAAACTAATATGTGTAGATTTATCCTCCAGTACATACTTGTTTACACACTTTCCTTACACATTAGAGAAACTAATAAGTTGTAAGAATGGATTAGTTGACTAAGGGGAAAAAGAATCTCCAACTATTGTTTTTTAATTGATTAAAGCTGCAGTGGGTAGAAAGAAAGAAAAACGCCACAATTTGAAGTAGAGGGACACCTCTTCCTGAACAGAATAGCCAGAACAGCCAAAAGGAACTCTCTCTCTCTCTCTCTCTCTCTCTCCCTCTCTCTCCCTCTCTCTCTCCCTCTCTCCCTCTCTCTCTGTGTCTCTTTCTATGAAATGACCTGTGATTGGCCAAAGTCTCCCATCACGGCCTAGATTATTTAAAACCTGAATAAAGAGCCAAGAGGAGGTGCAGAAGTCTATTTTTCTAATTACAATGTTTGAAATATTACAATGGGAATTTTGCTAGGGCTGCACCATTAATTGCAATTTGATGAACTATTGCAATATCCCAATCACAATTTAATATTTGTTAAAATGCTAAATAAGTATTGGGGCACTGCAGAGACGTCCTGGCCAAAAAGGGTATAGTACAGACTAGAGCTGGGCAATATATCGATATTATATTGATATTGTGATATGAGACTAGATATCATCTTAGATTTTGGATATCGTAATATGGCAGTGTTGTCTTTTCCTGGTTTTAAAGGCTGCATTACAGTTAAGTGATGTCATTTTCTGAACTTACCAGGTTGTTCTAACTGTTCTATATATATTATTATAGCCACATTACTGATGATTATTTATCAGAAATCTCATTGTGTAAATGTTTAGTGAAAGCACCAATAGTCAACACTACAATATCGTTGCGGTATCGATATCGAGGTATTTGGTCAAAAATATCGTGATATTTGATTTTCTCCATATCGCCCAGCCCTAGTACAGACTAAAGAAAAATTATTTATTTGGTACAAATCCTTACAAAAATCGCACTATAATCATTTTTATTTTTTTATTTTAGTACTTTTCAATGAAAAATGAATTATTTTTGCACTTCTGGTTGGACGCAAACTGCATTTTGCTGTCTTTATACTTGTACACTGCACAATGACAATAAAGTTGAATCTAATCTAATCATTCCCTCCAATATCGTGAATCATATCAGTCAAAATAACCGCAATTAGATATTTTCCTCATGGTGCAGCCCTATTTGTTGCCCAACAACACCAAAACAAATTGCCTACCACAGCTTTTAAGTGTCTTAGTTCTTTATAAAGCAAAACTGCAGAGGAGTATATATTTTGGTTCTTATAACACCATGAAGTTACAGAGTCTTTAATGTTATAGTAATATATTATAAGTGACTCATTTTGTTGGCAGTATTGCAACTTCATTTCAACCATCCTTCCACGATGATAGTGAGGTGATGACTAACATGTTCAGGGGTGAGGCTGCTGCGACAAACAGTACAGTATACATGACTGTGTCCACACATACAAACGTATACAAAGCACCGGTTAACATAAACCGCACATTGTTTCCTTCGTCCCCCTCACAAAAAAGCCTGAATGTAAAGTAAATACACCTGTTGTGTACAAAGAGCATGGTGTGATAAGATAGTAGATGAGTAATCTTCCCTTCATTGCAACATTATTAACTCTACTTTCTGTTGACTTCTAAGAGCACAGAATTTCAATTAAGCCAGTACCAGTGCTGTGATTTACTGCCTGCGTTGTATGAGAGTAATAAATAATCATTTTGTTTCTGCTCTGTGATGCTAATCTGGAGTTTAAGCAATGAGTGAGTAGCTTTGTTCTGAATTCAGTGTGCTGGCCAATTCATTCTGGACCCAAGCTGATGTTTACCCAGGCTGAGCCAGCAGCTGCTCACACGGTCTGCGTCAACTCAGTCATCTGACAAGGCGTGCTTGCTGCCTCTGACATGCATCTGTCACAGCGGCAAAAAAATAAATAAATCTAACCCACTCTGTTTGGTCTTTGTCTTTCTCCACTTGTACAGCATCTGTCTGGCTGCCCAGTATCGCCATAATGACTGAGAGTCGAAGGGAAGCACTGGCGGCGCCCGAGCCCACCACCGCCTCCTCCTCCACAGCTGGCTCCAACACCACCAACATGGCCGGCCCGGGCACCGGTGAGAAGGATGAGGCATTTTCCAAGCTGAAGGACAAGTTCATGAATGAGCTGAACAAAATCCCATGTAAGTGTGTCTACTTTCTCCGGTATAACAGTGGACTATTTTTTTGAGCTGAAGCAAATAGTTAATTTATTGATAAGTGACCCAACCACAGTCTTCTGTGATAGTAAAGTGAATATTTGGACTGTTGGTACAACAATTTCAAGATGCCACCTTGCATTCTGGGAAATTGTGATGGACTTTCTTTACTATTTTTGACATTTTGTAAACCAAACAATTATTGAATTAATCACAAAAATAATTGTCAGAACATGCAATAGTGAAAATTATTGGTAGTTTCAACTTTTAACGACTTTTACATTCATGATGTGTTTTTGCCCCTTCAAATACTGACTCCAAAACCATACAATTAATCTAAACAGACCTTGTTTCCATCCCAGTTGGATCTTTGTCAGGTCAAAAGTGTTTTGAAATGGTTATCACACTCATGTATGTATGTACTAGGGTTTAATCCCGGGAAATGGGATTACTGGAAATACAAATCCAAATTATTTCCCGTTTCCTGATAAGTATAACGGGAAAACAGGTAAAACTAGTTACTTTCTATGCGTAAACCAAATAGGTTGATACATAAAAAATAAACATATCACAGAAATACGCAACTCCTTTATGTAAGTACTTTAGACTGGCCTTGATTAGCTCTGACGTCACATTTCAAAATTATTTAAAAGGCTTTACACCTTTCATCAATGCTGTTTTTCAGCAGTCTTGCAACTACATGTGATGTCTATAAATACATTCCCTCTGAGTCAAACCACTCAATCCATTCAGTGTGATTCTAGTGTGGCCATGACTCAAAAAATTGTGTGAGTGAACTTTTCTTGATGACGCACAAGGATAGGCCAGTGCTACTCATGACTTTTGATAAAAGACTTTCGATGAATCAGGTGAACAAATAATTTGCTACATCTGTCATTGTCTTGCTTGAGTCAAGTATTTCTTGCACTGAATGGCTCAGATGGAGTTGTCTTAACTAAATTATTTGAGTGGAGATAAACATCTGGCAGCAATGATTTAAGAGTTTGACATGATAAATTGCTAAATTATGCGTAACTGGCTTTAGTTTTTGCTGTTGGATTTTCAGTCTTTTTATCTTACTTGTGCTCTATGTCAAAACTGTTTCTTCATTTCCACATAATAAAACACCAATTCAATTTTATTTATAGTATCAAATCATAACAAGAGTTATCTCAAGACACTCTACAGATAGAGTATGTCTAGACCACACTCTATAATTTACAAAGACCCAACAATTCCCCCAAGAGCAAGCATTTAGTGCAGCAGTGGCGAGGAAAAACTTCCTTTTAGGCAGACATTCTGTCCTTTTATCACCGAACCTTCCAACTAAATATTTCCACAACTACATGTTTTTGCCTGAAGAATTTTGCAGTATTAGGTTTTCGAGAATACGGTTGTATGGTGTCATCCAGGATAAAGCACTGTGTGGAGATCCAATGTTTTTTTCATCAGCAGGAATCTAAAGGTAAATACAGTATATCCACGGCTCATGTGAAGTAATTCTCACAACAGGAAATAGCTGCTGTGGAAGAGAAGACCTATTTCTGTGGCAAAGACACAAATGACAGCACCAGTCGTTAATGTTATTGTTAATGTTGGTTAATGTCCCCTTTGGCTCGGTATTGCAAATGTATTGCTATTCCTACCACATCTAGCCCAAGCCTGACAACGTTTTCCACATCATCTTTGAAAGTAGACCATTCATTATTGCTTAATCTGGAGGAAAAAAACTAAATCTGGGCTTCTTTTTGTATACCCTAGGCAGAAAAGTTATCTGAGAGCTTCCCAAAAAAAACATCTGTCCTTTGCACAGGGTTTTAGATTACTGTTTTCTCACCTCATCCCCTCAATCAAAAGCAGTGTTTGCTCCCAGGTGCTGCCAAACTGATGACGAATGACCCCAGACTTGTTTACCCCGTGGAATATCGATACTGTCTAGAGAAAGTCAGGTAGCAGATTTAACAAGGAATATGCGAGAGGAGAAGCTGCATGCTCAGCTAATGCTGCTGCAGAAGGTTTTCTTTTGGGCTTATAACCCAGTTTAAGCCCTGCAGGCTTTGAGGCTGGGTGCATGCGGCTGTCAGACTGGCCTAACTTGTTGCTGAATTTCTGTCCATCAGGATCTGCAGGACAATGATCAGGGGATATTGCCTTGGCCCCGGCTGTTGGCTGATGGCTCAAGCATCTAAAAACCAGCAGACATTATTTCAGTCTTTCTGCATTTACTGTGCTTGCTTTTTTTTAAGCTATTCTAAACATTTTCAAGGAAAAGTCCCAAATATATGTTTACATGCATATTTTATCCAGTAATCTCAACTTCCAGTTTGGTGAGGTCTATTCATAAAGAGATAGTTTTGTTATGGTTTTCACATCCTATTTGATGCACTGTAGGTCTGCAACTAACACATTTAATTCTTCTGTTGAGCATGTATCAATTATTCTGTTGATTGTTAGTCTATGAATTGTCAGGTAATAGTGAAAAATGTCCAACACAAGTTCCCAGAGCTCAAGGTGACGTCTTCAATTTTTTTTATCTAACAGTATAAAACCCAAAGATATTCAATTTACACAAATGTAAAACCAAGAAAAGCAGCAAATCCTCACATTGGAAATGCCGAAACCAGTTTTTTTTATGGATATACATCTCTAAATATCTCTATATAAAAATATAATTTTAAGAAGTAGAGAAAGGTTGAGAAATGCACCCCCCTACAGGGATGGAAACCAGAGGCAATACGTGATAATTAAAATATGTCAACATGATTGTGGTGCACAAAATGTGTGTACAACGATTCCTTCTACAACAAAAATAAATCCGTCTAATCAATTTATGAATTGGCCTTCCAGGTCCACAAAAACATGAACCCACACACACACACACACACTGAGTGAATTCCGACTATGTAATCACACTCAACCATATTGTGACTTCTCATTGAGCAGAAGGGTTGCCTCCAAGGAAACCAGTGTATTGAATTTCTTAGTACGTTTTCTAAACACCCAAGGCTTTACTTTCCGATAACAATTAACCTCTGAGCACAGAAGCTGTTTGATCCATGACTACTGGCTCCACCAGCCATTACCCCAAATAACACAGACAAGCGATTGACATTTTAAGAAAATAAAGTTTTTTTTATTTTTTTTATTAGGGGCTTTGTGCTTTTAGGCAGCCAAAGGCACTCACAAACATTATTAGAAGCTGCAAAACGATTAAATTAAAATATGTGTTTTGTTGCCTATAGTGGAGCAATCTGTTATATTTTGTCTAATTTAAGAATGCAAGAACACTTGAAACTTGCATTGTTATCAAACCTTTCACCAAAAGTCCCACCTTTGTAAGGACATTGAAAATTGTCAACAGAACCAGGTCTCTTTTTTTGTAGTTGACAAAATCCAGACAGCATTTATGTTCATGTTGTTTTTATTTTCTGTGTCCCACAACAGCACACATATATATATATATATATATATATATATATATATATATATATATATATATATATATATATATATATATATATATATATATATATATATTAGGGCTGTCAATCGATTAAAAAATGTAATTGAATTAATTACAGACTCTGTGATTAATTAATCTAAATTAATCGCATACATAATTTTTGCTGTGAAAGTATTTTAAATATTTCAATTCTAATGAATCAATGAATAATAAAGTCAAATCTCTTTTTATTATTGTCACTGTTCAAATAATGATTATGTGTGTATATATATATATATATATATATATATATATATATATATATATCACCTAATATGCTGAGGAAATAAATTCAAAAGGGTAATAACTGTGAATGCACCGCGAGACTGTAGATTACCAGTTTCATTGAACGCACCGTCTCTGTCTGTGTTTTTCCGTCAACGGCAGAAATACAGTCAAACTTGACACCGTTTAGCGTTAGCTGTCAGCATTTTAACCGTTTAATCCAGCTGCTAACTAGCGGAAGGCTAACGTTACCTGCTGTTGAGTGTAGTGTTAACCAGTTAAAGAAACTTCTGTTGCGCATTCTCTCGTCTTCCTCCTTCATTTTACAATCGAATGGCAGCTAGAACGGCTCCGGGTGAAAGGTCAATATGGAATTGATTAATTACCGTTCATTTTTTTAACGCACTATTTTTTCATAGATTAATTAATCGAAATGAACGTGTTATTTCGACAGCTCTAATATATATATATTCTTGTGCACTCTGGTACTGACTTTTGGGACTGTGTTGTGACAAAAGCTCTCTTGGGACTTTCACTTTTGGTACTGGCTGACGAGTGATGGTTACAGCTAAAAGTACAGAAAAATAAGACTAAAATATTTAGTGGTGTAACTGGAGGCAAAGGAAAGGGAAAAGACACAAAAAAAAGTTTGCCTGCCATGAGACACCATCAGGAGCTGGTCAAACCCAAGCCAGATCAGTCTCAACCAGCACCAGCTTTCCCTCTACATTTTCAGTCAACAGATGGGAAACAGATCTTCTGTCTTCTCAGAGATTTTGTCAGCATTTGAGGGTCAAATATATGTTATGAGTCTCTGTGCTGGAGCTTTTGTAAACATGATAACTTGTTTGTTCTGTTTGCCACCTGTGAACACTCAGAATGAAGCTGAATATGAACAACAGCCCAGACAGTTTGCGTTTTATTTTTGTTATATAAGGCTTTTCAGGCTTAAGTGATATCTGGCTTTTGGACGTCAACATCCATCCCTATAGAGAGCTGAAGGCTGACCCCTTTTCAAGATACCCTCTGTTCCAAACCAAACTATTGGACAAACTTCAAGGAATACTTTGCCAATTTCAATCCAGCTCTGTGTCATCTTTGTGTGGGAGTGTCTGGCAGTGTGTTCAGATAAAAGGTGTGTGCATTCCCTTCGTGGCGCCAGTGCACGGAGCTTAGAGCAGCTGTGGTCTGATGAAATCTCAGTGGACCTCCGTGACAAGTTTTGTGTCATCCGGTGGATTTCATCAGACCACAGCTGCTCTGAGCCCCATGCACCACCGCCAGGGAAGGAAGGCACACACCGTTCATGTAAACACACTGCCCACACTGCCATGACACAGAGCTGAATTGAAATCAGCAAAATATGTCGCAATTCATCCAATAGTCTGAGCGAAATTTCAAAACCACAAATCTCACCCATATGTTGGCATTAGAGGAAAATTCAGGGGGTCACCAAAATCAGTAGAATTAATCCTCTGGGGATCATGAATGTCCTTACAAAATGTCATGGCAAAATATCTCAACTCAACAATATTTGAGTTGAGAGTGTTTCAGTCTAGTGTGGCTAAAAACATTCCCTCTTAAAATGTATATTGAAAATGTAAAGCCTGTGTAATAGAAGGTCCAGTGGGATTTAGGTCCAGCAGTTCACTCTCAGAAGTTTACTTATATTTGCTTATAGTTGGTGTTGCTCAAGTTGAAATGGCCAGATGAGCTGAACTAACATTATCATCATTATATATATATATATATATATATATATATATATATATATATATAATTATATATATATATATATAGACCAGCTCAGGTTTTTGGTACAAGAGGTGAAATACACACACAGTTTTCATCAGTCATCAGTTTTTATATAGCCAGTCATTGTTGCAGGAGATGCTCCGTGTTGCAATCGTATTGTTTGCTTAAACAAGCCAACAAGCCACAGCGGGGAAAGGGTGCGGACAGAGTGTTGCTCTCATAAGCATAACAAGATATAATGTTGAGGTTAATTGACCAACAGGGTCCTGTCACATTGGATTTGTTGCAGCTGCTGGAAGTGGATATACCCCCCCCCCCCACACACACACACACACACACACACACACACACACACACACACACACACACACACACACACACACACACACACCCTTTTAAATGCATCCATCAGACTCAGTCCAGTTCATAAAAGCTTTCTGTCAAATATAAAGTGCTATGTATTACCAGGGATGTAGAGACGGAACTCCTTTTAAATGCAGAGTTGAGTCGGGACAAAGACATCTTATAGGACTGGCATTGATATTTCTGACATAAATTTGAAGTATTCGTCAATGTAAGTGGCAAAAACTAATGCTGATCCGGGTCAATATAAGTTACTGCTTTACTTGAAAGGATATCTCAATCTCAAGACTATCTCACCACAAGGTCCATTTAGTAGCTGTTCTGAAGCTTTTGACTGTATCAAAATATCTTCCTCTGCAGATGGAGGTGCCCAGTTGTAATGGAAATATTTGGGCCTTTTTCAGAGAGTCCTGCACTACTACAGTATGGTCTAAATTGTATTAGATCAAATCTTTACTTGCATATTTATCATGAGTTCATAATGATCTTGATTGGAGGTTGTTTAAAAAATGTTTTGATATTTTTTATCCTGGTCCTGGTAAGAATCAGAGAGTAGAGTTTCATTACTATAGGAATCAGAAACAGACTAAATCAACTTTATAGATTTATGTTCTGTGTTTTATTTCACACACTGTCTTGTGCAAATGTGGATATTTCAAATACTCAAAACATCACAAGTTTGCCACAAAGGGCTTTACAATCTGTACAGAACACAATACCCTCTATCCATACACCCATTGTAGAAGCAAAAACTGTAAACTGTCCAAAGGCAGACTTAAAGACAGTAGAAGGAGGAACTACAGTAGAGTTTAGTATATGTCACTCACAGTGTTGAAAGTACTTTAAAAGGTTTTCTCATTGTTTAGTACTCTAGTGCTGAAAAAAGTGATTTGAGCCTTGAGGACCAGCAAAAATGTATTTCATCATGCGTAACCCACCCATTAGAGAAACTCCATTTTCCATGCCATGTCGCTTGGCAGAACAAGAGATAAGTGCTGGGAGGTGAAGTGCAGTGCGCATGCTGCCAATAGTCCCTCTCGCTCTCTCTTTCACTTTCTCGCTCTTTCTCTCTATCTCGAGAAAAGACACTCACACAATGTAGTTAATTAGGGGATGCTTTTATTGCTTTCTGGGACTCAGGTTTCTTTAAGGAACACAGACGTGCCTTTCACTGGAAGACACACGCTTGATGAATAAGATAAGGCCTGGGTTCATGCATTGATTTTTACTGTAACTGGCTAAATTGCATTCCATCAGGCGTCGTGAGCTTTGATGAAATGCCACAATGAGTGTAGAGTGACAAAACCATTTGGGGGTTATTAAAGAAAGAGTTTACATTGTGTTTATTTTAGATTTTTGTTAATCAAAGCTATTCTTTTTGAGGGACAACAAAATCTCAGTTTCTTTAGAGAGCTGATTGCTTATCGTGGTGGTTTGCCAGCTTGAAATACGAACCTGTCACATCTCTGACACTTCCATTACTAAGACTGTCTACTTACCTTACCTTGTGTTTGCATTTGTACATGTGAGGTACAAGTAGTTGTTCCGGTGCTGAAGTGTGCCACAGTATCCTCAGAGGTATAAGAAACAAATGCTCATGTTTTGTCCAAGGTTAGAGGTGTTCAGCAGGATTTTGCCAAAAGAACTGGAGATGTAGCCAGACTTTCTCTGCAAAGTCAGGCATGCAAGCTCTGAGCACAAACACAGTTGTACTGCATTCTAACAATGCACCCATGAAGGGTTTATACATTGTAATAATGGCTTTAATTATAATAAAAGCTTTATGGATCAGCTATAAGCACTTATGTTTTGCAACATTTGTTGCCAGGCTGTGAAAAATCCATGAGACTGATTGGACAGTTTGACTTCCAACCTTTTGGAAAACATCGGCACAGCATCTGGAGCAGCTTTTTACAGCTTAATAACGTATCAACATTTACAAGTATTTCTAAATGGATTAATAAAACATAGCTAGATCACAACCAAAGGATAAACAGCATCATTTATACATTCTCACGGGTTTCTTACTTTCTACTGTAATAAATCATTAGGTCTGCAGTTATAAATGTGAATACGTCTCTACTAAAGGGGTTTTAATCTTTCTAATCTTCTTAATAAGTTATAAATAAATGGAAGTTTTATCCAGAGCCACTGTGGCACTTTTTCAGAATGTCAGAGGAAAAAACGATCCAGCCAGTCCCCTGGATTTATTCAGAATCTTGTAACCCAAAATTAGCACCTATTAATGGATCTTTAAGCTATTTATAGCAACAACAAAAAAAATTGGCACCTGTATGAAAAATCTAAATGTAAGTGCTATAATTTGACTTTGACTGTTCTTTAACACTCAACATTTGGCTACTAAATAACAGTATTCCCAATAAAAAAATCAGTCGCTTTTTATGTATCTAAGGTACAAACCCCAAAAACTCTACCTGACCCACAGTTTATTCTCAGTATGGGTTCAAGTTTTTAAAGGAAATGCTGTCAGTTTTGGATGGCTCATAGTAAACAAGTCCCATCCAGTGCCACCACCACACCACACTCTGGGGCAAGGCCAAAAGCTGTAGATCCTAAAGTTATTTTAGAGCATCACTCACTGTTTTTCCTCGGAGGAGAGTGCTTATTGATTTTGTCAACAGAGCATCGATTTTTCTCCCCTCCCTCTCTCTCTCTCTCTCTCTCTCTCTCTCTCTCCCCCCCCCCCCCCCCCCTCGGACCTCGGCAAGAAACCACAGCTGAATGCTGGTGAGCAAAACCCCAGAGTGTTATATAGACTGTAATATACTTTTTTGTTTTAATGGGTCTTTTTCAGATAAAGTCTTCAAAGGACTTGGCCTATTTTTATCTATTGGTTTGTTGGATGTATGACCACCATTGGGCTTTTTCCTTAAATCAACCATGATGTGAACTGTATTTTGTCTTTCATCAAAAAGAAAATGGATATTTTTTTCTATTTGTTTCTTCAATATTGAATATTTTTCAGATGTGGCAGTCCGAATTGCCTCAGTTAGAAGTATTCCCTTTGCCGTTCAGAGTAGTAAGCACTGACAAGACCAAAAAACATACAAACATACCTAAAGTTGGCTAATTTGTCTGTTATTCCTTTCTATTAAAATGAGGTGTTTGGTGTCTGCTGAGTAGAATGAAGGAGCAGCGATTATGACTGCTGAAGGGACAAGTCTGTTGCAAGGTCTCTCATTATTTTCAGCGCATCTGGACTTTATGTTGTCTCTCCAGTGTGTGTGTGTGTGTGCGTGCGTGCATGCACCAGGGAGCACTAAGCTGTCTGCTGCTGACTATAGTTGAGATAGGTGTCACTGTGCTTGCAGGAGGCTGTTAGAGCCGTCATTGTGTTGTTGAGCTGAGTGTCTTGACAGTCTGTAGGTGACAGAGTTGACTGCTGGAGGAAGCAGCAACTCATATGCCAGTGCCACTCGCATCAAATTGCCTTTTCTGTAGGGTGACCAGACATCCCGAAAAATTTGGGGCAGTCCCGAAATCCAAGCAGTTGTCCCAAATCCTGCCCTAATTGTCCTGAAAATTTGAGGAAAGTCTCAAGAGCAGACTATTGAGTAGCCGGGAGAGTTTAACTACATGTCCCTCCAACCACACAGAAATCTAAACCTGTGTTCAGTAGGCTACTCTCAGACATGACGTGACCCAACCGTAGTCGATATCTAAAGCAGCTCCTGGCTGCTGCAGTCGAATAGTCATTGTGTTTGTTTTGTGTGTTTCATAGGCTAATGATATTTCACTTTATTTTCGGGTTTACATGACAGGCAGTTGAGTTTCTGAATAAAAATAATAATTCTGGTGGCTTGGTGCGGAGTTTTGAAATTCATGTTAAGTGCATTTTGGTAATAATACATGCTACTTATACTTTTAAGTAAGGTTTAGAATGCAGGACTTTTACTTGTAGTGGAGTATTTTCACAGTGTGGTATTAGTACTTTTACTTAAGTAAAGGATCTGAATACTTCTTCAAACAAAAAGGATCAAACTTCTTCCACCACTGAATGTGCATTATAACACAAAGTTGAATGCTGTGATGAAGTTTTAAGTATGAACAAACCCAGACTTTGTGTTCAAACATAATTCAAGTGGAAAACACTCACAGATTAATGAATATGTCTCTCCAACCTTCCTGCTGGCAACTGAATGCACTATCAAGGGAGAGTTGGCTCTTGGCATAAACACACCACAATAAAGTGACATTGTCCAAACTAAAAGAAGACATCTAGTTTGAGATTTGTTTCTTAGTTTCAAGACTTTGTTTATTTTTATGCTGTCTTGAAAGGTTAAAAAACATACAGAAATCCTAAAACCTAGCCTCAAGGTTATAATACATGATAAACTGTGCAAGCCGGCTCAGTTCTCTTCACACAAAAACCATATGGCTCAGCTGGAAGGCATACAAGAAATGTTTTGACAAGGACAAATATAATAAAGGAGATACTGTAATTGGGATAACTGGGAACTGGGAAATATTATTATATGACAGGATCAGAATATTTGAAATGAAAGCGACCCTCTCTCTATTGTTCTAAAACTTCCTCTGGACTGAACTCTAAATGTTCAGGTTTAATATAACCAGTGAGATTAGGCTTTTTTGTACATGGAGCAGGTCTGCCTCTGAGAACATTTTATATCTAAAACTGCAGTCTACCTGTAAAACATTCTAAGCCTTAATTCCCGACAAAAAAAGACTAATTTCATAATGTTTTTTTAAAGGTAATGTGGTAGTAGAGAGCATGTGAAAAATGTGTGTCAAACCGTGAACCCATTTGATTTTACTGCATCATTGGCTTGTCATGGCCGTGCCTCTGTTAATGCCTCTCAAGGCCGTCCTGCAAAATTACCACCGCTCTCAGTCCCAGCAAGCTCTGTGTTGCCGGTGATTGCCGTGAAAGTGTCAGCTCTCTGTGAATCTTTTGTTTAAATGGCAAGTGGAAAATGCCAACATCTGTTACTTCCACTAAATTGGCTAAAGCTGTTCAGTCGAGTCTTGTCCTGCTAGTCAGGACCGATCGTTGGGAGTCTGGCACTTCTTGATGGACCCAGGCGCTGGCTTAGGTGCTGATCCAGTGTGCCACCTCTTCAGGCACATTCCAGCTTTTATTTCTCATTTTGGTATAATCACTACATTTTGGAACTGCAAATGCTACTTTGGCCCAGTTCACTAAATTGTTGCTTTTACCTCAGCATGATGCAGCAACATTTTATTTCTCCCAGAAGCTTGATCCAAACTCTTTTCCCCTTTGCTCTTTCACCAGTGCCATCATGGGCCATTGTCTCTATTGCCTTTGTGGCTATCATTCTGGTGTTAGCATGCTGCTTCTGCATCTGCAAAAAATGGATATTCAAGAAGAAAAACAAAAAGAAGGGCAAAGACAAGGGCAAGAATGCCATCAACATGATGGACGTCAAAGATGGAGCCAAAACCGAGGTAAAGACTTTCAATTTTTGTTGCTTCAAATCCAGAAATGTATCCCTTAATAACGCCTTTACTGCCAAAACATTTAGTTTTTGCTGGATCCTCTGTGCATGATGTTATGCTAGAAGTTAAAAATGATTTATCCAGAAATATATCTTAATTATATTCAATAGTGTTGAGTGTTTTTACGATTTTTGATGTGTTCGACATACTTTTTCTTTTAATAGTTTTAGTACTTCTAATGCTGTGTCATGACAGGTTTTGATTACATTTGCAGTAACTCTGTCAACACATTAAGTTGTGTTTTCCCCAACAGTATGAAAATAATTTCACCGCAAAAAAGTCCCTATTTTTTAATGCTATAGCTGCTACTGTACTGTATGTATTTTGTATGTCACCAAAGAAATACATACAGTATTACCTAGAATGATATTTTACCACTTAATTAAAAAAAGATTTCAGTCTTATTACAGGAGAGTTAATGGAAGTCATTTAAATGGCTTCTGATTGAAGAGTATTTCAATCTCTCTTTTTTTCTCCTACTTTTTGTTCCTGTTCCTGTGTTTCCTTTTGTCATATAAGGACCCGCTCACATGTTAAAGAGTGTGAGTAAGGTTTGCCGTGTAATAAAGTGGTATCCACCCAGAGAAATGACATCACCAAACGATTAAAAAAATGGGAGGGGATGTGATTATACTCTACCTTTCAACAGTACAGAATGGGAAGCAGTGAAACCCTGACACTTCAAATGGAGTTAGCACACTAATTGCACCAGCGGAGCATCATTATACCGCTGTCCTTGGTGGAATCATGTACAAAGTGTGTTTAATTTGCTGCAACACCTCTGCTATCAGACGTAGATCCGAATCGAAGACAGAAACACTGACATTGTTTTCATACTTTATTACTTATTGTAAAAGAAAGCATAAATTAAGATTAAAATGCTAAAGACTCGTTTATTTTCTCATGTAACAGAGAACAACGTTACCAACCAGTAAGATCAATCAAATACCTGCAGCGCAGCACATCACTTGTGCTTGTTAGAGGAGAAGATTTTCCATTACTTTCAAATATTCTGGCTGCCTTAGAACCATCTCAATTTTATTTTCAAATAGCCATTAATCAAAATAAAAGACCTGTTATTGGTAACCCTAATAACTAATCTCTGAGATCGGTGAATCTGCCACTTCCGAGGCAAGTGGTCATTTCTCCTGGTGTGCCCAGACTCTGGTGTGTTAACTCCTGTGTGTGGTTGTTTTAATTTGTGTTTCTTCCTTCTATGTCCTCCTTATCTGTGTTGTGTCTGATGACTGTTCGGGATGGTCACTGGCGGTAGGTTCCAAATTGCTGTTGGATCTTCTTAAGCCTGCTGCTCTGATGTTTTTTTTTTATAGCCTCTTGACAACTTACTCCCAAATATATGTAACTACGCATACAGTACATGTATATCTGCTGTATATATGTGTGTACAACTTGCATATGCACATATATATGTATGAAAGAAACACTGGGTCCGCATTGACAAGGTTGAACGATGCTGATTTTTTTTTTTTGTGCCGAGCTGAAGTCTCCTGCCTTTTGAATCTTTAATTTATATTTCAAACGAGTGGCAGCGAGCAAACGTGGAATGATTGAGAGGCCCTACCTACCTAAGTAAATGCTCTTTTGAAAGTGGTGATGAAAAGGAAGCTTTTGACTTACAGTAGCATTCACATCTGTCAAGCCAGGTGAAACGGATCATACCTTTGCTGAAACACAGATGCGGAGACATTGGATTAACCTTATAAAATCATATGAATTACATGTTTAATAAAATATTTCTTCAATCATTATAACATACTCCACTTTTCTCTGTAAAACCACTCAATTCGGATTTGCTCCCAAAAGGCAGAGACCAAAGTGGCTCAGCGTAACATTTTAAAACCAATCAGTGTTGTTCAGCCTTTTGCTTCCACATGAGCAACTTGACAAACTAATAGGAGCAGGCCCCGATTTACATTACAACCCTTTTTACCAACACCTACCCACCCACCGCTGGCATGATGCTTCTAGCTACCATCGACATAGGGGATAGCATAAAATCTTTAGGGGTTATGTTGACAATGTGACTGTAATCACGAGAGCACTGGTTTGTACGACAGAGAATGCTCTGCATGCCTAACAAAAGGGGATTACTTGTAGGGCAACTGTTGACGCTGAATGAATGACCCTGAGAGCTAGTCTTTGCCTCTTCAATCGCATGTTGGTCTTATAACAAACTCCTCCACCCCACCACCCTTCCTCTACCCACCACCAATGCCACCACCTGCTACCCTTACCTCAGTGCCAGGCTAGCGAAAAAGGCAACTTCACTTCTCCCTCTCTGCCACTTCAGACTCTTCCCAGTTGATATGTGTTTTTGCCAGAGACTTGATCTGCCTGAAATAACATCAAGGGAATTGTCTTACAGTAATCTTTTCCGGAAGCATCTTCTCTCTCCTTCTTTCTGTCCTCTCTCTACCCTCCTCCCCCTTCTTCTCCCCCTCTAATGCCTGCCCATCACTCTCATCTCTGGCGACATCATTTGATCTTTCCTCCCTTTAGACAGAAACACCCAGAGATTGATAGAAAAGCATCATCAGGGGACCAGGCCTGGGGCTTTAGTGCATCACAGAGCATGTCCTGGTGTTAACTGCTATTGTGTTTTAGTGCTTGCTCCCCCACTGTTTTCCCCCTTA
Source organism: Gymnocephalus cernua (assembly GCA_023631565.1). Classification (NCBI taxonomy): domain Eukaryota; kingdom Metazoa; phylum Chordata; class Actinopteri; order Perciformes; family Percidae; genus Gymnocephalus; species Gymnocephalus cernua. The sequence continues at coordinate 6,729,362 of CM042447.1, read as the reverse complement.
TACACCATAAAACAAGTGGCAGCTTTTACAGGAGTAGGTCTACTGGCAGGACCTGGGCGGGGAACGGCTGGCTGGGTGCTAGCACCAGCAAGAAACTGGCGACACTGATTCTTGGTGGGTGTCTCCTTCAGGCCTTGAAGGATGAGGAGGATGCAGAGACAGGGCTGACTGAAATGGAGCAAGAGGCAGAGCCCAAGGAGGACCAGAAACTGGGCAAATTACAATACTCCCTGGATTACAATTTCACCGAGAATACGGTAAGGGCCTGTTCTCCAAATCTCTCTGTGTGTGTCGTTGTTGCAAAAGGTCCTCCTTCGTAAGTATGGTCACACCCAACTTCTGAGGGGGGTCCATCTTTTCATCTCTCCAGGGATCCAACCCAGGTTTTGCACAGCATTCTCCATTTGTTGCGTTACCACTGCTGTAAACACAGTTTGCTCACTGAAGCTTGAGAGCAATCTCACAGGGACATCATGGTGGTTGAGTTTGTGCATACGCAACTGAGCCATGTGAAAAGATACAGTACACTACTGGGACTTAGTTTGCCTCTGAATTTGTTTCTTTCTTTCTACTTGATTGAAAACAGCCCCTGCAGATACCCATCTGCTTTATTTTTTCCAGCAGCTGAGTTTTAAAAAAGCAGAATGAGGTAGCGCATCAGCTTGCTGGCGCCAGATGTTGTGTGACAGATAATAGATACGGTGCGTGAACAATGCGCTGTCCCTCACTGTGCTAGCTAACTCCCCATTATAAACAGAACTGACAACTATAGATTAGACAGCAACACTGCTCCTATACACACAGAGTCACAAACTGGCAAAGGTTTGTGCCCCCTTCAGTAACCCCTTAACCTTTGCACTATTCATCAATACAAAGTCAATAAATTATGCTTATACAACTCAACACCATCAGTCAACCAGGCCCTTACTTCTTTTAGAGACAAAATTACCAAATATTTTTCATTTTATGAAAAGGGGATATTATGTGGACAGCATTTCACAAAGGGATCTTTTAATGTAGTGGGAGGCAGTGACAGGTCTCTCTATGAGGTTCTTGATTACACTGGTAATAGGATCCACAGTGGAGCTAAAGTGTAACGCGGCTCATCACACGAAGCTCACAGCAGACAGATCTAAAAACCCGGGGAGGCAGCCACTCATTTGACCCACTTTCAGCTCAGTGATGAACCGTCCAGAGGCTCAGTGGCCTTCAGGAAATGTTTATTTTTAATCCTGAGGTGTTGCCCATGCAATCAATCAATCAATGTAAACACTGATGCGCATGATTGGTTTAATGTCTTGGCTGTGGGTTTCTTTATAAAGCAGAAGGCTGTGTGTGCTGCTGTTTTCTTGTTTACTAAATACATAGCAGCTGTTAAAGAGATGATATTATGAAGAACAATGATTGGGATCATTTGCAGTTAGAGATGATATCTGATCACTGTTGAAGCATGAAGATAGTACTTTTGTTTTGTTCGAACCTAATGCCCTTGGCAATCACGTTTATACTGGATGATTCTACACCGCACAATTTAAGACCAGAGTATGCTTGATATGTAATGCTCAATGTGTGGTCCGACCTTGACTAAAGTGTTTATATATTTGCCAAAAGGGTAATCTTGTTAAGGCAATGGTCAACCCAGCAACCAGAGGAAACAGACACGACAAGGGAGTGGAAAAAATAAAATAAAAATTCTTTTAATTTTGACTCAATTGTCTTAGTCCAAACATATAACAAAAGAACAGGAACAGAGTGGCTCGTCTGCTCCGGAGGTAGGTGAGGTTGAGGCAGGCAGGCAGACAGGCTGGTAGGCAGGGCAGGCAGACAGGCTGGTAGGCAGGCAGGCTGGTAGGCAGGTAGACAGGCTGGTAGGCAGGGCAGGCAGGCTGGTAGGCAGGCAGGCTGGTAGGCAGGTAGACAGGCTGGGAGGTAAATCAAAACTAAAGGTAGAACAAAAAACAGGTTAGGAGGTGTTACGAGCCAGGCAAACGACAAAATACGGAACTCTACTGGTGAGCCAAGTTACCGCTCAAGTTAGTATAACGATCTGGCGTCGGTGGAAAGTCATGCCCAGGTATAAGTAGTGCAGGTCTGATGAGCGAAATAAGATGCAGCTGTGAAGGCAGGAATCATGGGAACAACCCGCAGCTGCACAGGTGAGGCTGATCCTGAGCACGCCCCTTGATCCACTCTGGACACACACCGACAGACTAACATACATAAAGGGGACAAACATAAAAACAGATACAACAGACAAAGAGGGGACAAAACAAGGAGGAAGGGAAACAGAAAAGGGAGAAACAAGCTGCCCACATAACAGTACCCCCCCCTCAATGGTCGCCACCTGGCGACCCACCAGGCCTGTCAGGGTTGTCGCGATGGAAGTCCGTGATAAGCTGAGGATCCAACACAAAACGCTTCGGGACCCAAGACCGCTCCTCCGGTCCATAACCTTCCCAATCGACAAGGTATTGGAGACCCCTACCCCGCCGCCGAGAGTCCAGGAGCCTATTGACGGTGTAAGCCGGATGGTCGTCAATGAGGCGAACAGGTGGAGGCGGATCTGCCGGCGGACACAAAGGGCTGGAGGACACAGGTTTCAGTTGGGAGACGTGGAAAGTAGGGTGTATCCTCATGGCTGAAGGCAACTTCAAACGAACCGCAGCGGGGTTAACGATGGACTCCACCACAAACGGACCCAGGTACCGAGGAGACAGCTTGCGTGACTCTGTACGAAGAGGTACGTTCTTAGATGACAGCCAAACTTCTTGACCTGGACGAAACACAGGTGCGGGAGTCCGACGTCTATCTGCCGTCGTCTTGTTCCTGTCGGTGGTCCGAAGCAACGCTTCCCGAGCGTCTGTCCACACCCTCTGACAGCGGCGGAGGTTCTCCTGAACCGAAGGAACAGCCAATTCCTTTTCCTGAGCAGGAAACAGAGGAGGTTGGTAACCCATGGTTACTTCGAAGGGTGAAAGGCCGGTGGCAGAGGTAGTAAGGGAGTTGTGGGCGTACTCTATCCAAGGCAGGTGTTTGGCCCAGGATGACGGATGTTGAGCAGCCACACAACGAAGGGTTGCTTCGAGATCTTGGTTGGCTCTTTCAGTTTGACCGTTGGTCTGGGGATGAAACCCTGAGGACAGACTAACAGAAGCACCCAAAGCAGAACAGAAAACCTTCCAAACACGGGAAGTAAACTGTGGGCCTCTATCGGAAACGATGTCCACAGGTATTCCATGGGGACGGAATACATGTTGGACTAAGAGGTCCGCTGTCTCACTGGCAGACGGTAATTTAGGTAATGCTATATAGTGAACAGATTTAGAGAATCTGTCCACAATGGTAAGTATAGTATCATTACCTTCAGACTTGGGTAGGCCGGTGACAAAATCCAAGGCTATGTGGGACCAGGGACGGCTGGGAACTGGGAGGGGTAGAAGCAGCCCCGAAGGAGACTGATGAGAGGCTTTGCCCCGAGCACAGGTTGAACAGGCTGCCACAAAAGCCCGAACGTCATTTTCCATTGAAGGCCACCAGAAATGTCTCTTTAGCAGCGTCAACGTGCGTCTCATCCCAGGGTGACCAGCAAAACGGGAGGTGTGGATCCACTGCAGTACCCGAGACCGGACCGTCTCGGGAACAAAAAGCAGGTTGGGAGGTCCATCACCCGGTCCCGGGTCCGTCGCCAGCGCCGTCTTCACCAGAGACTCGATCTCCCACTGCACTGCCGCCACGACGCATGAGGAAGGTAGAACTGCCTCAGGCTCGCTGGTCTCCGAAGGATCAGCAAACTGGCGGGACAAAGCATCAGGTTTAACATTTCTGGACCCCGGTCTGTAGGTTAGAATAAAGTTAAACCTACTAAAAAACAGGGCCCATCTGGCTTGGCGTGAGTTGAGTCTCTTAGTGGCTTGGATGTAAGCCAAGTTTTTGTGGTCAGTCCAGACCACAAAAGGCAGTTCAGCGCCGTCCAGCCAGTGCCGCCATTCTTCCAATGCTAGCTTGACCGCCAGCAGTTCCCGGTTTCCAACGTCGTAATTCCGTTCTGTGGGAGACAATTTCTTGGAGAAAAAAGCACAGGGGTGAAGCTTTTGGTCAGTGGGGGAGCGCTGGGAGAGTACTGCTCCCACGCCTGAGTCAGATGCGTCCACCTCCACAATGAACTGCAGAGAGGTGTTGGGGTGTATCAACACGGGGGAAGTGGAAAACAGTTCCTTCAAAACCCCAAACGCCTGCTCCGCCTCAGGGGACCACAGAAAAGGGACTTTAGGAGATGTGAGCCTAGTTAGGGGTGCCACCACTTTACTAAAACCCTTAATGAATCTTCGGTAGAAGTTTGCAAAGCCCAAAAAACGTTGAAGTTGCTTACGGGTGGTGGGTGCGGGCCATTCGGTCACTGCCCGGATCTTCTCGGGGTCCGCCTTCACCTGCCCGCTCTCAACGATGAATCCAAGGAATGAGGTAGACTGTTTGTGGAACTCACACTTCTCTGCTTTGACGTACAGCTTATTCTCCAAAAGCCCTTGAAGGACTTGACGGACGTGTGACTCATGCTCCTCGGGTGACTTGGAAAAAACAAGAATATCATCCAGGTATACAAAGACAAAACGGTTCAAAAAATCCCTAAGGACATCGTTCACCATGGCTTGGAATACAGCAGGGGCGTTGGAAAGCCCAAAGGGCATGACCAAATACTCAAAATGTCCTAGTGGAGTGTTGAAAGCGGTTTTCCACTCATCTCCCTTACGGATTCTGACAAGGTGATAAGCATTCCTGAGGTCTAGCTTGGAGAAAACTGTGGCGCCATGCAGAGGTTCAAAAGCTGAGTTGATGAGTGGAAGGGGATATTTGTTTTTAACAGTTATGTTGTTTAAACCCCTGAAATCGATACAGGGGCGTAATGACTTGTCTTTCTTTTCCACAAAAAAGAAACCCGCACCCAAAGGAGACGATGAGGGACGGATTATGCCCGAGGCCAGGGAATCACCAATGTACTGCTCCATTGTCTCTCTTTCCGGTCTGGACAGGTTGTATAAGCGACTAGAGGGCAAGGGAGCACCAGGAAGCAGTTCAATAGGGCAGTCATAAGGCCTATGTGGTGGTAGAGACAGAGCCTTGTCTTTACTGAAAACCTCAGCTAAGTCATGGTACTCTTTGGGAACAGATGTCAGATCGGGAGGAGCTGAGGGAAGAGTAGGGTTACAGCTAGTGGGGGGAACTGCTGACCTGAGGCACTCAGAATGGCAGTGAGTGCTCCAACTGAGAATGGTGTGTCGTGTCCAATCAATTTGTGGGTTGTGAAGAGCCAACCAGGGGAAACCAAGGATTAGGGGGGTAGCTGAGCCAGACATAACTCTTAACTGAATGTTTTCACTATGGTTGCCAGAAATCACTAGGGAGACGGGGGTGGTTTGATGAGTTATCTCAGCGAGGAGGCGCCCATCAAGGGCTGTGACACGAATGGGGGTAGGTAATGGCTCCACGGGGATACGAGCTTGTGTAATGAACTGGTGGCTAATAAAGTTGTCTTCTGCACCAGAGTCTATTAGAGCTGAGAGTGGTAGGGAATGACTTTGAAAACGTAAAGTTACAGGTACTTGTAATTGGGGAATGATGGGTTCAGGATCTAGTTCTGGGCTCGCAAGTAGACCCACCTTTACGAGCGAGCCTTGTCTTTTGGTCGCTTAGGGCATGTAGCCAGAATGTGTGTGCTGTCACCACAGTACAGGCACTCACCCGCCTGGAGGCGCCGTTGCCGCTCTGCTGGAGGTAGTCGAGCACGACCCACTAGCATAGGTTCCTCCTCAGAGCTTGGGATGGGATCAGGAACTAGAAACTGCCGGCTCCGGGGAGGCGAGACGTGAGTGGTCGAAGGCTGGGGAACTCTTCCTCCTAGATGTGGCCGACCGCCTTTCTCCCGACGCCTCTCCCGCAACCGGTTGTCAAGCTTAATGGACAGGGAAACGAGAGAAAGTAAATCATGTGGCTCGTCCCGAGCAGCCAGTTCATCTTTAATGGCGTCATTCAAACCGTTAAGAAACGCTCCTTGAAGTGCCACATTATTCCACTTGGAGTCGGCTGCCAAAGTCCAGAACTCAATTGAGTACTCAGCCACACTGTTAGATCCCTGCCTCAAATTAAAAAGTCTTTTCGAGGAATTACCCACATGGTCAGGATGGTCAAAAACAGTCTTCAATTCAGCAGAAAAATCAGAAAAAGTCAATCCAGACAAAGTTTGATTAGAGCACACAGCCTCCGCCCAAACCAGAGCTCTCCCTCTTAATAGCCCCAGAACATAATGTACCTTAGAAGAATCAGTAGAAAAAGACAGTGGTCTCTGCCGAAAAATCAAGTCACACTGTAGCAAAAATCCCCGGCACTTGTCCAATTCTCCATAGAATGGTTCAGGCGACGTGACAGGGGGTTCCCGATGGAGCGAAGCCTGCAGGATGTCCGAGGAGGCAGCTTGGGGTGCACCTAACTGGGGGTCAGAGAGAGACGGAGCACAGGTAACAGACAATTTCGAGACTTGTGTAGTTAGCTGAGTCACCTGGTTCAGCAGTTGATGATTATTGTCCAAAAGAGTCCGAATAAATTGGTCATGCTGTCCTAGCAACATTCCTTGAGCCTGGATTGCTTGCTGGAAGTTGTCTTTGTTTGCCTCGTGCTGTTTCTCTGTTGGGTCCATGGCCAGATCGTTCTGTTAAGGCAATGGTCAACCCAGCAACCAGAGGAAACAGACACGACAAGGGAGTGGAAAAAATAAAATAAAAATTCTTTTAATTTTGACTCAATTGTCTTAGTCCAAACATATAACAAAAGAACAGGAACAGAGTGGCTCGTCTGCTCCGGAGGTAGGTGAGGTTGAGGCAGGCAGGCAGGCAGGCAGGCTGGTAGGCAGGCAGGCTGGTAGGCAGGTAGACAGGCTGGGAGGTAAATCAAAACTAAAGGTAGAACAAAAAACAGGTTAGGAGGTGTTACGAGCCAGGCAAACGACAAAATACGGAACTCTACTGGTGAGCCAAGTTACCGCTCAAGTTAGTATAACGATCTGGCGTCGGTGGAGAGTCATGCCCAGGTATAAGTAGTGCAGGTCTGATGAGCGAAATAAGATGCAGCTGTGAAGGCAGGAATCATGGGAACAACCCGCAGCTGCACAGGTGAGGCTGATCCTGAGCACGCCCCTTGATCCACTCTGGACACACACCGACAGACTAACATACATAAAGGGGACAAACATAAAAACAGATACAACAGACAAAGAGGGGACAAAACAAGGAGGAAGGGAAACAGAAAAGGGAGAAACAAGCTGCCCACATAACAAATCTCAAAGTGACAAAATTAGTCCATAACATTTCGGTGGCAATGCAGGAACTAGTATGCCCTTTATGTAGTAAAGTTGGTGTGATAAATGGGCGTGTAGCATGTTCAACCATCATATTGGAGACCCCATCACAGACCAATACTTAATGCCTGTTTTTCCCCTTAACTATCATCTTTCTATAACCGGTTTTGATTACTTAACCTTAGATGTAGAACTGTTACAGGTAACAGTCAACAGTGTTGTCATTTAATGTCATCTGTAGGCTTTTGCAGGATCATCCAATATAAGTCTTCTGTCTGGTGATATGGTCAGGAAATGATATTCAGTATGTAACTTCTAACTTCTGGATTAGTCCGTGGTCATGTAGCCGGTTCATAATTTGGTCATACCAAGTCTCTTGCCATTCCTTGAATTTGTCTAACATTTGCGAAGGCCCTTTGCGACAGAAGTTCCACATCTCTTCATCTCTCCAATTATACATTTTTGTTGTGTAATTCAACCCTTCTTTTTTCGCCCTCAGATGTTTGTTTTCTTCCGGTTTTGCACCAGCCGCATGATAGAAACGTCATCAACATCTCTGGACAATGAACGGCTCTATTCACACTTTGGGCTCAATTGAACATTACACAGACTTTGTACCAGAGGTGTCAAAAGTATTCACATTCATTACTCAAGTAGAAGTATAGATACTAGGTTTTAAAAAGACTTCTTTAGAAGTTGAAGTATCAACTCAAGTTTTTTACTCAAGTAAAAGTACTGGTTTCAAAACTACTTAAAGTATAAAAGTAAAAGTAATGTAAGGGGAAAAAAATAATATCAATATGCTTTTTCAAATTAGACGGCAAGTTTTGGAATTACTTGACACCTCTGCTTTGTACTAGGGAGCTGGCAGGGGAAAGGCCATTTAATATCCAGTTCAATTGACTCGGACATTTGCGTCCTCATACAGCTCCTCCGGGTAATGTCTAGATAAGTTCAGGGTTGGAGTGCATGTGTGAAAGGAACTTATGTGACTTTTGGGTAAACTCTCACTAATTAGTCACACATATTGTACACACCAATTTGTCTAAAAAATTGAAAACACGCCTCATTTAAGATCCTGCCGTAAGCAATATAGAGATTGCAAAAGAGACTTTACCTTCATGGCCTGAGAGATGTCGGTAAATGTTCCACCTTGCCAAGAAAAAGGGGAAACACTGTTTTGTGTGTACAGAGACTTAGGCAAGAGTGTGAAAAGACGTGCAGAGATTAATGTCAGGTCCTTGTGGCAAAGAGTCTCAGCTTTGTTTCTGTCTGTTAACCACCACAAATTGCTACTGCCCCTGGTGTTGATGACTCTGGGTTTATACACTAATGAGACGAAAAGATTTAGTAAAAGATCCAAATCACTCAGGGAGCGATGATGCGGCTACATCAGACAAATACACAGCAAATGAACCACAAAGAGCCCCCTCAGCACAGCAGGAAGAGAATTATAATGTCATTCCCACTTTCAACATCATTACCATATTCATTGCTCTTTTCGCAGGTCAAGAACAAGCCTCTTGCATTGTGTCCAGTCCAGAGTATATGAATTTGGCAGTCATTATTAAGAAGAGATGAATTTCAAAAAAATCATTATATTTCTTTTTATTATTTAATTCAGAATTTCCTTGAGACGGTCCATTTCTGAAATAACACACAGCTGCTTCAGTAAATATTAGTCAGGAAAGGGACTATTGGTCATCTTTGGAGGTGTGTGTATGTGCAGTGGTGGAATGTAACTAAGTACATTTACTCAACTACTGTACTTAATTACAAATTAAAGATTAGATTAGATTAGATTCAACTTTATTGTCATTGTGCAGAGTACCGGGATGCAGAGCTAGAGTTCAGTAGGGTGACAGCCGCAGGGAAGAAACTTCCTCTGACCCTGCTGGTACGGGTGCGGAGAGACCTGAAACGCCTCCCTGGGGAAGGGGAGTGGGGTGAACAGTCTGTGGTTGTGGTACTTTATTTGAGTATTTCCATGTTATGCAACGTTATACGTCTACTCCACTATATCTCAGTGGAAAGTATAGTACTTTTAACTCCACTACGTGTGTCTGACAGCTTTAATTACTTTTTAGATTAGTTTTTCGTCACCTTCCTGTCCATTGAAAATGCTGTATCTCCAGATGTGTTGATGTTGAATGCTTGAAGGATGAAGTGTTCCTTTATGTTCCGAGAAAATTCTCCTACTTCTACTTCTTAAGCTAAATAAACTATTTTAAAAGCCTCTTGGCTGCTGGAAAATGCATCATCACAAAGCTGAAAATAGGGCTGTTTTTCTGACACCATGACAAGTTTTTTTTTTTTTTTGAGATATGTGATTCTCACAGGACAGCGACGCTACAAACATTTGATGAATTTATAGAAAGGAGGCATTGCTGTAGATTAAACTACCCAACAGTGTATATAAAGGAGTTAAAATTAGCACAACCTTAAACATCTACAGTAGTAAAACTAAAATTAATCAGGTGTTAAGGTGTTGAATGCAGGAATTTAACTTGTAGTGGAGTATTTTCATAATTTGGTATTGGTACTTTTACTTAAGTAAATTATCTCAATACTTGTTCCACCACTGTGTATGTGTGTGTGAAGTGCTCGCAGCAGAGCCATGATGCATTTGGGACAAAGCCGTCCAAGATAAGCTGCCAAAGGCTGAATTACCATCCTGTCCTCATTCTGGTCAGTGTGCTACTCACTGGACTGAAGAGTAACACACAAACAGAGAGGGCTGAATACCAGCAGCCCTCTGCCTGAGTGCTTAGTTAAACAGAAACACTCACACAGATGTGCAAACACACAGCCACAGTTTTTTTTTTTTAATTTAGTTTAGCTCTCAAAGGTGGAATGGTCAATAGTCAGCTGTTAAAAATAATAGTTACAATTAGTGCTGAAATACTAAGTTATTTGATTACTTGTGAAATAAGAGGATCCACTGACTCCGGAAGTGTTTTTTTTTTTTTACCCCCATTGTTTTTGTTCCGCTAAAATATACTACCAAATAAATATAATTAATTATACTAAATGATATATCCTTTGGTGTAGAGCAGGGGTGTCAAACTCATTTTAGTTTATGGGCCACACACCAGTAACCACTCCAGAAAGATCAGAAACTTTATCTGCCACAAAGTTTCTTGTCAGCTTGATGTTGGCAAACACAAGTTGCTTCTGCTACGACAGCATTTTAAGGCCATTGTAGGTTATATATGTTAGAAAATAATGTTATGGACCCGGGAGAGAGTGGGCCTGATTGGACCCTTTGGCAGGCCAGTTCTGGCCCACGAGCCATAAGTTTGAGGATTCAAAGTGTGAATTTGTCAAAATTCTGTCGCAGTAATGTTTCATATATTGAAAAATGACAAGGACTGCTTGGCGACACAATGAGAACAAGTACGTTTGTAGATTGAAGATGTCACCTTGGACTCACAGAATGTGGGATGGATGTTTTCTGTGAAATTTTATAGTATAAATGATTCATTGAGAAAAGAGTTGATAATTTAGTTGATGTAAAAAGCTCTGGCTATGATATGTAAATTACACACAGTGCATACAAGAAATAAAACAGATTAAATGAAATGGTAGCAGTTGGAAAATTACCATGTAACACCATATTACTCAGTTATTGTAATGAAAGCTGCTTCCAAAAAGACTTTTACTTAACCCAATTTTGAGAAAATTAAGGCTAAGTGAATGTAGGAATAGATCAGTAGACTCACAGTTGGGGACTAAATGAAATTTGATAAAAGATATGCATCATTTTACTTTCAGGAGTGCTCTCTGCTTGATTTGATTTTAAGCAAAGGTGTTCTGGGAAAACCTGTCTTGAGTTGATGTTGTGAACGTCAACCGTAGTGTCATACAGCATGAGGAAAGATACAATTAGCTGAAGCAGCAAACAACATATCAACATTTCCAACCACTTCCTGTTCTTCTTATCTCTTTACTGAAGGACCAGTGCCTCTCCCAGTAAAGATGAACCTTGTTTCCACCAAGCAATCCGGTTCAGTTTGTTACACATTAGACTGTTTTTTTTTTGCGTTTCCATTGTCAAAAGTTGTGGATGGTACCAATATGGCTCCCTTCCATCCTGTTTTTTTGTTTCCCCTCTGTTGAGGTATCTAGCACTCTGATCCGCTACTAAAAGTAGAAGCTTGAAACACTGCAGTTTGCTATTGGTGCAGCCGTTCCTCTGCATCTTCGGTCTAAGGAAATAAAGTGAGAGCTCGAGCAATGAGAAATAATAAGGCTTTTCAGCTCGTTTCTTAGCATGTGGCTGTCCACAGTAACAACCCCACCTACATTTAAGAGAACCATCTACAGTGGAAACCCAAAATGGATCTAGTTTTTAGGTACATGTCTGTATGGGTTACCTACGGTTCTGAAGGGACTATACCAAAAGTGTTTGATGGAAATTCGGCTATGGTGTGACATGCTGTGTCTGCCACAGACTGCGCTGATGGATGAGATGGAAATCAGTAGGACAGCATGCAAGGATGATTTGTTACACTCCAAATCCAAGTGCCACTTCACAGCACTACAGTGCAAAACACGGTTACATTTAGGCTCAGGTAAATGACAGCTAGCATAATTGTATATCTTTGATTTACCCTCCGAGGTATGTAAAGTGATCTTGATAAGCTACACGCAGATGTGCAATCATCAAATGATATTCATGTCAAAGGGGTCCGTTGAAATCATGACAGAATCTCATTTCAGTGTTTGCAGTGCATTTTCAAGGTAATGTCAAGAAAATGTTGTGCATAACCTGAGGAGCAGTTTATTAATCGAGGGCACTCCATACCTTCTATGATGTTCTTGTCTTGTGTTCACTATTGTTGTGTGTGTGTCTGTGTGTTTGGTTGTTTGGTATATTTATACATGTAGAATCCATCTCATGAAGACCTTTCCCGACTGGAATCTCACAACCATCCGATGCAGATCTGTACATAGAGTAGTACTGAGATAGATACTGTATAATATGGGACATGGTTACCATTAACCTGTGCCATACACGTGTTTAATGACAGCACTGTAGTTGGGGTGTTGGTACTCAAACGCAGAGATTAAGAACAGTCACCTGAGGTACATTTAGCTACGTGGAGTTTAAGTTATGTAAACTTGTCATAAAATTGTCAGGGGAAGAGTTGCTCTGAAGGCAGAAATAAGCTCATTAGTCAAATTAAACATGTAGCCTATGTGTGGAAGCAAATAACCAGAGTTTTTAAATCTGACGCATCGGATGGAAGCCAATTATCTTAAGAAGCAAAGATGGAACTGAGATTAAAATAGAAACATTAATGACAAAGACTTTGGTCCATTCATCGAGACCAGGGCATGAACCTGCAAGCTCTGCAGGCTCACTTACTAGCCTAGCTAAATCAACTACATATTTACATGTAGGGCTGGGCAATATGACGGTATATATGTATATACATGTATTTTTCTATATTGTAACTGCATTAAGCCAATATTTGTCATTTGGACGATGCTTTACATTCTGATTATTTTGTGTTATGTTCATTTTGCACTAAAGTTCTGAATAAAATGAGAAAATACTTTTCATTTGTCACGTATTTAATTCACACAGGAGTATACAGAAACAGGCTCTATTTCGTATTGACTATTTATTTATTTATTGAATTACCAGAAAACAATAGCAATGTCATGATATACTGTATATCATCATCAAAATATAAAATGACCTATATCGGGATAGAAGATTTTTGCCATATTGCCAAGTCCTATGAACATGTGTAGCTCTTATGTTGGAAGGTCTGCCAGTCTAATTGTCCAACCTAGGAGCCTAGTATGACTAGACTGCCTAGATCTAGTTTTGACTGAACAATCCAAACTCAACATCCACTTACAAGCTTTTTTCAGAGCTTTCAGACGTATCACATGATCTTTATCAGCAGAAGAAGTTTGCATTGTTTGAGTTGGGATTGAAGTCAAGAATAACCTTTTAAGCCAACACAGACGAGAAGTCCTAAAGGTGCTATGGATGAAGTCCATTTCCATGATAACTGAGCAAACTCCATCTGCTAATGCTGACGATGTGATCCAGTTGGAAGCTCTGTCAGTGTTGGGGTTGATATGTCAAACTACTGTTTCCAAGGTGAAGAACGAACATTGATCCTAGCCTACATCTAATTCAAGTACATGGATGTTTGTTTTTATTTACCACCTCCTACCCCCTTACCGTTTTCTTTTGAATGGTCAAAAAACCTCTACCTGTTCAAAATTAGTGTTAGTTTCAGTTCAGTTCTGCTTCTGAGAATTTCTGAAGCATTTCAAGTACTACCTTTGCTCAGGAAAAAAAAAGAAAAACATATCAAGCTATTGCTGAGCGCCCTGGTCAGCCTCCAGATTGCTGCTTGATGGCTGCCTGATAGGAAGTTGATTGACTGACTAGCTGGGCGTGAGAGGCCTTTGAGTAGAGACTCTGACTGGCAGGTCAATCAGCCTCCAGGGCCCCCCATTGTGGTTATCAATTAGCCGCCTTATGTGAAGAGAAAAAGTCCTCTCATTCCTACTCTGACACATCCTGACCTTTACGAACTCTTCAGCTGCTGTCAGCTGCTGCAGACATAACCTTCTAATATCGCTGCCATATCCCAGATAAATGATGAATCATCTTTAAGCCACAATTATGAATGATTGATTGCTAGTGATATCAAAAGACAAGACAAGATATTTCTAGACCTTTCATTAACCAATATATGGTTTCTCTGTAAGGATGTTGGTGGGATGAAGGTGCAGGGTTTGATTATTTGGATTAGTGGACAGTTTGATATGCTGTCCCTCACTTTTCTACACTTGGTGTTCCTCTTTTAGCTCATGGTGGGGATCATCCAGGCCGCAGAGCTGCCTGCTATGGACATGGGTGGCACATCTGACCCATACGTAAAGGTCTACCTGCTGCCGGACAAGAAGAAGAAGTTTGAGACCAAGGTCCACAGGAAGACCCTGAATCCTGTCTTCAATGAGCAGTTCACTTTCAAGGTATAACCTCACAAATTTCACTTGAATGTTAAAAAACATTTGCTCATTTCAAGGGACTTTTTGGTGGCTGGAAATCTTTTGGTTCCACTGACAATTTGCATGCAGCCATGGATGCTGGAAAGGTGTGGAGACAGTAACCAGCTGGCACATCTGACAGAATATCTCACACACACACACACACACACACACACACACACACACACAGGCTCAATGTGATTGGGATTAACACAGGCAGATGCACCGCTACACCCTGGCCTTGCCTCAGCCATAATAGATGCATGGCTGCTGCTCAGCAGTGAGGAAAGTTTTGTTTTTTCACCCGCCAGTAAAAGACCGCAGGTGTTTGGTGTTAAGCATAATGTGATGTGATATTCATCTCAATACTAGGTTCATTTTTGTGTGTTTATTTTTGTAATATTTAATTCAAAAAACAGGACAGGTAATTATAAGTACTGTCAATTTTATGAGATAATGTCAAGGTAAGCCCAGGGAGTCTTATCATTCTCTCGCTCTCTTTTATTTTTTTGTAACAAGCCATTTCCATTTAATAATTTTCATACCAAAATTGAACGCAATCAGGGATCACAAGTACCCACCTGTCTTTTACCCATCCCAGGTTGCAAGCCTGATAACAATGTCTGTCAGGGCGGGGGCTGGAAGAGTAGGGATTGATTTGGAGACAGAATCACCCACAACATCACCATCCACCCACTCCAAAAAGCACATAAACACACCTGACTCTTCTGCTTGGCATTTAATTAACTTTAGAAACATCACAATCTCTTCTGTTAAAGTTCAGGACTGACTATATTGAATTACATGTATGAAACTGAGTATGTAGTTAGTAGTTTATTTTGAGTATGTAGTTAGTAGTTATTAGTAAGTTATTAGTGTGAGTATTGGCAATGTATTCAGTAATCTGTAGTGGAGTACATTTTAAAAGTAACCCTCCCAACACAGAGCTCATAGACTCAGTGGACTGATATGTAGAAGAAAAAGAGGATTTACTTCCTTAAAGCCCCTATTTATAATATCGTGTTTACTTAAAAATATTTAATGACTTCAGCTTTTGACGACATGCTTACTAGCTAACGCTTAGGCAATCTTTTATCAGTAGTCGTTTGTCCATCATGATAACACACTGGTCCTCTAAACAGGAGTCGGGCAGCAGCAGAGGAGTGTACTCGAGAGCTAACAGGCCAAAGTTAGCAAAAAGTGGCTCACTTATGTCATTCATGTCTGCTGTGCGCAACGTGTCTATCTTTAGACAAGCTCCAACTGTCTGTATAAACTGCTGCTGTTCCTGTTAAAATGGATTATATATGGTGAGCCATGCAAGTAGTTGTTGTGAACACTGTATATGCTAGTTCCCATTAATGAGACAGTATGACTGTTTTCAGCCCTTTTTGATCTGTTTCTGTTGTCATCCTCCTCAGGTTCCCTACGTGGAGCTCGGTGGAAAGACACTGGTAATGACGGTTTACGATTTTGACCGCTTCTCCAAACACGATGCCATCGGCGACATCAAGGTGCCCATGAACAAGGTGGACTTCAGCCACGTAACAGAGGAGTGGCGGGATCTGATTTGCGCTGAAAAGGAGGAGGTAAGACTTATGATACCTCTGTAGGCAGACACACATGCCAAACGTTAAATCACTACCTCGAAAATGGGAAATGAGTAGGTTTGAAATCATTCTGTGACGCCTGTCTCATGTGTCAAGGCTCAGATTTGTACGTCTGGTAGCTGCTATTTCAATAATAACAGTATTTTTTATTGGTGCTTGTATAAGTGATATCACAATGATTATTTTTGCTGTGTTCAGCAAGCCAATTGTGCTCGAACCACAAATGTGATGCCGTGGCTGAAGTAATCCATCTCTCCTGGAAATGTCACTTAATCAGATGTCCACACTTCCCCTTCAATTAATAGAAAGTGTGACTTTCCAGGCAGCATTTCAGGAGATTCAATTTTCATGGTAAATGTCATGGCATATAGCGCATGTTGCC
This sequence comes from Gymnocephalus cernua, assembly GCA_023631565.1. Lineage (NCBI taxonomy): Eukaryota > Metazoa > Chordata > Actinopteri > Perciformes > Percidae > Gymnocephalus > Gymnocephalus cernua. Next base: position 6,713,002 of record CM042447.1, on the reverse strand, counting down.
AGGGGAACCTCATTTTTAGCATTACAACAGTTTGATTTAAAGGTTAATTATAGCAGTGTCGAATGGCTGCTGGTGTTGTTAAAGTTGAAGGGCATCACTACTTCTTAGCGCGTGGTCGCACAGCCACACCCGGCAATTTTATGCAAGGCTTGAGACACTGGAGCGATGCGTTGCAGTGTTCAAGCTTTGTGGAGAGCAGTTGAGGAGGCAGATCATGGAAATTGCTACTTTCCAACTTCCAACTGATGAAAAGTATTGAAATGTCTTATTTTTACATTTAGTAATTGAATGTTTTTTTTTGGCCGGATGTCCGTTACCTTCCGTTTTCTTTGTGTTGTAATTTTAAACTGGTCGATTATTGAGGACTATGGTTAACTGCTCCTCAGATCTCTGCAGGGTAAATCCAGACAGCTAGCTAGACTATCTGTCCAATCTGAGTTTTCTGTTGCACGACTAAAACAACCTTTAAACGTGCACGTTCTACCAAAACGAGGCTATTCTGCATGGGCTCCTTGGCTCAGTCTGGCGCTTAGCACCGCCCAAGATGATTGTTATTGGTTTAAAGAAATGCCAATAAACCAGAGCACGTTTTTCTCCCATCCCAGAATGCTGTGTGGACTAGCCAGACCCTCCTCCGCAGCGCTGTGAAGGAAAGTCTGACAATGCGAGACTAGTGTATTACCTACAGTAGATGTTTGCTACGATAGCTGACACTAACGTTAGCGGTTGTTCCCGCGGACCTTAGCATAACGTTAGTTATGTTAACGTTATCCAGCCTGGTTCTATGTGAGAAAAAAACAGCAGAAACAAACAAACTTGGGGACTTGGGGGTTTGGGAGTTCCAGGTGAACTCATGGAAGACGTTACTGTATGCTGCCAGCTGGGTGGTGATGCCAGGCTTCGAAGCAGTGGGTTGTGGGCCCAGCAGTTTCTGTACTACAGGAAATTGTTTATTTTTCATATTTTTCTGTTTTTTTGTATTTTTCTTATAAAATAAAATGATTACCTCTTCAGGCCTGCAAATGAAACGGTCTGAAGAGAAAAAATCCTCTCTGGGTGAGCAGTCCCATGTGATAACGCGATAACAAATATATACAATGAAAATAAAGCTCTGTAAGGAGGAAGCATATCAGTCCAAACGCACAAAGAAAGAAACTCAGCGAAGATTTAATACTCTACCTACACACAGGTAACACAATCCTCTTTACTTTAAAGGTCAACTGTGAAGTAGCAAGTACCAAAAATGCCCTTTAAGTTGAAAAGGCAGCAGTTGGCCTTTTACAGTTCATACAGAATATCAAAGAGCCTGGTCACTGCTCTTGAAAGGGATGATTAACCGTCGCTCCTTCTCTCGCTGGTCTCCAGGAGAGCGTTGATTTGTGTTGATTAAAAGCCGGCCCTCGTCTTCAATGGAAGAGCATTTAGACATTGTTATTGTAGTGCAACTACAAGTCAGAGTAGTGGATGATCAGTGAAATGGGCGGGGGACCCTTTGTATTATAAAACACTGCAGCCATTTCCGGCTCGCTGATTCTGCCATGAGGCCTTGATTGGAACTCAAACAAAGACTCCTGAAATAAAACAAAGGTTTCATATTCAGGTCCAATTTGCCTCTGAATTAATCTTCGTTGAAAATGGCCACACGTTACGCAGGTGTGACCTGAGAGAATGTTATTGACTGTGTCTCCTCCTTGTGATGATAAGAGATATGGCGAGAATATGAATCGCTCTCTTATCAGTGTGCCCTGATGAGGCTGTGTTTGTGATGGTGATTTGTATGAACCAGTGAAGTGATTGCAGTACTTTTCCAGTAAAGTTGATGAGTGTCAAACAAAAGTGGGAGCTGATATTAGAAAGCATTCAAGGCAAAACAAGCCACCAAATCCATAGATTGCACACATGCAGGAACTTGTACATTTGTTTGGCTCTGACTCTGAAGAGATGCTGCAGTGTGATATGAAGTATTGCATCAGTTGTTATAGGTTTTAATGTATGTATTTTGTATATGTAATCTCTTTTCATACTTGATACATTAATATTAATGCACATTGACAAATATCTTGATTGTTAATGCTTTTTGTTTTAAGCACTTTGATCATAATTGACATTTATATACCACTTGCAAAGTACAGTAATATGAAATACATGGATATATAATAAACAGTTTCATATAATAGATAAATCAATAGAGTCCAAATACTGCTAGTCTGTTCTGTACACATGACTCTATTGCATGTCTGTCCGTCCTCAGAGATGTTCTCTCCCTGAGAGGCCGCCGTATGCTGTACAGATTACAAAGCCCTCTGAGGCAAACTTGTGATTTGAAATATTAGGCTATAATCAAATCGACTTGACTTGTTCTATAATTGATAGTATAACTATACAGTACATTTTAAAAGTAGTGTGTTATGTATGTTTGTTTAACATGTAATGTAAATCTTTTGTTCCTGTCATTAGTTGCAGCCACTAGCAGGCCTTTTTTGTAATATTTCTGGTTACTTTAATTGGAATTAGATGAAGTTGATTGATCATTTATCATTTTATTTATTCAACAAAATTCTGGTTGTCATGAAAGAAATTATTTTCCATTATAAACCTGCTACAGCTGAGTTTCTCACAAAATGTAGTAGAAGTAATAGTGTGTTTACTTCTACGTCTTCTACTTCTGCTTCTACAGTATTTTGAAATAATTTTTCCATTTATACAATAAGACAGCAGACAGCTGGCTCACATGATGACTAACCTTGTTAACAGCTTGTCCTGCAGACCGTTTTGAATATAAAATAGATTCGGAAATATTTGTGCATGCATATTTGTCTCGTAATTAATTGTCTTAATTTTTTTTTATTGTGTTCTGCATAAGTTCTGTGCAGACGCTATAATGTAAATAAACAATTCTCATTATTACTGCTTACAATATATTCGACATACACAGTTCCACATCAAGAGTACAGAATACTTTCTCAGAGCAGCAGTAATGGTTAACAAGGACAAAGATTAATGTTAGTAATGATGTTATATTATTAAAGTTATCTCTACGTTCTTCAAAAAAACAAGTGAAAGTGAGATCTAAAACCTGCAAGTACCGCTTTTTGCCATGGCTGGCGCCAACGAGATTGTAATTTATACCACTGAATTATGATTGCTGGTCTTTCTGTGCTTATTCTTTACTACTGTAGAAAGCACTGTGCATACAAATGTATGCCCTTAGAGCAAATACAAAAACATCTTTCTGTCACCTTCGTGAATTGTATGCATACATGCACCCTTATTCAAAGTGGACATAATTATTGTAAACAACTCAGTGTCAGTGTACTGTACTTTAACTATTTAATACCATCCCTTTTCATATAGACACACTGGCACTTGCAGCTTTTCTCATTAAATGTTGCAGAACCAAATCGACATGTCTAAGTTAAAAAAGGCAACCTACTGCAGAGCTTCATGTTTGGTTGACTGAACAATTTCTAATGTGCTTTGGAGGGGAATTTACGAGCTATTTTGTCCCCTCATCTAACCTCTCAGTGAGCATCTGCTGTGAGCATGTGATGCAGGAAATTTGGATTTAGTAGTTGCTGTTAAAACTGGTCTCACCTCTGCAATGTCTCTGCCTGTCCAACAGCAAGAGAAGCTGGGTGATATCTGCTTTTCTCTGCGGTACGTTCCCACTGCTGGCAAGTTGACCGTGGTCGTCCTCGAGGCCAAAAACCTGAAGAAAATGGATGTGGGAGGCTTGTCAGGTGAGAACAATTACAATGGTGTGTGTCTGTGCCCACTAACTTCCCCTCTGACAGGTCCTTTGTCTGTAATTATACATGTACAGCAGCACACACTTTGCCTCTCCTACAACCTTTTTTAACAACCACCCAAACACATCACTGGTCACGATTACCGTTGTCAAGGAAAAATATGACTTTAACTACATTTTCCCCCCAAAAAAATCTTAAAAGTTATGTACAGATGTTCAGATAATAAAGACACTGCACTGTTCAGACCCAATGATGTGTAAAATAAACATATAATAATTGTAGCAAGTGTTTGACACTATTAGCATCTTCATGTTTTGTTACGTAAGAATAGACCATACTTTTAAAGCGTTATTAAGGGAGAATGACTATTCTTGTGGTATGACCACCTTATAAGGCCTATACTGAGCAAAGCATATTAATTCTAATTTTATGTACTAAATATCTGAGTATGATTTTGCACAGTGTGACATAAAATAAACATGTAAGATTGTTTTTATTGCAGTCTACAGGCACACTTAATTAAGATTCACCCCATATATTCAGCATCATAACAATAATGAGGTTCAGGTTTAATATTGATCTGTTACACAATTAGGTCTGTGTTTTTATTTGATTGTAAGGCACTTTTTAACATTTGTTGTTTTTGCTGATTTGACTTGACAATACATGATTAAAAGGAGTCAGACAGCATTGGCCAGTATCAGACACACTCACATGCACACAAAGCCACACAGAGCCCTACATGCACACACTCATTAACACAAATACAAAATCACACAATAAGCTGCCCCCTTCCCCCCCCCTGCTGCCTCTCCTTTGACTTTCTTCAGTGGTTTCATTTTAAATTCCCCACCGTGCACCTCCCTCTCCCTCCTTGACGCTTTCTTCTGCAATTACCATACACCTGTGTCCACTTGCTTTCTGCCTGACAGCCCTGTCTCTCCATATAAGCCTAAACATCCTGCAGTACTGTAACTTGGCGCACATTAAAAGCTCACAGCTCCCTTTCATCTACCAGACCAGTTCAAGCTACCATTTGGCAGAAAGAAAACCCCTCCCCCGCTGCCATTTTATGCTACTGGCATTAGCGCTCACCTGTGTCCATTTGCATCATGAGATTGTCAGCCACATTGACTAGTCAGTGTAAAAAAGGTGTTAATGTGTCCACTTTGAAGGCCAGGTTTCGCTCTTACAGAGAAGGAAAATAGCAGGGAAGCCAGACAGTTTGAGACCACATACTGTATGTCACATTTAATTGGAGCATGTTTTATCTCTGTGCACTGGTTTGTAGGTTTCAGGGTGAATTATTAGCATTCAGTAATGGCACAGTGCATGTTTCTAATTACACACAACCAGAATATACTCCAAATTGCAGTTTGTGTTTTGATTTTTGTTAGTTGCGACTGCTTTTCTGCTCTGAGAATTGACTTGTAGTGTGTAGCAGATGGATGAAATAATGGGCAGGTCTGTAATAACAATAATTAGCCCCCTTCCACAGGGCGTCTCAGCCAGAGCTTAAGAAGGAGGACAAGTAATTGATGGCCTGGGATCAGCCTTCTCCTCTATTGTCATCCTGTTTACCATGCCTAATTATGGCTCACAGAGGAAGATGGTGGTATTATCATTAACCAATGTATAATCAGAAATAATTCTTTTGATTGGCTCCTCATGAAACATCCCATCCAAATCTATCTCCATGCTGCGACTCTCACATAAACAGATTTTTGAAATATTGGTTTTGAAAAAGTACAGTTGATTTTTGGTGTTCCTCAGGGTCATTGCCACGTAAGTGCGGTGATGGCCAAGCACCATACTCTTTAGCTGTCGTCTCAAAATAATCCCAGTCTCATTGCTGACAAGTTGATTTCCTCTTTCTGCTGTAGCCACCACAGCAATGTCTACTTACAATACCTATCTATTATGTTGAGTTGTGGGCAATCAGATTTCAAAGAATCTTGAATCTCCAGTGGGCGGTGCATTTTACAGTTTTGAAAAACAGACTAAAGAATAGAAAGTGAGTTATAAAAGCATGTAATTGCAGCTGCAGGCAAAGTCATCAACAAGTCTTTTAACCTCCCACAGATGCATCCTGTGATTTTGTGCTAAGGGGCAGTAACAATTTCACTTATTGTCTGTTTAAAATTGTGCATGTTACATTATTTAAAGCAACTGTAGTGTATCCCTGGCATGGTGCACCTTTAATCATGAGCCACACTCAAAATTGTGTCGGACACAAAGGCTAAGTGTCTAGGGTTTATAGAGGTAGTGGCAATAAAGGTTCCATAACCAGGTAATGGCCCACAGTGGGAGAGGTTATCAAAGCACACAGGCGCTGGTGTCGATGGTAATGAAGCCGCACTGCCCCGACCTGGTGCTCCAGTTCACCATCGAGTCTTTTGGCTGGAGGGTTTATTTGTTTTGTTTGTCTGGATCGTCGGACTGAGAGGTTTTCTCACAGTCAGTAAAGCAACGGGCCAGATGGATCATTAAGATGATGAACGGGCCGAGAAGGAAGCAATTTCAAAGTGATTTAGGGGATACAAAAGTTATTTTATCTGTGTCTTATTTCTTTGCTTTCTTTTGCTTCAATATATACAAATCCAGATCGAGATCATGAGAAGCAGGAAATTTCAGATAATTAAGATTCTCATTGTACAACGAAACTACAACACATTATCACAAAGATCTCAGATTTTGTGGAGGCGGTTGATGTGGGTCTGCGCCTCAGAAAGTTCCACCGTAAACGCTTGTGATTGTGTGGTTTGTGTGCCCTTTCACCGCTGAGTTAAGTGTGTAAAACTAAACCGACAGTCACCCCTGGATTCACCCACCATGGCAAATCCAAAATGATGGGAGGAAAGCTAAGATGACAGCCAGGCTATATTTAACCCTGCTTGTATTGGTGTTCATTTGGCACAACTCTGCCAGCGGCCACAGTGGCCACACTCTATTAACATGGAAATATTTGAGGAAGAATGTGCACAGACATGTTGTATGTCTGTGCACATAATGTACAGTATGTCTGAGTTACAATAGTTGGCAATTATTCACAGCTTGAAACACAAACTGTAAGTAACCACTTTAAAATAAGACTGCTTAAGTAACTCTGCTGAACTCTGCAGCTGATTTGGCTCAGAGCTCATCACTTATCCAGAATCCTGCCTCTTGGGGGAAATGAATGGAACACTGATAGTGCATCGCCTCATAAAACCATGGCCAAGATCCAGGAGTCAGATGAGTAACCCTCAGGATAGTGAAGTCAAGCCTCTTTGCTGTACACATATGTGAGGAAGCGCTGTTGCATCAGGAGCGCTGCCATTCATCCATGAAATGGGACAGATTACATCCGTCTGGGATAAGACTGTAAAATGGGCCGGATATGAGGTACGGCGAGTCTCCCAAAACTCAATAATGCCAAACTCTCATCTACTGGCCAGAAAGATAAGGGGTGTCTGAGAAAGGGTTATCTTGCATTATTCCATTCAGCTGTTGTATTTGTGTTTGTTCAGGCACAGTTACCAATATAAGAGGATACATGACATGTACTGAACATGTTTTAGCAGTATTTCAGTTCGCTAAACCCCTCCCCAGAATGGTGATTGTCCACTTATGGTTATAGCAACCATAACTAGACACAATAGGCCTTAAAGTTTGTGTGTTGTTTTTTTTTTGTTTGTTTTTTTCGCATTTCCAAAACCAAAAACACAAAAGCAAAAGTGCAGGGAAATAATCTGTGTGTTTATCTATTCTGGCATAAATTGCAATTATTGGCATGCTCGGCTAACAAGCTTACTACCTATAATAGTAATGTAGCATTACTTCCAAGGCCTTTAGTTACAATATCATTAACAATGTCATTGACTAACTACATTAATTTGTGTGGTTACAGGTCACTCACTGTGTAGTATTCCTCCACCATTGGCAGCTCTGTCCTGATCTTTATTGGGTTTGTGAAAATTTACACCCCAGCAACTAAGCCTAAGTCTTTTCTCTTGTAACATAAAACGTAAGAGCATACTGTTTAAAAAATACAAACAAGTTTGTAAGCTAAGCAGCCAAACAAGGTTAAATAACAGCATGATGTTATCTCTCATAATACCTATACTACTTTAACACAATAACATGCATGTAGCCATCAAGTATATAATTAAGATCCCTTTTACAGGACTCTCATTTTGAGTCAGTCAAGATTCAAGAGATTTATTTGTCACACATACATGTTGCGTCAAAGAAATTAAATAAACAAAATACCAGATAAATAGTTAAAAGTGAAAGTAAGAAGTAAAACGTGGAGTGAACAGTGCAGATAAAGTGGCAACAGTGTATAAATGGCAGTAGTGAATTGTCCTTCAAGAGTTTATTTTTTATTGTTCATTGCTGTGATTGTGCTTGCCTAATTGCAGCACACAGTCCATTTCTGAGGTGGTGGGGGGTCCTATATTATGCTCCTAGCTCTGCTTATCCTTAGGACGCTAACATTAGCTAGCTGGCTACAGCTGATGTTATCTGCCAGCGACAGTTGTCATTTCAACCAAGAAAATCTGGTTGGCTAAAAATGCGAAGCCTGCTTTTGTCTACCTCTATCTGAAATCAATGGCACATTCTTCAAAAATTACTAAGAATTTTGAGTGGTAAATCTGCCACAGTTATCACTGTAAACTGCATATGTGACGTGTGCGAACAGAAGCTTGACAGGCAAATGTGACCAATATTCCTATATATTTTTTACTTAATTCAGCAAGCACACGTCCCACAGATCCCTTTTCTACACCCTCTTTGCACTTTGCCATTTCTCACTTTTTGTGCTTGGCTTTCTTTACACATCTTTGAACTTGATGAGACAGAGGTCTGCCTACACAATATTATTTTTAAATAAGCAGAAAATTACCAGAGGAGCTTCTATGAGCATGAAAGCCACCCCCAGCTGATCAGAAGAAGAAAACCTGCAAAAACTTCACTCATGCAAATAATCCAAGGGGGATAAATGTGACAGTAATGGAAACTGAATTGCATAAGTTCAGTGCGGAAACACTACAGAATAAATTGTTTTAAGAATGTAACTTAAGTGGACAGAATTCTCAAACCTGAAGCTTTGTGGTGCACATTTTGAATCCGAGACACTGATTTTTGACATATAAAATGAGTGTATGAAGGGCTCATTCTGCTGTTTCAAACATACTAGTTGAGGCTGGAGAAATTCCTCATTTAGATACTGTTGGATGTATTATGACAACATGCACACAACCCTCATTCACTGTTTTACTCATCCCAGCATTCCAGCTCTTCTCAGCAGGTGGACACCCACTCTATTAGGAGCCTACCTTTTCACCTATGTCTCATCTCATGTGTCATCTATTTATTCTCCCTGCTTTTCCCCCTCTTAATCTGTTTGTGTGGTTTTCTCTCTATATTCATGTCAGCTGCCGTGGACGAACCCGCAAGTCTACAATCAGGTCCTTATCCCCCTAAATTGGATAAGAGATCAAGGGAGCTAAGCTTGTTCAGTATTTAGTTTTGCCAGAAATCCTACCATGTTCCAGCTAAAAACTGAGCTATTTTCCAGTGCAGCTCACACATAAAAAAAAACATTGTAAAGACTTTGTGCATATTGGATCCAGAGATAAATCCATATCAGAGCAAGCAGTGTTTTAGCAACTAATTATAAGCTCTGATTCAAAGTCTTACTTCTTATATATTCCAGTGCACAGATCTGAGGTTCACGAGTTAGGGGGGATATTGGTAACCTCAGAAGAGGAACTACCTCATTAGCATTTTAGAGATTGTGGTTATTTCTTTTTGTCTTTCTCAAGCAGCCTGTTGTCTTGAATGATATATGACACAAAGTGGTTTTCATTCATTTTCCCCCTATAGCTTGTATAGTCGTCATGATTAACGATTGGTCTTCAAATGTGGAACCAGAATTTTCCACAATCCGGTTGACATTGTTCACACTGCAAACCATGGCCTGCGTTTATGTTCATTTATTTATATTCATTTATTTATAATGAGAGATGTATGCTGTTTTTAGGAGTTCCCTCACATTTGTATTAAGTGTTGATAAGCTTGAGATGTGATAAGCACGTTTTTACAAGCACCCAAGAAACCATATTATTCAGAGAAAATCAGGTTACGTAGGAAATTGGACAAAGTATTTACATGCACTGTAACCTTGTTACAGTATACATATACTGTATAAACTCGTACATGAAGAAATTCTGCGTGAATTCGACTCTAACCTAGATCCAGGTATTACGAGTAACGGGAAATACAAGACGTTTGCAGTCCTTCTTTTCTGGCCCTAATCAACAGGCAAAGTTGACTCACTGCCATCAGCACGTTGCATTTGACCATTTGGTCAAATGCATTTAGTTTTGGGTTGTGACATATTACCTTAAGGCATGATTGTCAACCGGCCTACATTGTACCAGAGTAATGATGAATAGATGCTCATGATGTCCATTCCTCTTCTGTTACATGTAAATGATTGTAACACTGTACATTTCTCACTTTCTAAATGAAGAAGGCCCAACCAACTGCAGCAAAAGATTGTATTGTATTGTATCATAAAGGAAGCATTGTGAATGAATAGGAAGATTGCATGTTCTTTGAACCACAGTAATTATTGAATCCTCATTCAATCCTCCTTCTTTTGGATCCTTTTTGTATGCCTTTGAAAATTACAGGGGAACTTATTACATTCTTCGGCTGCCCATATTTTGGACTGATTAGGATCTTTGATTGTGCAAATTTACCAGCTTCATCTAGTCCCTTTAATGACACAATTAAAGCCAACAAAACATGGTTTCTTTGACAATTTGAAAAGGTGATTGCTGTGCATGCTCTCGTCAGTTTTACCTCGGAGCTCAAATAATGACATTAAAGGGATATGTCACCGCTAGAAAGCTGAATATATCTTTAAAGTAGTAGAAATGTGAATTTATTTTTGGAAAGTGGTGTTTTCTAGGCAGAGACAAGCCAGAAAATGTGTTTTTTGGCTCATGTGGATGAAAGACACCAAATCCCAGAATGCACTTGCTTCGCTGCTTTACGAGTCCACTCCCAAGCCACGCCTACTGTTTACAGACAGACAGACAGACAGTGATGCGTTCAACTCAACTCAAGTGTGTTTTATTGTCATTTCAACCATATACACGAAACAATGTTTCATCGTGGCTCAAGTGGTGTTACACATATAAAATATATAAAAACGACATTATATAAAAATGACATACGAAACAGGCTACAATTAGTGCACACACATTATAGGAAACACATTATAGTGAAAACATTGCAGTGAAACATTGCCAAACTGACGTTGTAGATATGGAACTGTTTTTTTTTTTTTTTACTTAAAATTAATTAATTTAATTACCAGTGTATTGCATGACACCGTGTTGGGTTTTTATACACCATCAGGACCATAGTATGGCCTGTGGTACAGTATTGCACAGTATTTGTTGTCTGTACATGCTGTCTGTGTTTATTTGGTTGTACTATGGCTGCAGCATGGGCTGAGTGCCCAAGACAAATTTCCCACATTGTGGGACAATAAAGTTAATCTTGATCGGCTCCATAAAGTTCAGCTAAGCATACTAGCATTAGGCTTGGTTGGATGTAAACACTGAGTATAAACACAGCCGTGAATTAGCGTGGAATGTCGAATGGTCGCCATGTAACAGTCACAAACTCCAGCAGCAGTTAGCAGTTAGTTGGATACAATCACCCCATTTCTGCACCAGTCCGTGTTAACACAGCGGACCTCCACGAGTCTTACCGGCGACAGAGCAGCATCTCTATCTGCTCGGAGGGCTAGCAGTCCGGGTAGCTGGATAGTCCGGTCCGGTTGTTCAGCCATGTTTCCACAAACCAAAAACAGCAGTCTCTGAACTCGCGTTGGGAGTTTCGTTGAAGTTGGATGTAGTCCAGTTTGTTGTCTAATGAGCGGACACTTGCAAGCAGGATTGATGGGACACGTGGCCGGCTAGTGTTAGCTTTCCACCTAGCCGATGAGGATGTCCCCTTACCCAGCTACCGGCATCGAGCAACACCGCTGGTTGAGGTGCTGGTCTCCGTAGCAGGCGAAGCTCACGTAGTGTGTCGAGTATTCCTTCTGTAATAAAGTTTCATGCATATTCTTTGATCTGTACCAATGTATTCCAGTGGCACACGTGCGGTAGTTTGAATGCACATAATTGTTGCAAAAGTTTGCTGCTGAAAAGAGAGCCTGTTTAGCGAAGCTTCAAAATGGCTGACAGTCGTTTTTCTTTGGCTTACTACGACTCGCCAGTCCAACCCCCGATGGGCGGGTTGAAAACATGCGGAACTAGCTGGCTGTAGTCCACAGACTCTGGGCAAAAATCTTCCGATGACGCAAAAATCGTCGTTTTCCGTCATTGGAAGATTTTTCTCCAGACCCACAATACAGAGATCTCTCGTCTCAGGGGGACATGAGGGAGGGACGCACGGTCAGTCGAAAATACTACCGTGTTTCTACTGATACAAAACTTGCTAAATCGTTGAAGTATCCCTTTAACTCACCTCTTCTCTTCTCAGTTTAGTTTTAATATCAATTTGGAGAATGAAAACAAATCAGGAAGGGTAGCGCTACGTCATAAACGAAAGCTATGGGCGGTTTGCTGTTTTTCAACACACACTCCACCTGATGAGCCAGAGAGTGGATGAGGACGGATGAAGCAGATCACTTGGGTGCCACTTCAGAATGCATTTGGACAGATGAAAAGGAAGCTCTTGAGTTAGGAAGGTTAAATGATGTAAACACACAGGACTCACATGGCCATGCTTTATTTATAACCACTGCCTAATGCTTGTTTTGAAGGCATTTATACATCAGATATGTTGGTACTGTGGGTTCAAATGTTTGTTTAAAGCTGCCTGCAGCAGGCAGCAAAACCCTCTGAAAAATACACTGTACGTTACCTGCCCAGCACCAAATGGCAGAGAGACAAAGTTAGCGACAAGCAAGTGAACATAGTTAAGCATTTAGCACCTAAAGAGACAGATATTTCTCTCAGTAGTTGGTAGAGACCAAAAACAGAGTTAAAAGATAGTGAAAATTGGATTTGCGTGCACCGGGTGGACACAAACATAACTTCAAATGAATGTTAATTTTGCTGTGTGTCTACTGGATGTGTAAATAGGCAACTGTTTGCTGACAAGTTCACCATATCAAAGTAATAATATGTCAGTGTATTGTACTTGCAGCTTGTTCCACTGCCCCCAAAGAGGCCAAAGAAATTCAGTTAATGAAGGACTAACTCTTATAATCTCTTAAAGGACAGAGAAAGATAAAAAAAAGAGCGTCTTCATATTTTTGTCAAAGAAGTGAAAATCTAAAAACATTTTTAAAATATTGTTTTCCCTGCAGATCCATATGTGAAGATCCATCTGATGCAAAATGGCAAGAGGCTGAAGAAAAAGAAGACGACAATCAAGAAGAACACCCTCAACCCTTACTACAATGAGTCCTTCAGTTTTGAAGTCCCATTTGAACAAATCCAGGTACATTCTCATCCATTTACTGTATACCTTTTTCCACTAAAATTAGCAAACGCTGCTTGGGCGGAGATGGAAAGAATTTGTGGCTGAGATTATGCGCGTCATAGCATCGTGCCAGAATAGTGGCAAAAATTACCCAGGTGTCATGTTTCTGTCACTGCCGATGAGAACAGGAGCCAATAAATACCTGTGACTACTGCAGAAAAATTTGTCTTTACAATGAATGCAGATTCTAACCTTTCCCACCAATGACAAAATCCAGATGTTAGTTGGTGTTAGTGGGTTTTTTGTCCAATGGAAAAAGGGCTTTTATAAAATATCCATTCTCAAAACTCTGACATTTCTAAAAGCGAATGTGCTATCCAGTAGGGACAAATTCTACGAACATTTGGTTGCATAGAAACACTTGATAAGTGGAAGCTCATTTCCCAAATAATCAGTTTAGAGGCGTTTTATCATAGCATTACAATCAAAGGCACTTGGTTTTGCAATTTGACAAGCCAATTGCTCGGTTGTTGTTATTCTCTGAACTTGTTATTGCCTGTATCATGTATCTCATTTGTTGCATATCTTACAATGATTACCATGCACATCATGACTTAAGTGCATACAGCAACAACTGCTGTGTTTTCAAGACAAAGAGGAAGTCTATATTTTTTTCCAGAACAATATGAAGGATAAAGAATGCACAAATTGTGCCAGAAAGGAATAACAATGAACACATTCTTTTCTTCAGGCAAGACAGTGATTGAGTCAAATTGATTAAGCCTGTCACAGCTCACAAATCAAGGGTTTGGGTCCATGAGCCTCAGATTTAATTTAAACTGTGTTGATCCCAATCAACCCCATCCGAATCAAGCCCTTAGTTAGTGCAGCCGATACCAGTATTTTGGCTAAATTTACATTTCTTATCTCATCATTAAGAGCCAGGTTAATTATTAAATAATTATTAGTGCCACTGATTGAATCATAAACTTGTCATTGATTTGGTGCATTGAAGACTTTCCTGAAAGCCAGGAAAACATACTTGAATGACCTAATTTGACTGTGACCAATCAGTCAAAAATCAACTCCTTAAAAAAGGATGTAGTAAATGTTAAACTAATAGACTGACAGCTTCTGGTTTTACATGAAGACACTCAGAGCTGTGGTGATTTTTAATTACAGACTTACTCCCACAATATTACCTTTGTCTGTGTGAAGGAAAACAAATACGTAGTTGAAATTGTTATTCAAATTCTCAGGCAGATTTTCCCCATCTTGTTAACATTTACAACACATTTTACAGACTGCTAATAGAAAGCTTCAAATTAACAATGTTTATCTGCAGAGGCGGAGTATTAAATTTAAGTTAAACTTGACCTTGGGACGATTTGCGTAATGGATCTAAAGATTTGAATTGTCTCAGAGATTGTGTGGGAATCAGTGTTTTTAATTGGTCTTTTTACTTACACAAACATGTTTGTTATTGACTGAGGCAGTTCCACTCATTAGTACACAGACAATTAACTTTGCATCACTCAGTGACCCTATTTAGATTAATTTGTTTTAATTTATATCTATCGTACATACATACATAGGACAATAGAATCAGCAAAACAACACTGACTGGTCAGTGAGGATTGACAAAACATCTGGCTAATTTCCAGTCAAAGAAAGCTGTGATTCAATTAGCAATTTGAAGGTGAACTCTCTCTTTAAAGACCAACTAACCCCAACCAGCCATCTGGGAACCTTATTCCGTATTTCATTACATGGCGTATTAGGCATGCTCTTTTACAACAGTGGTTCTGAGCTCGTGCAGGTGGGAGTATCCCCAGCTCAGTGTGCCAGTGGATCGAAACTTAATCAGGGCTCTTTGTGCCCTAATTCATATTCTCTGGCAGAGATTGATGCCCAGGTCACTCCTCTCTGCAGTGTTCCTTTGAATAAACACATGCTGAGGCTGAGTCTTAGACCTCTGAGTAATCAACATTCTGCTGTGTTTGGCTCTGGAAATAACCGAGGCCTGGTCTGGAGTGTCAGTTACTGTTAATCAACATTAATGTCTGAAGGAGCATCTCATTCTCTGCATTGCTGTACTACTTAAAGTAATAACCAGGAACTGTTTCATACAGCTAAATGCACAAATGCTGATGTTTTTCTGCTCTACAGTAACTGATGTTTCAGTGCATACCTTGTTTAGTTTATCCGGGCTTTTAACCACTCAGGATATGTTAGATCTCTTGATGCTTCTCACACTTACAGTTTGTTTGGAGTAAATAGAAAACCGGGGTCTTTAGCAGGTGCAGCTCAACACCCACAGGAACACAAACAAAACTAAACTAAAAACATTAACAAACACTGATTGACAGGGGACTTCTGGGATATGCAGTGCAGAATCACAGCAACTGTTAGCATGTAGCACAAAAGAAATTGCGCAGATAATCGTTCAAATTGTGTTGAAGAGCACAAAGACTGTGTGATTGTATAAAAGTGATGTCTTTTTTTGCTCCAGTTCATCAGATCCTAAAAGTTGTGAAGGGGAACTTGAAAGTTATGTCGTATTGGGAAATGCTCCTCTCCTGACTTTATTTATGTTTTTTAATGCTCTGATGCAGTACAACTCCTGTCTGTTGGTAAAATCTAATAACATATTAATAAACTTTTTTAAACAAAAGTTACTAAGTGCTTTACATCATAAAAAGAGAAATAAGAGACAGCCACATTAACGGGACACAATACAGAATAAAAATAAGACAGGCACATCAGATAATGATCATTTGACCAATCGCACCAAAAGGTCAATTTAGTATCTATGTATCGCACAATCTTCCTGAGCAGACACAACTTAACAGAGTGGAGCTTTATTGTTTGACTAAAGCAAACATGGCTATTAAGAGATGAGCATTAAAGTGCTCATATTATGCCTTTTGGCTTTTCCCCTTTCTTTTATTGTGTAATATATCTTTTTGGTGCGTGTTATAGGTTTACAAAGTGAAAAAGCCCAAAGTCCCCCCCAAAGGGACTTACCATCTCCACCAGAAAACACTGTTCACCAACTGCTCCAAACAGCTGTTGTAGTCCAGCCTTTACTTCAGAGACAAACGTGGTCACTTTGGAACACACGTTATAATGCTCGCCTAGCTGTTAGCATGGCATACCCTCATACTCTGCTTCTGACTGGCTAGTAGTCCTTACCTAGGTACTGTCAGGACACGCCCTCATACTCTGCTTCTGACTGGCTAGTAGTCCTTACCTAGGTACTACACATGTGTGACTCCCAACAAAGATGGAACAGAAGTGAGATGATTTTGGGAAAATAAACCATGTAAACCTATTCTGGTACAACCTCTAAATACATTCATGAACCTGAAAATGAGCATAATATGAGCACTTTAACCGTCTATATGTTGACAACACATTTACGTTTTCACCCACTCTTTCCTTTCTACAGAAAGTGCAAGTTGTTATAACTGTTCTGGACTATGACAAGATCGGCAAGAACGATGCCATCGGCAAGGTCTTTGTGGGCCTCAACAGCTCAGGCACGGAGCTGCGCCACTGGTCTGACATGCTGGCCAACCCCAGGAGACCCATCGCCCAGTGGCACGTGCTGAAGCCTGAGGAAGAGGTGGACGCTCAGCTCTCCACCAAGAAATAGGCAGGGCCCTTTCAGCACCTGCCCTGTAGTACTCTTTAGCCAGTATGTGTAAATACCTCAGTGATATATGGGTTCATCCATTCAAGCCCCCTCTTTACCCCGCCTCTCAACATCTCCCAGCTTTAGTGGCCCTAATATCACAAACAATCCTAATTCGTCAAACGTCTTGCGACATCCCACTTTCTGCTTTTTTTCTATCAGGTTCCCTACTTTCCTCACTTTCTTTTTTTTTTTTCTTCCTCTCTGATTCAGCAGTTTTTGTTTTCTATCTCCTTGCCCTTAACCACCCCGACTAAATGCCCCCTTCTTTTAAGCAATATGATCTGTATAGATAGCGCATGACTGAAAGAATTTATTGTACCACAGTTGTATATATAAGTATGCAGACAAAAATGATTTCTAGTTTGTGTTTGTATGTTGTTACCCGTTTCCTAATCTGTGTATATCTTGATGTTTTTAATAAGATGTTCTATTTTAAATTATGTAAATGCAGATATAGAGGAAAGCCAATATTATATATCCCAGGATTTAAAATTACCTTATTACCTTATTGCATTCCAGAAAAAAAAGAAGAATTCCAACCTGCAAGACATTAGTGGAAATATATTCACATTGTAAAGAACGATGTCTGGCTTTAAGTTCGGCAAAGGATCATCAAAAAGACAGATGAATATATACACATAAAACTCCAAAATATAAGGCCATTAACTACTATGGTTCTGAGGGAAAGAATATGCTGCTGGAAATTATACAAGCACATGATTTCTTACGACTTTTTGTACTTATTTCTCAATCAGAGGACCTGTATGTTTAGCTTGATGCACACTGTTACAAGAAAATAGTTAATGCAAACCAGTTAGCATTTATTTTCTCCATATTTGGCAGTTTAGGTGAAATAGGTCCTCGTTTTAAAGGCCATCGTTCACTTGAACTGGCTCGTTTTCTTTTCCAAAAATAGAAAATATTGCCTCCAAAAAAGACTTATTTCTCAACCCTTACAAAATAGACCCCATGTGAAAAAAGCACCAAGCTGTAGCCATTGTGTCCTTAAGCACGTTTAACAATATTTTGTTAACTGTTTACTTTAAACAGCCTCGGCGATGTTGGAAGTATCTCGCATTAAGGCCGGGGTCCGATCTTTGAGAGGGAGTTATAAAAAAGAAATTTAAAAAAAGAGTCGGGACTCTGGTTTTAAGAGGACTATTTTTTAGAGCAATTCAACATCTTGACTATTTTTCGTAAACTGCATGATTTTTTTTACAATCTTTACTAAAGGCTGGGACATGGGGAGATCTACTGACACCAGGGGCTTTCTCTTCTGATATGATCCCCTTGCCTTCAATCAGAGGAGAGAAAAGAAAAATCAAGAGTAATGTCTAAACATTGGGTCAATGTATATGATTATATTGACGGAGGTGAAGCAAGTTTCTAAACACTGCCATTTTCAGAGGTGACTTATGTAAAGTCTCTTCATGCACACTCCCAATTGCTAGTGGTTGTAACTTTGGTTTATTGGGAACAATGTGGCTGCAATGGTGCCCTGAATCGCAGTCTTTGCTTTGCGTTGCCTTCTCACAGTGACAATAGAGTTAGCCATGTTTTACTGCCAGTTTTAACTTTTATGTGGCTGCTTTTTTGCACTGGATGTCGTTAAACTAGTGTGTTGACTTATTTGAAACAATTTTGGACAATTGTTGGGCTGGCTTTATTTCAGGACACCTGGCAGTGGCAGCCAGAAATTTGACCGCTCGATCTGCTTGACTAAAAAAATGAAAGAAAGCAATGATGACAAATCACGTTTCAGCCAGTTACGTCAGTTTGTTTTCTTGTAGGTACAGGACTACACCAAGAGAATGGGAAATAACCGTAAAGTTAATGGTCTGCGTAGGCTATTAGTCCATCACGTCCTTTACTACGGGTCCAATTAGCAAAGGAATAAGTTTTAATCCATGAAAACCATGAAGTCTCTTATCTTGGAGGAACCTCTTGCATATACTCGATGCTAGCTTCAGGAGGACTTTCTAAATGTTTTCAATGTTATTGTGTAGTTGATAGCACTATTATGAAAAAGCTACTTGTCATTCCATAGGAGTCTCTGAGGACTACTTTGTGTATCACTGTGACTGCCGTGTGTGCTTAGAGATGTAGACTTATCAGTAGGTAGCGAAACCAGTTTGTTCTGTAGTGATGTTGTAGCGTTTAATGCCATTTTCCCTTCTACATGCAGAGAAAGAGAGAGTGCACGTGGCGTCGCCCGACTGCACGTGGCAAAAAGAAAGATGTTTTATCTGAGCGCGAGCGGGTCACTTCACACAGCATTTTGTTGAGCACTGTGCAATACTTATATGTTCATCCCATAGTGTTAACGTGGGTGGCGTTGCCCGAGAGTAAAAAAAAATAAAAAATTCTAATGAGGATGATTCCAGTTCAGAGAGATGTTTCTCCTTTCCAGTGAAATGGTTAGGACACAGCACACTCGGATTCAGCTTACAGGTTGGAGCTTGACACCTGTCGATCTATGTTTAGGGTTCCCTCCCTTTTCGCAGGTTTGTTTTCTCTTCTTGCACACAGCATCAGAAGTTTCAGGGAGTATTAGTTAAATACCAAACAAGATTCCACATTAATATTCCCTTAAAATGCCATGTATATATTTACATAACTGTGTCAAAAATGTATATCTAAAATAAAAAAGTGACATGAATAGGATTATTCAGCTCATTAATATGCTATATCTCATTGTCATTATTTCCTTTCCATTTATGGATTTATTTTTTATTTGGTAACTGCCCTGTTCAAAAAAACTTTTATATTTGAGATGAAAACTCTGAATGTACAGTATGGACTGTGTTGGTGTAGATTACTTTAGTTGTGAGATTAGATGTACTTTGCACTTTTTGTTGTTAAGAAATGTGTCCCTCTTTTATATTTTGTTCAACTATTAGGAATTTATTTCATAACCCTTTGGGATAAAATCTCCCCTGTCTGATTGCATTCAAAAATCATTGAATATACATTAATATAGCTGCACTCCCAATCCTTCTTCAACCAAGGGATTATTTTATGTGACATGTTTTACTATGTAGATTAATGAATTTCAGTACAGCTTCAGATTTAAATGAAAAAATTGATGAAAGTACATTGTAAAAACGGCCTGAGCAATTTGATATTAATGCAAAAAGGTTGTACCAACGGAATTATCAAATCAAAGCTGAAAATCTGAATTATGACAGAAATAAACATGTAGGCTATAAATCAGGAAATTCAGTAACAGCCAGCATTGCGGAACCCATCAGATTGCGAGGTGTGTGGGGGGGAAACCACAAAGCCATTACCTGCACCGCAATGCAATGCTCCCCTTATTGCGATTTGCTACCAAAGTAGGCCTATGCATCATCAAACCCTAAATATGTATCTTGCAAAAAGAAAATACCTTATCAAGCTCTCTGTGTAACTCAAGATTCTCTCCAGTGGCACTGACAAAAAGCCACACTGACCTTTCAAAAACAAAGCTGTGTAAAGTATTAGAATCTGATGCTGTAGAAAGATCCTAGTTGCCTTTGTGTATATCAACTGCCTGCTTGAGTATTTTGTGTGTGGAAATTTTCTCTGTAATCTTGTAGAACTGTTTGGGGTGTTTTTTCCTGCCATATTGCTCGCGGTGATAGCGAGCCGCTGACAATTATATTTGCTGTGTATACCTTCATTTTTGACGAGGTGTTTTACAGTTTTGTTTCACTTTGTGTAGTGATTCACTCTGTGCAGTTTTCTGACTGTTGTTATATAACTTCATATACACAAATGATCAATAAAAATGTTTTATTTCCTGTTGATACGGAAGCTTATGTCATATTTTCAGTTCTGTGTCATCAAAGCATTCGTTTAAGATGCTGTGACTGCCTGTAATCGTAGCTTTAATAGCAAAATCAACCTTTATTACGTTCAGTACTGTTAGTATTGATTGGCAGAAGAAGTATGACTCACTGCTCCTGCATGAAACTCCCGTCACATCAAAAAGAAGTTTATGCGTGACAAATTCCACTTTTAATGATGATGTTTGCTTCTAAACAATTTGATTTGGCTTTGAATCATCCAAACCAGCCTGTTAACAAGGTACTACTGCCATCTAAAGGACATAGTGGAGGATACCACAGTGAATGAGCACAAGAATAAAAAAATATTTTTTTAAACTTATTATGTTTTCCATTTTGCTCTGGTCACAGATCAATTTCTATTAGTGAATATTCACTGATGTCTACTGCAGTCAAAAAATCAGGACACGAGTTTGTCCTCCCAACAAATGCATGATGTCACATCAATGTGAAGCTCAGTTGAGAGTGAATTCGATGATGAGAGCACCCTGAGGTTGTAAATTTATAGATTTTAGGCTGCTGCTATGAAATGAAGCTCATTTGAGTGTTAAGGACAAAACGGCTCATCAGTAAGTCATGTCATTAAACCCCTTAACATCAAGTTCCTTTAATTTACCTTAAAAAATCATCATATTCCACAATATCTGACAAATGCACACATATATGTTCTTGATCAGCTTCTTCATTGAAGCTATCATGTTTGGTTTATAAATGTGAAATATTCAAAGCCATGACCATGTTTTTTTTGCTGCACCATTCCATCAAATGGAGATATTGTAGTGTAGTGTTTTTGCATAATTTTTTTACACATTTACCCAGTGTAGCCTGATAAATTTGGTATCTTCTGAAAGGATTTACATAAAGTTATGTGGGTTTAAACAGAATTTGGCTGCACAGCATGAGTTAAATACTAACTGTAGTAAAATAAGAGCTATAGTTACTTTATGTACATAAATAGAAACTGCATTTTGGCCTGAGTGCTCCTTGGTGTGGTTTTTAATGGCGTCCTGC
Source organism: Gymnocephalus cernua (assembly GCA_023631565.1). Classification (NCBI taxonomy): domain Eukaryota; kingdom Metazoa; phylum Chordata; class Actinopteri; order Perciformes; family Percidae; genus Gymnocephalus; species Gymnocephalus cernua. Next base: position 6,691,214 of record CM042447.1, on the reverse strand, counting down.
AGTTCTTTACTTGCGGTTTTGTGGTATAAATCGATATGATTGATATAAACTGCACGATCAAATTAGGCTCCATCTGGTTTAAGGAATAACCAAAGCCACATTGTGTTGTGCTAATTTGGTTCCCATGATACTATCCCAAATGTTTGGCATCGTAAAACTGCTCATGCATTTGTTTTTGTGCCAAACTTTAAGTCCAGACGTATTCGTTATTTTATTTTATGAAGAGTTGTATTCTGAAAATCCAAGTGGAAGTGAAGTTTAAGCTTCTGCATCGTCAATGTAGCTAACATTAACCGTTATTATACCGGAAGTTTCGTTTTTTTAGTTGATGAAATGTCAATATCGTATTATTACAGGATGAATAAACAAATAAAACTGTGTCTTATTTGTCATTGGATATATTCATTGGTATTACTGACTTGCCAGGTGTTATAAAAAAAGAAGACGCATTATTTTCCGACGCCATGCTTTTATTTTAAAAAACTGTGCGACCGGATGATTATTTGCCCTCGCTAGCTTGACAGCCCCTCGTACTACCGTGACAGTTGCAGTAAACTTATCTGGTGCTGCTCTCTGCGTTGACAAACAACCTTGCAAACGGACTGAACATGTTGTCTTACATCATTGGTGTAAGTATACATTTATGAAAAGTAGCCAGGCTTATTTTAGTTTTGCTAATTACGTTGCGTTAGCTCAGGCTAACATTAGCTAACGTTAACATTTACTTTTCCTAACGGGCCCTGCCCACAGGAATGGCTATGACTCATTTTTCCTGTTATATACGGATTAAACAAAAATGGCTTGACTTAAGTGAGACAACGCCCCACAGAGGTCTCAAACAGTTGATAGCTAATGCTAGCTGGCGGAGGTCTGTGTCATTTTCCCGTTTTTTTTTTAACCTTTATTACAGTTGATCCGAGGTGGCTTTGACAGCATCGTCAACTTGATCTTCAGACTTCTCTTCTCCAAGAGGAGACCAGCCCTCACCTTAGAGGACCCCAACATCAAGTATGCACTGCGACTGCTGGACAAACAGGTAACCAGTAGCTAGCTATATCATATTTTGGTATTGACATTGTTTTCCAATGCAGTTTTTTTTCTGATAAACTGTTTATTTCTTGTGCAGATTGTCAGCCATGACACAAGGAAGTTCCGATTTGCACTGCCTTCCCCTGAACACATTCTCGGTCTCCCTATCGGTTAGTATGTGCACTCATATATTATCAATATAGCCCTTTTTCACGGAAGACATGTTGACATGTGTCATAGTAGGAAAAGCACAGGTGTATTCAAAACTGATAGCTGCATTCCACGAGAGGCCCTGGTATTGTGCATGCTGACTCACTGAAATAGCTTACTAGGACACTTGATGGAGTTGAGCCATCGGGTTATCAATTGCAGCTGTGCTTTTCCTACTGTGACAAGTCAAAATGTCTGCTGTGAAAAGGCCCATTAACATATGGAAACCAGCACTAAGTAATCATCATGAGAATGACTGCAAAAAAAAAAAATATTCTCAACTCAAAATACAGTAACATGTATGCACAAGAACAATATACTGTAATATTCGGGCTGCAACTAACAATTATTTAATCAATCTATCAATATGCCGTTTATTTTCTTGATTTATTGTTATTCCAATTTCTCAGAGCACAATGTGATGTCTTTTAAATAACTTTTTTTAATCTGACAATTAATTCAAAACCCAAAGATATTTAAATTACTATCATATATTACAAAATAAAACCAGAAAATCCTCACATTTGAGAAGCTAAACCAGACTGTTTTAAATTACTGACATTGTTAATAGATTATCAACATTGTTGCTGATTAATTGTATCAAACAATTTATTGTTTTAGCTGTAGATTATATATTTTATACATTATATTGTTTTGAAGATAAACATAACGTGTGCTGTTAGTAATCAAGCTTATCTGATATGAAGCTGTGTAAACTGAGGCGCTCATCGTTCTGTGTTTTCCTCACCAGGGCAGCATATCTACTTGTCTGCAAAAATAGATGGGAAACTGGTGGTTCGTCCGTATACACCAGTGTCCAGTGATGATGACAAAGGCTATGTGGACTTGGTGGTTAAGGTATAACCTTAAGAAAAGTTGTCTGTCTGTACACATGTATAGGTGTTGTTTTATTTTCTTAAACCAGTTTCTCCTGTTGTCCCTTCTTGACAGATTTACTTTAAAGATGTTAATCCTAAATTCCCAGAGGGTGGGAAGATGAGTCAGTACTTGGAGAGCCTGAGGATCAACGACACTATTGACTTCAGAGGACCCAGTGGTCTTCTTGTTTACAAAGGCAAAGGTGACCACCATAACCCTATGCCTCACACAATAGGTGAACAGATGCAAGCTTCAGCTGATCTGATCCTGTGACTTTCCCTCAACAGGTGTTTTTGCTGTACAACCAGATAAAAAGTCCCCAGCTGACATAAAGACAGCCAAACATGTAGGCATGATCGCTGGAGGAACCGGTAAGGAAAACTTCTTGACTCATTTATCAAAGTTTCTTACTCAGGATATTGTTTAGCATAGGCTGTAAGATACCCAGATCCTGACGCATCTCATGATCAGTTTAGTTAGTAGATGATAGGCCTGCACGATAAATCGTTTATAAAATTTCAATCTCGCTTCACCCCTGTTCACGATTACATTTTTAAATGACTTCGATTTTTTTCTTCTTTTTTTTCTCTCCAATTAATTTATTGAAAGCATTTGACATTGACATTCAATGTTTTAATTATTTAAAGACATGTTGAAGGAGTTCAGATAGAGCCTGTATCAGGGCCATATTTAGTTCAATGTGTTATATGTCACTATTTTTGGTAGCCTACTGTACTTAAATGGCCAGTATTTACTTTTATTTTCTTTATTCATTGAAGCCTCTATGTCTACAGGCTTGTAGTGATGCGCAATGTGCTATAGGTGGCAAAAAAAATCTGTTTGGTACTGCCAATTTGTTCATGTGTGCAATAAACATTACACTTCGTGAGAAAAAAATCGTGGCAGAGAATTGTGATAAGCTAAAATATCGTGATTCATATTTTTCCCCGAATCATGCAGGCCTAGTAGATGATGGCCTTTCAACATACTATACTATGACTTTTTAATGATGTGTTTAAGACTAGGGTTGGGTATCGTTTGGGTTTTTTCCGATACCGGTGCTAAATCGGTACTTTTAAAACGGTGCCGGTGCCTGAACCGATACTTTTTAAAAAAGTAATAAAAAAAAAAAAAAAAAAGAAAAAAAAAAAAGAAGAAGAAACAAGAAGGATAGGCCTACTAAATAACAGTCGGTGACATTTAAGATTAACACATTGTTTATTACTAAGGCCATATGGTCAAAATTAAATGATTTAATAGTAATGTAATAACTATAACTTATAATAAACAATAACGTATTTCACCAGTAAATTGCTGTTGAACGACAAAAACAACAACAAGATGGGAAAAGGGTATTTTACAATAACTTTGAATGCACCGCGAGGCTGTATGTTACCAGTTTCAGTGAATGCACCGTCTGTGTTTCTCCGACGTCGGCAGCTGCTGCGCTGCAGAGCAGACTGTTGAAATACAGTCACACTTTACACTGTTTAACGTTACCTGTCAGCGTTTTAACTGTGTTTAATCCAACTGCTAGCTAAAGGTAGGCTAACGTTACCTGCTGTTGAGTGTAGTGTGAAGTCAGGCACCGAAATAAGGCACCGAAATTTTCGTTCTTATTTGGTCTCGTTACTACCGTTTACGTCGGAACCGGGGCCCTATTGGCACCGAGTTTTGGTACCCAACCCTATTTAAGACAGACTATACTGTGACTTTTTTTTTATGAAATTTTATGACATACAGTAAATTTTCGTTTGAATATTTGCTACTACCACCAAGATCTATGACTTTTTTAATGAAATGTTAAGGACATACAATACTATGACTTTTTTATGGTGTTTTTTTACAATAAACTATCCTATGACTTTTTCATGCCATTATATGGGCTAAGAGATTTTTATAAAGTTTTTTGGCCATACTATACTATGACCTTTTGTGAAGTTTTTATGACCTACTGTAATACTATGACTTTTTTAATAAAAACATTTTTTAAAGATTTTTTTTTTTGGGCATTTATAGGCCTTAAATTGACAGGACAGCTGAATAAATGAAGGGGGTGGGAATGACATGCAGCATTTACGGCATCCTAAAATTTGACTTTTTCATGGCTTTTTTTTTTAAAGACATACTATACTATTGCTTTTTCTTAAAGCTTTAACGAAATGCTACACTATGACTTTTTCATAGCATTTTTTATTACTTACTAAAAAATTACTTTTTCATGAAATTTTAGGACTTACTATACTATGACTTTTTTTACACCTTTTTTGTTTTTTTACAATATACTATGCTATGACTTTCATACTATTTTATACTACACTATGACCTTTTCATGAGCTATACGTTTTTTAGACATACTACGACTTTTTATGGCAATTTCTATGACATATCGAATGAAAAATGCAAAAAATTTGATTGAATTTCATGAATATCGAACATTATTTGCTGAATAAATAAGGAATTGCGATTTTAAGTTTTAGGTCATTTTATGGTTGCAACCCGCCACAAAACAAGTTTTAGTTCATTTCCACCCAGTATTTCCGCTCTGTTTGCACACATGGCGGGTGTCAACAAAGACAGATGTAAGTGGATGAACGAGGAGACGAGAGACTTTTAAGGCCATGTCCTCATGAAGACGTTAGGATGCAAACGCATCCGTCTTCCCTGGATTCGGTTCAAGAAAATTCACGTCCACATGAATCCATGTGTGAATGACTCAACACGCTACTTCTTATGCCAGGCCTGTAGGCGGCGCTGTTATTGGTACAGAAATTAAGGAAATGAGAAGAAGAGCAGCCTTCAGTCACTTCCACTTCCTTTCATAACATGACTAGCTAGCTAGTTCTCTTAATACATCCATGGACTAGACTTTAATAACTTTCACCACTGCTCGTTATATAAAGGCCACCGCTAGAAAACGTGTCTTTGTTTACATTCTATCAGATATGATTGCAGCGCGCTAGCACGCTAACGTTAGCAAGCGCTAATGCGTTAGCTAATGCTAGCTAACATCGGCAAACAAACATCAATGATCCGATGTCTTTTTGATAATCTAGCTATACGTTTTTCTTGCGGTAGCCTTTCTACAATAAGCTGTGCTAAAAGTTACTATAATCCGTTCAAGGAGTTGATAAGCAGACAGATTAGCTAGCTAGTTGATAAGTTGTCTACTTCCACTTTATAAACAGCATTGCGTCCCTGCTAGAGCCGTCAGCTAGGTTGAAAGCAGTCAGCTGTGAGGCCGAGGTGTGTGGGGATGACATCATCGATACGCACTTATGCGGTTTCGGCGTACACACAAAGCCAAACGTGAGCCGTTTTTTTTTTTTTTAATTCACCCTGGGACCAGGTTTCAAAAAAGTGCATTTACGGGTAGTGCGTTTACAGGATTCGTGTGGACAATCGCCCCAAATTATGCAAAAAAAGTGTTTGCATCCAAACGCATCTTCATGTGGATGGCCTCTTAATTTCATTTACGAGCAAAATATAACGGCTATTTTAGATAGCAAAAATCTAAGAAATGCCATAATTCATCATAGCAATGTGTTGATAGCGTCGTTGTTTTCTTATTATAGCTTGATATGTCGCTATCAGCTGGCACATAAGCACTATTACAACTGCAATATTGATCATTTGTTGGTATATTTTGTCTAGCAAAACTTTGTTCGCAAATGTTTGCTTGAATGTTGTGATTCAGTGCGAAAATGAATGGAAACACCTTAAAGATGTCTGAAATCAATTCAATATACCAATTTGACTGCAAAACAGCATGTGACATCATTACGCACAGGTTTTTATTCGCTTTAAAGCTGTTGGATGGAAACACACTTTCACCAGCTTTATTCGCATGAGTTTTTTTTACCGAACTTAAGATAATTCGATTGACAAGTGGATGGAAACTTAGCTTATGTTCTTTTGATGAAGTTTTTACGACCTACTATACTATGACTTTTTTATTGCTTTTTTTACTACATACTATACTATGACTTTTTTTATGAAATTTCACGACATACTATGACTTTTTCATGCCATTTTATACTGTGACTTTTTTATGTAGTATTTTTTATGACATTTTTCTACTAATACTATGACTTTTTTTTGACATGCTATACATAACTTTTTTCGACATACTGTACTGGCTTTTATTGACATGCTATACTATGACTTTTTTTCAACATACTATACTATGACTTTTTAATGACTTTTTCGACATGTTATACTATGATTTTTTTCGACATAATATACTATGACATTTTTTTGACATACTATACCATGACTTTTTTCGACGTACTATACTATGACTTTTTTCGACATACTATGCTATGGCTTTTTTCGACATACTATGGCTTTTTTTACCACATTTTTCGACATACTTTGCTATGGCTTTTTATCACTTCTTTCGACGTACTATACTATGACTTTTTTCGACATACTATACTATGGCTTTTTTCGACATACTATGGCTTTTTTTACCACATTTTTCGACATACTATACTATGGTTTTTTTATCACTTTTTATCGACTATGGCTTTTTTTTCGACATACTATACTATGACTTTTTAACATAGTATACTATGACTTTTTGACATACTGTACTATGACTTTTTTTGACGTACTATACTATGGCTTTTTTTTACCACATTTTTTGACATACTATACTATGGCTTTTTTTACCACATTTTTTGACATACTATGGCTTTTTTATGATTTTTTTCAACATACTATACTATGACTTTCTTTTCAGAAGTTTTATCTGACTTTTTTTGACATACCATCCTTTGTGGATTTGAATCCTGTACCTTGTGGCTGTGAGGCAACAGTGCTAACCATTTGGCCAGCATGCTGCTTACCTATACTATAACTTTTTTGTGACATTTGTCAACATACTATACTATGGCTTTTTATTATCACTTTTTTCAACATACTGTACTGTGGCTTTTTAATCACTTTTTTTCGACATACTATACTATGACTTTCGACATACTATGACCTTTTCGAAATAATATACTATGACTTTTTAACATAGTATACTATGACTTTTTTGACATACTATACTATGACTTTTTTCGACATACTATACTATGACTTTTCACGGCAATTTTAATGACATACTATACGATGGCTTTTTTTTACGACATACAATACTAAAGACTCAAAGCTTTCAGGGGCACCAAGGACACATGGAGTCACGGCGATGTCCACATACAGTTTTGGCCACACATTGAATCCAAAAATATGACCTTCCTATCTTGTTTTCTTCCAGGAATCACTCCCATGTTGCAGCTCATCACAGCTGTGATGAAGGATCCACAGGACAAGACAGTGTGTCACCTGCTGTTTGCCAACCAGGTCAGTTGCATGAGCCAAGTTCACTCACAAGATGCACTGATGTTTGCAGTTAGTGAAATTATAATTTGTTTGTTTTCCTGTTGAATTTGGAATGATACCAAAACAGAGGTGGCACATAAGTTGCTGAAACTTGGCTCTTCCTGTCTTGTCACAGACTGAGAAAGACATCCTGTTGCGACCAGAGTTGGAGGAGATCCAGGTCAACCACCCAGACCGGTTCCAGCTGTGGTTCACCTTGGACAAAGCACCTGAAGGTAAGATACTTTTCATGAACTCTGAGAACAAACGTGTATTATTATTATTATTATTATTATTATTACTACTACTACTACTACTACATATGGCTTTATCCCGCTGACATTTCTTCACAATTAACTGAGCAAGGACAAACGCACAAATCAAAAACAGGTTGTAGGTACTTTAATGAGACATGTGAGCCTGCTGAGAGACAGGTTATTATTACTTGTGTTTATGTGAACCAGTGAGGAGAGAGCCAATGATGGATATCTGTCTTCCACAAGAAGCCAAAACCTGACAGTCAGACTTCACCACTTTGAGTTCTAACCGGTTACATCACTGACACACTGTAACTTACTTTACATTAAATGTAAGATAGCACAATTAAACTTAAAACTTTAAAGTCTTAGCTTTTCACCCCTTAGATCACTGTATTAATGCAAACTTATTCAGATAGACAGGGTGGGAACAAAGCACAAGACAATGAATAGAGTGACTAACCCACTCCAAGGTTTATTAGAGTAACTTCAGTAATACACAAGAGCTAGGTATAGTGTCATTAAAATTGCCATAAAAACCTCATAGTATAGCATGTCGTAAAAAGTCACAGTATGTCGGAAAAAAATCATAAAACGGCATAGTATAGCATGTAAAAAAAAAAAAAAAAAAATGATATGTCGTCAAAAAAGAAGTCAATTATCATAAGTAATTAACGTTCTGGCGATACCATTGTGGTGCCTTGTACTGGAATACAAAAGCACATCAGATACTACACCATCACTAATAGGGATCCTTATATTTAAACATTGGGACCTTTGTGTTTCAGACTGGGAGTACAGCCAAGGCTTCATCAGTGAAGACATGGTGAGGGAACACCTGCCGCCTCCAAGTGAAGACACTCTCATCCTGCTGTGTGGACCTCCACCTATGATCCAGTTCGCCTGCAACCCCAATCTGGACAAAGTTGGCCACTCCAGCAGCCGCAGGTTCACCTTCTAGACGTCTGTCCACACCAAAGAAAGGCGGTTTGGGCGTCCAGTTATTATATTCTCTACCTTGAAAGCATTAAGGCACTCGTACAGTTGCAGTGGGTATTGCACTATGTATGTATACTATATTTATGCCATCATATCCATCATGCAACAGAATCACAGCACGGACCAATTAAGGTAATCAGTCACGGAAGGAAATGGTGAATATTTGGAATTGAAGATGTGAGGATTGTTTAGTTAGTGTTGGCTTGGAAATGAGGATGTGATTCCAAATTGGTTGCACACTATTTTTAGTGGTTATTGTCTGTTTTCTGAGTGCCTTAACATTTGCAAAGCTTTTTTATGCTCAGTTTAAGAGTCGCAACCACTTGCTTCATTTATACAGAATATTATTGATGTTGTCACGTTGAAGATGTCTATTTTGCTAAAACATGTTCAGTGACTTGCTGAACATGATGTTACTGATACAATGCTGCAAGTTATGCAACATAAAGCAATTGCTCTTAAATTTGATGCTTTGATTATTCTGTATTATGACGGACTCTGTCAACCTATAAATCATCCTCATCTACAACTGTTGTAGCATCTACATGTAAGCAAGATGCTACTAAAAATAAGATAAAGACAAATGCATTTTCTCCTTTTTATTACCATAAATTTAAAAACTGGTTTCCATGTTTACTTTCAGTCATGCGGTTTCTTAAAAGGAAGAGGTTGACATTTGGAGAAAAAACACTTTCATGCACAGAGTTTGAGAGGATCAATACCACTCGTTGAGTATAGAGCTAGCCAAGAGTTTATTAGCTTAGCATAAAGCCTAGAAGCAGAGAGAAAGGCTACAGAATGCACCTCTGAAGCTCACTAATTAACATGCATCTCATTTGGTCAATTTGGGGTTTTTGGTTCGAGTTGCGTGTGGTACTGGTTTTGTGGTAAACAGCATTTGGATTAAAGAGATGCATGTTAATTAGTGAGCTTGAGAGGTTCTGGTAGGCTTTTGCGAGCAGTTTGTATGCTAAGCTAATCACCTCCTGGCTGCAGCTTCATACTTCAAGGCACAGACACAAGAGTGGTATCGATCTCCTCATCCCATTCTAGGAAAGGAAGCAAATAGGCATATTTCCCAAAACATTGTCCTACTACCCCCTCTAGTGGTATCTAGTCAGGCAGATAGTTTAGGTCTTATTGGTCCAGGGTTTATATCTGCCTGAACCCCAACACTGTGCATTACATGTGGGTTGCTCACAGGATTGAAAACTCAACAGCAACATCTGTCCAGAAGCAGTGTGATGCTCGGAACACATTATCAACTGTTTTCAAAATAGAAAGAAGTGGTGTCAATGGAAACTGTTCAGTGTGAGGGTTATATACAGTGTTAACAAGGACACCTTTTGAAAAGATGCTCCACACACAAAATCCCAATCACTTCTATAGTTGGAGAGGAGGCAGAGATTTCAAAACCTGGGCAAACAAACTCTATATGCAGCTAGATATCAGAAGTAAAAGAGAGTGTTTGCTGTTTGAATGAACTGATCTATGAAGCAACTTTCCGTACCACAAAAATAAATCTAACTGCAGCTGAGGACATGAAAACTTGAGTACTGCACTCAAAATAAAGGGGAGACATGAGAAAAACTAACACGTATCCTTACCTCACTGATTACTAAAAAACAAAACACATGCTTGAATTATAAGAGGTATATTAATGCAGTAAAATCTTGCATTTTAAGTTCATGCATTATATTTTGGACAGCTTAAATAAATATGTCAAATGTCTACTTCTGACTAACAAAAATACTGTAAAAGTGGAGGTCTCACATGTTCTACTACAACGGTTGGTGGGAGGATTTGGATTGTGGTTGGCACAGTTCTTATTTCAGTGTCTCAATCAAACACTAGAGTTGTGATCAGTTTCTGCCGCTTCGATGGAGATCTCATGACAAAACTCATCTTCCTTCAGCATGATCTGAAACACAGAGAACCAGAGAGAATGATGAAGGAAACTCTTTTTCTAATCAGGTTTGTACTCTTAGTCCATTGTTGATCTTTCTTCTACCCCAGGTCAGTTTGTCACCGTTAGATTGTTGATTTCCTCAGAAAATGCTCCTATCTGTCTCACAGTCCCTTCAGAGTCTTCCATCTGCAATATACAAACAGGGTCAACAGAGCAACCTGATACAAAATAAAGAAACCTTTAAAATCACAAGCCAGTGTAACAAATCCATTAGTATTAAAAACGAAAGCTAAGCAGAAGTGGAAGTATATCCATACCTGTTCCAGGTGGTCAAGGTGTTCCTCATAGATCTGGAGGCCCTTCTGGAAGCTGCTGCTCTTGGGCATTTCCACGTTCATGGGGCAGACGTAGTCCTCGCCATCATCCTGACGTTTCTTCCTCAAAGTGCCAAAACCACCGAATGACAGGCGTCTAGGCTGGAGGAGGAAAAAGATTCAAAATGCTTTATTAATGCCACAACGAGGAAATTCACAATGTCAGCAAGTGATAGTGCAAAAAAAGACTCCAAAAAATAAAAAGTAATATTATAGAAAAACAGTTGTATTTACAGTCTTGCAAAATAACATTATTGCACGGGTAGTCTCACATTGCCAGACCTTCCTCCACAGTGCTGTGGAGGAGGGTCTGGCTAGTCAACACCGCAATCCGGGATGGGAGAAAAAAAAACGTGCTCTGGTTTATTGGCATTTCTTTAAACCAATCACAATTGTCTTGGGCGGTGCTAAACACAGAGCGGAGCTGCTGCAAAATAGCCTCAGGAAGAAACTTGTTTGGTGGAACGTGTACGTTGAAAGGTTGTTTTAGTCGTACAACAGAAAACTCAGATTGGACAGATAGTCTAGCTAGCTGTCTGGATTTACCCTGCAGAGATCTGAGGAGCAGTTAACCATAGTCCTCATAAATTGATCAGAGTTTAAAATTACAACACAAAGAAAGCAGAAGGTAACGGACATCTGAAAAGAGTGACATCCAGGCAGAATTTCCAGCAGAACGAGAGCAAACTCCCAGAAGTGGAACGTCGTGGATATAGACTATTGCACGCGTATCAAGGAAGGAAGACCTGCGGTATCTCTCCTTGACGCAGCGTGACAAAGGAGACGATTAGCAGTTGGCCAACAAGGGATTTGTGGACAGGAAGCTAAATATTCTGTATTTTGCACCAATTAGAGCTGAAAGTAGAGCTGACAAGTACAAAATGGCAACATTCAGTAGTTTCAAGTTAAAGCTCATCCAAGAGTAAATTATATTAAGTTTTGGACTGTTGGTCAACAAAACAAGCAATTTGAAGACATCACCTCGGGTTACAAGCAAGAGTTAGATGAGAAAATATGAAGCTGGGATCAGGAGGCAATCAGTTTATCTCAGCATAAATACTTCAGTTTTTATACAGATCAAACAAGAGATAATGTGTTAACTTGCACACAATTAGTTCAGTATGGAAAATAAGAAAAGAAGCCAGTTAGACTGGGTTTTGTTAGATGATAAGTGAAACTGAAGCTGATCTATGAACAGTTACCTTTACCTTGACCCTGGCGGTAGCGGTGAGAACGGTGTAATCAGGGTTTTCCAGACAGTCCTGTTTGAGCCGCTGCGCCTCGGAGCCGATGAGCAGGTGGAAATGTGTGGCCAGGTGACGCCTCAGCAGGGTTTTATTGGGAGGAATGTTGAGCAGAAGGGCGAGCGCCTCCACGTTGAAGCGGGGCTCCAACACCTTCGGAGCGTGCACACATTTGAGAAAACATTATGGTGAGAGGTCAAGAAGGGAAATGGTGAGAACGGAGAACAAAGTCTGATGCAGAGCAGCACCTGGGTATATTTTTCTAAACAAAATAAACTAGTGTTTTCATTCTAAAATCATAAAGTGAGGCTGCCTGCAGCACACTGTACAAAAGGGTGCACTCAGGAGGACCACCATGAAGCAACTCACTTTTTGTCAATTTCTTATCCTGGACCATTTGCTGCAATGTGTATATCAATTAATATAATTTCTCAACAAATAGTTGTATATTTTTTACAATCATTGTAAAGAGGATTCATTGAATCCTGATCCTGCCCCCACCCCCTCTCACCATCAGTCCTCCATGAACACCGCTGCCCCTCAGATTTGGAGCGTATTCTGCCAAATCCACAGACCGGAGCCACTCCATTACTCTGTGGTTGGTCCACTGGGAGATCTCTGCTGGTGTCATGTTGTTCTGGACAAGGAAATAAAAAAGAATCCACATGTCAGGGGCAGAAACATCCAATGCAGCTTTAAAACAAAAAGGAAGAGAAGAGTATGGGCTGTGACTTGCTGTGTGATACCTCATCAGAGGGTCGTCGTCTGAGACAGTTGGGTTCGTAGCAGTTGAGGCGGAGGACCTGAATGGCCCTCTTGATGCTGAGGTGATGGAGAACACTGCCCACCTTCAGAGACAGCAAGTCCTCCTGGGAACCAGCCAAGAAAAAAAGTTATTACAAAATCATGTCTGCTGTTGAATGATTTCCTCAGTCAGAATAAAATAAATAAAACATTTATTAGGAAGACCTTTTGACAAAAAACTATCACTTTATTGTCAAATAAGGAGTTTTGCAAGCATCCACACAGGCAACATGAAGGTTTTAAACTCACCACCGTCATGTAGTGCAGCACACGTCCATCAACACGAGCCTCGTCAAAGTGACTTTTGTACTGCGGGAGGCCGATGTCATCCAGCCACCCTGAAACAAACAGCAATGTGTTTAATCTAAATTGAAAGTTGTGGGGAAAAATAGTCGTTCTGATTAAGTAAGGTGATAACTCACTGGTCACCCAGTTGCTGTCCAGTCTGCCCTTTAAATCGTCCTCCTCTGACCCGAGAGCCTGTAGAGCCAGCTGCAGCTTCTTCCTGTGGAGAGGCTGCTTCATGCACAACTCCTGATCAGGTAAACAGAGGGAAAACACAACAGGAACCTTTTCACACATAGCAGCAAGTAATATAGTGTGGGTAAAACATCTGAGAGTACAGCCGTCTTCCCCTTTGGCCTTTGAAAGATTTGAGTGTAAAATTGGGCTTAGAAAGCCAAAAAACAAAAGGATTTGACTGGTAAAAACTTTGTATATAATCAGTAACTTCTTTGTACTCATAATGTTTGCAGTATAACAATATTTTAAATGTTTGGCAACATGACCCTGCAGGGATTTTGGATAAAGAAAACCATGTGACAAAAGCCCCCTAAAACAAAACATTCCCACCTTCTCCAGATCGTGTTGTGATGCCCGCAGTAGCGTTTGTCCCGATTTGATCCAGCTCTGACCCTGGGCAACATATAACCCAAGGCCCTGCTCATGTAGCCACGCACACACTTCATCTTTACTCCACCGCGAGAAAGGCACATCGACAGCACTGACAGGGACAGAGAAGGAATATTGACCACAGTAATTCAACAGGTGCAGCTGACTAAACAATAATACACGGTATTATTGGCTATGCCTTAAATTCATGATAAATATTGGACACCTACTTATGTTTAGTTTCACGTGACCAGCCTAGTCGAGGGCCAGCTGTGGCTCTGACTCCTCCCCTCCTGAACTCCATCTCTGCTGCATCATCCAGGTTGAAGGAGGTAGAGTGACTCCTCTTTAGTCTGCAGGAGTATCACATTATAAATGACCAAAGAAATAATTGTCTTATATTACCCTGAATACAGCTGACACAGCCCTGAATGTTACCTGCCAAAGAATTTCATGAAGCCTTTGGACTTCTTTTTGGTTTCAGGTGAGGACGGCAGAGGGGCTCCATCATGAGATTTTTGCGGAGGAACACCAGCCAAATCCAGGTGCTCTGTGCCTTTACGTTCGGTCTCCGCTGTAAAAAAATAAATAAAAAATTGCATACACATTAACATGACATACTTCAACAAGGCTGGACAACCTGCCACTACGGGCTGAAAATTATCAGTTACTACAGACGCACCACTACAACCCAATGTTAAACTAAGAGTACAACAACACTATTTTCTCATTTAGAGCAAATGAGAAATGTTTCACAGCTCAACTGGCAAGTACTCTCAGAACGGCAATCGTTGCAGATGGTTTAGAGTCATGGATAAGGGACAACTGGATGATTTAGTGACACATCATGGACAGAAACACCTCACACCAGAGCAAGATACAAGAAACTCATCTTTTCAACAATGATTTAGAGCAGTTATTCCCAACTTTACTTGTGAAATATTAGTGTTAGTTGTTGTAAATCTTTAAGCTCTTAAAAATGATTCAAATAAGAAAGAAAATCATTATTTGATTGACAACTTAAACATGCAAACTGTGACGAGGAGTCACAAGTCTAAAAGGTTGGGAACCACTGATTTAAAGAAAAGTGGGGAAAATGTTCAGTATGACAATATGTGCTCAACAGACTGAGTTCACCTACAGTAAGTTAAAAGGTCACATCGCAGTGTCAGTGCTGTCAAGTAATCACATCCAGCTGTATAATCCAGAGCAGCCATACTGCAGGCCAACAAGGCCACTCTGCTCTACTGTACCTAACGCAGGTGCACTGGCACTCCGGGTGCGATCTTCACAATTTACAGAGCCGGGAAAGAAACACGAGGATCAGTATATAAAACATAAGACACATCTCAAAATAGTGAAGACGTGATGAATTCCAGGAGAGTGTGACGATTTAGGAGCTCAGTATCACCCAGGTTTGGAGAGCTGCCTGTCTGCTTGCCTCCACGCAGCTTGAAGAAGCCACGGCCGAAAGAAGAACGGGCCTTCTTGGAACCAAAGCTGTCATCACTTGTGGCGTTTGCTCTTGTAGGAGATGAGGAACCAGGTCCGGCTTTAATTTTGGCCTGTGAGAAAGAAAATACAGGTGTGTAGAAAAGTCAGGACATTTCTTTAAATTCAAGCAGAAGAGGAAAAAGAAAATGTAACCACTAGGTGTCAGAGCAGGACTATCTCATACAGCGATTGGTCCTGTGACTGTATTAAGACTTGTGAAAGAAGCTAATACACTGGCAGTCATTCATTCTAAAGCAACAGAACCTATTCACATGGATGGATTCACATTTATAGGTCAAAATGAAAATAAATGAACTTTTGAAAGTTGAAGTTATTGGAACTAATACGATTATGTTCGGCTCAAGTTATTTGATACTGCAGTCAGGTCTCTGAGACTCAACATGTCCACATCAGAGCTCTTACCTGGTCAGCGCTGCTGCTTATGGCTGAGCTGCCTGGCTGTGGGACGTCTAAGGATCTAAAACAACAAGAACGAGTATTAAAATCAGTCTTAAAATAGAAAATAGCCTAAGTTCTGGATCAAGTTCCGTAGAAGTACTGTTACTTTGCGTAGATAACACATACATGTAGTGAATGAATTTCGCTACATGTATGTGACAATAAAGTACCTTTACATAATTAGTCAGATTACAGGTGTAAAAATCGACTTAAAGAAAAGAGTTTATATAGAAGTATACTGGTTTCACTTAAAAAATGAAATGCTATTCAGTACATGCACATTTATAAATACAAAATGATTCCATTATTTGACACAAACTTCTACACAATGAAGTGATAAACAAAATTAAATTAAATGTCTCTTTTCAGCTCATTGGCCATTAGGTTCCACAATTTACAATCAATTCTAGATGTACTGCTTAAAGGCCATGCAAATGGGTGTTTTCACGTACGCTGCTTGATTAGACCTCTTGTCTGGACCGTGTGGGCGTGCACAGACTGTGTTTGATTAACATCTTCATGACTCTCCACAGAGAGTTTTGTTGCAAAAACTAGGCTGGGACAAATGTCCCCTTAATTATTCTTATGGTACACAGAGTCAGGTGGTCTCACATTCCCAGCATAGCTACGCCCACCTTCAACCTGAGCAGAGTACATTTACTCAAGTACAAGATTGAGGTACTTTTAATTTACTTGAGTATTCTCTTCTCATGCACTTTCTCCTTCTACTTCACTACATTTAAAGGGAAATATTGTACTTTTACTCAACTACATTTTGATAGCTTTAGTTACTTAAAATGAAGATTTTTGCACACAATATATGAATGTACAAATAGAGCTGAAACACTTAGTTCATTCATCTATTTACAGAAATTGGCAACAACTTTCATAATCTTTAAGTCACTTTTTATGGAAAACAAATGCCATTGTTCATGTTAATAATTTTCAGGTTTGGACTGTTGGTTGAACTAAAAACATTGCGAAGGTGTCACTTTAGGCTCTGGGTAATTCGGACAGGCATTTTAGGCAGAATCAATCGATTAATCAAGAAAATAATCTGCATATTAATCTATAATAAAAGTAATAATTAGTTTCAGTCCTGTATAACATAGTTGAAAATTGGCTCCACCATAACCGACTATGACAGTAAAATCCAGTTTTTACTTTAATGCACAAGTAATAATAATCAAATGATAATAATAATAATAATACTAATAATATTTATGTCACAGGGAACATTTCTGCATTTTGCTGATTATACTTACATGCTTTTACTTTAATATTTTCAAGGCTGGAGTTTTACTTTTGTAATGCAGTATTTTTACAGTGTGTACTGTAAGTAAAGGATCTGAATACTTCCTCCACCACTGCATTATAGTAACTGTTATTAGATCATCCAACAATTCAAACTGTCACATACCTTTTAAGACACACTGCATGCTTTTAGAAAAGTCTGTAAAACAAACTTTAGGGATGTCTGATGCATCTGCTAGAATTAGTTCATATTTTGTGCAGATATTTCAGTTTGTTTACGTCCACCCATAAGATAAAATAAAGGAGAAAGAAAGAGGGTGTATTAACAATAATTAGAGCGGACACTGAGATGAGTTTTACCTTTTGGCTGCCTGTAACTGTCGTTCTCTGTCCAGGTCATTCATTTCAGAAAGCACTGCTATACATGGAATAGACTGAGACAACAGACAGCAACAGAGAAAAACAGGATTAATTGAACATATTTTCCCCAACAGCAGAACATTTACACAGCCCAACAAATAACCCAAACAGAAGCGCTGAATTACTGGGAGGAACAATTTCAGAGTGGGAGGCTGAAATTGAGCTTTTTCAAAAAGGAAGTCTGCAGTCTGGGGTTCATCCTGTGTGCAAACTGTTTTGACAGAGGTTGTGTTTACCTCGCCAGAGTTTCTTACTGCCTCCCCTTCCAACACCAGGGTGACCTGATCCATCTCCATGGATACAGAAGCCGAGGGATCCTCTGGGATATCGTCATAGTCATCTTCCTCCAACTTCTCTGAGAGAGGACAGTCAACAGCTCAGTTTATCCACCTTTTAGGCTGCCATGAACCTTCATGATATCAATTCTTATTATAGGTAAAGTACATAAATGGAGGGTCTTTCTTCATCTTTTTCTGAATCATTTCACCACTTTACATACACTTACATTCACTTTAGATACATGCATTTTACAAAGATCCAAAGAATATAAAGATTCATATGCAAAACATGCTCATTGTATCAGCTTACTGTATTTTAAATGACTGAGATTACAAGTGATTGAAATATGTTTTGGTAAACTGATGCAGTGAAGTGCAGTCACTATTATAATTTACTGTAGTTTATATTAATTCGGACTCTAGACTATTATTAATGTTTACAGTAATACAGCATATTATAAATAAAATGATGCTCTACTGTTTTCTGACTTCTAGTTGTATTCGAGGAAATGACAGCTACAGACTGTTTCGATGAGAATTAGTTTCCGTTTGGCAGCATTAAATTGGTAATAAACAGTTTATCTTAAAATACTACGATTATTAAAATTCAGTGATGATTATGTACAATGTTGTGATGCTCTGATAAAGTCAGTATGTGATGTGTTCTGTGTTTTATTTTTGTGTGCTGTGTGAGATTTTATGGCCAAAGCAATTGTAAAATTCGGCAAATCCCAAAACGTTGATTGATGTGGTAACAGGAATGCAAATATGGTAAGTCAATGAAGAGTAACAATAATGTGTATGATGTTTAAACACAGTCTGACCTTTGACCAGCTGCTGCACCTTCTTGCACTTTGTGAGTGATTCCTCCAGCTCCTTTATCCTTCGTTCCTGTAGATAAACATGATGTTCCAGTTACGACTGGTTAAATAAAAGTAAATCAAAGCGGCTGCCCAGCTGCATCACATCACACTGTACCTTCACATCGTTGGCCGACGCCAGTGACTCCAACGCCATCTTCATCTTCAACACTTCTGAATCTGGAAAAAAAATGGATATGTTACACTTGTGGAAGTTTATCTCAACTCTCCCTGGCTCTGAAACCAGCACGCAGACAGCAGAAATAATGAACCCACTGGGGCTCGGTGGGCTGGTCAGTCCAGCTCGTTTCAGCTTGTTGCTGCAATGAACTCTTGATTCAACTATCACCACCAATTATCAAACACAGTGTGCCCTATTTTAAACGATTTAAGCGCATGGCGTGAAGCACCTGGTGCAGGTGCGTTTAGGGTGTGTACGAATCCACTTAGCTTTAGCTTTGTAGCTTGGCGCATCGCTATTATGATGGCGGAATTGCTAAGCAGGAAGGAGAGATTTTCAGGAGAAGAAACTGATCTGCTCGTGTGTGAAGTGAAAGTGTGCGAGCAGATCATATAATACTATTTCACATTTTAATATTTTTATTTTCTATCTTTTGCATGTTTGTGTGCTGCTGCGCACGAGCCTAGGAGCATTTTACTAAAATAACAATGAAATGCTGCATTTTTTACTTCAGACCCAAATGGTGGAACGAGCTCCCCACCGATATCAGGACGGCCGAAAGCCTACACACATTCCACCAAAGGCTAAAAACACATCTCTTCCGACTACACCTCGGATTAAAAAACAAAAATAATTAAAAATCTTGAACCTGCACTTTCATATGTCTCTTTGTAGCTTACTTATTTAAAGCTAATGTACTTGCACTTACTACTTGTTGTCTGGAGTTTGTTCCTTCACAGTTGAAAGCACTTAATCGTAAGTCGCTTTGGATAAAAGCGTCAGCTAAATGACATGTAATGTAATGTAGACCAGGTTTTTGTTGGTCAATGGTACGATCACTTTCAGCTGCCTCAAGACAGCAATACACCAAGAATGCATCTGAACACACCTCCCTGTAAGATCAGCACGCCCATGTCGCAGGTGCATTTGATATTTAAGCGACGTGGGCGCTGGACGGGAAATTGACAACTGCTTCGATCTTAAACTAGCAAAGACACTTGAGTCGGGCTTAGCGCCGGGTGCAAGATAGGGCCCAGTGACTTTCTGTGTGTTCTACTAGGATCTCTACACAATTAAACATGTGCCAACCACTTTGTAATCTAATCCAAGTTTATCTCATGTGAACTCTGAAGTGTGTGTACCAGTGTAGAGCATTTCATTACACTGAGTTAGATGATTAGAGTTGGGGTTTAGTACCATTTAATTAATCATAATCTAATTTCAAATCTTTTTAATCAAATCTTAAAATCGTAACAAAATGAGACAAACCCGAATTCAGCGCTACACAGTATACGAGTCATGGTGGCCCATTGGTTGGACAGACTTTGGTTTAAGATCAGTGCTAATGAGCATCAAGCCAGCTTATCCTTGAGAAAAACTTCCTGTCAGGACACAGCATATTTCTGAGCCTAAGTCATTTCAAAATCATAATTCATTCTGTTGTTTTGTTTTGTCTTAAAAGCAGACATCCCAGTCAGTTTTGATGTTGTCGGTTACAGTTTTGGTGTTGTCAGTGTCTGAACAAACAACCAGTGCCTGTATAGTGAACTGGAAGACAAAACAAATACCTATATCCGGTTATACTGTACAGCACGTGTTTTTTTTAAAATGGCATTCCTCAACCATCAGATTGGATAAGATAAGGTCAGCAGTGGGTGGAAGGAGTAAAACAGATATGTTTGGTATGGAGCCTACAGACAGACGGATAAGGAGTTAAGTAAAAACAAGGGCCTCAAATCACCTCATTACAGTTCAGACTGTCCATGGAAAGCAAAGTACCTATTATTTCTTCAGGAAGGATGCTGGAGGGGGATCTAGCGTTTTTGGAATGTAAAATATCTGTCTGTCTAATCCTCATAAGCCCTTGTGTAATATTAAGACTCCATGAAACAGTACAAGAAGCTCCCAGGCAATTATTCAAACAGCTCCCACCTCGCTCTCCTCCCTCAGCTCTGTTGTGGCTCTCCACCCTCAGTCTGCTCTCGTCCTTCAGCCTCGTCAGCTCCACCTCTCGCTCCTCCAGCTGCTTCTGCAGAAGCTGCAGCTCCTCCTATAATGAGACAACATATAAAGGCATCATTCTGCAATTTAAATCTCTTTATTTGTAAATGAAATATGGGTAGAGAAAAATGTTATATTGTCTTTTTATTTTAAATGCCCAGACACATATTGTCGAGCATTTACAAATTCATAACCTACACAATGTTAACCCAAGAAATTAGAATAAAAAGATAAATAGGAAAAATGGAAGGACATGACCAACACGTATAACAAGGCATCCAACTAATGACTAAAGACTTTTTTTTGATTGTCAAATTAATTGTTTAGTCTATAAAATGTTCAAAAATAGTCAAAAATGACTATCACGAGTCCAGGGTAATGTTTTGAGAAGGCTTTTTTGACTCAACCAACAGCCAATTTATGACATACAAAAACAGACAAACACAGCAAATCCTAACATTTGAGGAGCTGGAACAAGAGAAGTTTGGTCAGTTTTGCTCAATAAATGACTTCTGTATTTTTCAACCTGTGTTTAAGTGATTAATGTGGACAACAGAGCAGAGTGAGTGAGACTTAGTTAGACACAGTAACAAAAGTGAAAAGTAAAGAAAAAAATTTTCTCTATAGGGTCCCCTCCATAATGTTGTTTGTCTAGCTCAAAATCTAAAAAATGTCCTTTCAATCACTGCAGACATTTCTCACACACACACGCACACACGCACACCTGTTTGAGTGGCGCCGGAGCTGCAACACTCCGCTCTGCCTTGCGTTAGCTAACTTTGAAAACTCCTCATACTCCTTTCTGTAACTAACCTTCAAATGTCTGATGAGGTTGGTGCTGTTGAAATGTCTTTGGAGCTTTCCGCCTCGTGGTATGTCCTTGGCACACACGTTGCAAATCGCTAATGTATTGTCTTTTTCCCCAGATAGCAATGAGTCGGCGGACCACCGGTGGTGCTCCAGAGGCAGTAGAACCGTCAGAATGGCGTAATCGCAGCCGCTTTTTAAAAGCGGTAGCCGCCTTCCTACCGCCTTCGTTCCGCGGGCCAAACTGCTGTTCTGCCGCCGTTCAGACACCTTGTATAACTGCCAGACCGGTGAATGTAGGGAGGCCGCCATTTTAGCTCCATGTTGAAAATGTTCTCTCGAGTAGTGCGCTCTTAATACATCCATGGTAGTGCGTCATCTGATCGGCCTATCTGATCGGCATTTATGGAGACCACCGATCAAACTATTTAAAGCCATTATCGGCCGACACCGACCGGTGACCGATCAATCGGAGCACCCTTACTCAATACTGGACCAATTTCCAAATTGTTGTTTCCATTAGTCACTTAAACACAAAACATGGGGGAAACGGGTCCAGGTTGAAAAATACAGACGTTTCCCTTTAAATCCCTCACTGATAATATAATTCTGTCATTCCAGCACTACACACACATCTTTTAGAGAGTGATTATACAAAGGGGCACTCCAGCGATTTATTTATATTACTTTATGTTAAGTGCTAATAAGCAAATTAAGGTGAAGCAAAGATGGTGAACCTGGTAAGCATTATACCTAAACATCAGAATGTTAGCATCATCATTTTGAGTCTGTTAGCATGCTGATGTTATCATTCAGTGCAAGCTCATACTATTCACTTAACTGTGGACACACTGAAAAGGTGGACACACATATAAAGCTAACCCAAAACGTCTCATCAAAAGCTGGTTACTGTTCAAAGAACTACTTGATTGAAATTAAGAAAATGTACCGATTAACAAGATGTGCAGCTTTAAGATTGGAGAAATACACGATGAAAAGAAAATGCTTACTGTATGTACATTGAGTGACCTGAGCAAACACTATGATTCTGTAAATATGTTATTTCAGTCTACAGGTGTTAATAGAAAAAAAAGAGTATTTTAACCAGGTACAAATCCTGAAACCGGTACAGGTGAAGGCACTTACAGCGAGTGGTGAAAGTCAGGAAAGCGTGCGCAGCAGTGGAGAAGGAGCAGGTTTAGAGGATCTTAAGGGCCAGAAAGAAGAAGAGTACAGGCTGGAGATTAAACCTTGTTCACCTCATCTCCAGTGAACCGTTCAATGTTCCGCTTTGGACGCTTGACAGGTTAGCATGTTGCAGAAAGATGTTAAAATCACAGTAGAAAAGGGGGGAGGAGGAGCAGGATATGGTGAAAAGAGGGGTAAAGAAAGGGAGCAGAGAATCGATGTCATGGGGGAAATCACAAGGTTTTAAACATGTAATGAAGCATTTCAGAGGATAAAAAAAGATTCAGATCTCCTGTCATAGTTCAATGTCAAAGAATACAGTCTCTGCTAACTGGACGCAAACTGCATTTCGCTGTCTTTGTACTTGTACACTGCACAATGACAATAAAGTTGAATCTAATCTAATCTAATCTTCCGCACACTCACTTTGGTAGCTTTGAGTTTCTTCTCACACTGCATTCTTTCATTCTCTATGTCAGTCACCCTGAACCGCAGGTCTGTTACTTCTTGGTACAAGCCCTGGGGAGGAGAAAGAGAACATGACCCATTAAACTCGGAGAGGAAACCTGCACTGGGGAGGTTTATGGAGACTGTGTGGGAGAGAGTTCTGAATTATTTTTTTTTAACAGTGGGAGAATTCCTGCCAAAATCACCAAACATTTTTAGACTGATGTCCCACTGGAGAGAATTTGAGAAGCTCAGTCCACACATGGAGACCAATGCTGGACTAAGAAAAAATGTCACGGTCAATTATTGTGAAATTGCTTTTATCCAATGGGCAACAGTGCAGGGGCCCTGTGCTTTGAAGAAACTGCCATTAAACGTCATGTGTATTGTTATTTAGGAGTACTTTCACGTAATTTTCTACTCGTTTTTAACTTTGAACTTAAGGCAGTTTTTCCTAAATTTAGATTATGGCATGTTCCTATATTGCATTTTTCAGAATAAATTGGGCTACTTAAAAATACTATCATTTGGCACAGGAGTGGCAAACACAAACTCTTTATGGGAAAACATTTTTTACATAATTTCAGATCGTTTCAGAATTCCTAAGGTTTTCAACACAACGCAAGTCTCTTCATGAATAGTGTGTCCCAATTCTTTACTACACAAACTGTATACAGTATGTACTTTATACTATGATGCTGTTGCAGATAGTATACAAGAAATCAGTATACAAGAAATCAACATAGTTTACCATTTTATACTAACAGGAAATGATACAATACTGACTTAAACTGCAACTTGAGAATGTCACTGCTTATTACGAATAAGACACTTATTCTGTCTCACCTCCACCTGCAATTTATTTAAAGAGAATAGCATCCATCAATAGAACATTTTTAATATGCCTACTGAATTTTCTAGTGGTAACACACTACACAGTCAAAGCTAGCTGCAAATTAGTACGTGTGGTCTGTGTGAGTGTGTCTAAATTGTGGGCTACATCTGCCCGCCGCTTTTTATATTTGGGCAAATCACCACCATGAAATGTCATGCTGCATCAGCTACTAGCAGATCCTGTTTGCAACGTTACCACTGATTTAAAGACCTGGATTAATGAATTTGAGGACCATGATGCAGATTTGGAGTTATAATAAGCACTTTTTACTACGAGTTCTAACAGATTTATGAATGTTTATCTGCTATCATTGGAAAGAGTACACACAGTATATATGTGATTATATATATGAGATTTTTAACACAAAATGCATAAATGAGGTGCTACAGGTTAAACAAATACAGAAATCAGAATATGTCAGCATTGCTTAAATAGGACTGACAATATATGTTTGGGGTTTAGAGTTTGATTTAAAGCTTAATTTAGGCTAAATGGAAACAAAAATAAATGCATGCAGTTGCAATTCAGTCAACTCCCTTTAGACATTTTACTGTCTGGAAACACTACGTAGTGTCCCAGCTAGTAGACGGAGTGTATGGAAACTATAACTTTCACAGCCCTTTTGCCCCTCTGAGAGGGGAGAGGTATGTGTATGGTTGGGGGGGGGGGTTCTAGCAGGAAACAGCTGCTGGAGCACAAGGGGTGTTTAAGCCTCTTCTGTAACGCTTAAAGAAGTTCACCCTGCACCGTATGACAGATTTCTGAGTCCTCCAGTCGAGTGAGACAGACCTTTGTGACTTTAAAACAATGAGTGGGTGGTTTCTAGGAGTCATACATCACATAAAACAAGCTGCAGGTGCATCTAAGAACTTCAACTATCTCTGCTCCATTTAATATAGCGTATATGTTAACGACAGGGGTTATACCTCATTGTCCCTGTGAGCCGCCAGCTTCAGCTTCAGACTGGACACCTCGGTCATCAGCTCTAGCTTCTGGGTCTCCAGTGTTGTCCGGTTCAACAGCTCCTGCGGAGCAAGGTGCACACTTAGTAAAGCTGCACTGAATTGTTTTGTGGAGAGATCCGTTTTAAGGGTTGGGATGACAGTTTTAACTGCAGAACCAAGGTAAGGTGACTGTAGAGTGTGTGTGTGTACCTGTTGCAGCAGCTCCTCAGTAGCATTTAGTTTCTCCCGATGATGATCCAGGCAGTTGTCTAGGTCCCGAATCTTTTCACCTTGCACCTCCACCTGGTCTGTTAGAACACTTACCTGGACAATGGAGGGAGATTAGTATTAGGGCTGCAACTAACGATTATTGTCAGTGGCGATTGGCCTGGAGACTATTTTCTCGATTGATCGATTAGTTGGTCTATAAAATGTCAGAAAATGGTGAAAGTGTTGACCAGTGTTTCCCGAAGCCCAAGATGACGTCCTCAAATGTCTTGTTTTGTTCACAACTCAAAGATATTCAGTTTACTGTCACAGAGGAGAGAATAAACTAGATATTCACATTCAAGAAGCTGGAATCAGAAAATGTTAAAAATACAACATGAAAAAAACTAAAAACATGACTCAGCGATTAATCAATTATTAAAAAAGAATTGCCGATTAATTTAATAGTTGACAACTAATCGATTCATCTTTGCAGCTCTAATTAGTATTAATCACACGGAACACTTAGAGAGAACATACTGTAGGTCCTCCAAGGCCAGATCTTATATCTAAAATATATTATTTTGATGATAGAAAACTTTCTTTGTATGCATCCTAAATCAGATCCGTACCCAAATATAGGCTACATACTGAAAGACAATCCTGTTGAATGGCTGAGGGCAGCCCTCTTTTTTTTATTATTTGCACCAGGATGAATTGTGCCAAACTTTTAGTAAGAAAAAAAAGTCTAGTCTTTGCAGCCCAAGCCTGATATTTCTCTGTGCCATAGAGCTCCATTGTTGTCCAAAAACTATTAATATACACCATTGCACTGGGTTACATGTCCCTTTATTACCAATAACATGGACATAGTCTCTGAAATGTTTTTATCCTGTCTGAGTAACATTTGCTACAGTTCCCACCTGTTTTAAGAAATGATTAATCCTTTTTGAAAAATAAAGCTATGTACTTGTGACCTCTGTTTTG
Source organism: Gymnocephalus cernua (assembly GCA_023631565.1). Classification (NCBI taxonomy): domain Eukaryota; kingdom Metazoa; phylum Chordata; class Actinopteri; order Perciformes; family Percidae; genus Gymnocephalus; species Gymnocephalus cernua. The sequence continues at coordinate 6,664,829 of CM042447.1, read as the reverse complement.
AGATTTACATCTTCAGTATGAATTAATGGCTGTGGGGCTGAGTCTTACAGACAAGGCAGGGAAGTTGGAAAGTGTTGAGAGACAGACTGCCAAATTGTTGGTTTAGGTATTATTAATGGGATTTGTTGGCATACAGAGTAATGCTAGGCTTAACCTTTCATTTTTATTAAATTGCTGTAGCATCATATTTTGCAGAGTGACTTGGGACAGATATGTGCATGTCATCTACATTTGGTTGCATCCACACAATGTGGTCAAGAGTAATGCCAGTTTATATAAATAGGCCATGTCTACAGTACAAGTATTTTGCTACCACTTTAAAGGAATATGCCACCGTTTGTTGAAATAGGGCTTATCACGGTCTCCTCTAGATGTAGATCGGTGGGCAAACGCATTTTTTGTCTCAGTGCAAGCACTGTCTCAGTCCTAGCTTAGCGTAGTGAATGGAATCCTTTGATGCCGTTAGCATGTTGTGAGTAAAAGTGATACACAACCGAATTACTTCTTGTAGCCTGCGTATTCACGAGTACAAATAGCAATGCAAAATAAGACTAGATGATTTCCTAGGCATATATTGATTTGGGACTATATTGGGTGGAAGTAGCCTACAGCCGAAGTACTGCTACTTGGCGCAGAGATCACACAGCACCTCTGTGTGAGTACAGGTCTAATATGGGTTGAGCTATCCCGTAAAATAACCATGCGTCATGTTTACAGTAATCACTCTGTGGACAGCTGTTCGTTGGGGCCATTCTGCGTTTTTCCCAGTTGACTTTATCACACCGGAAAAAAACGTTGAGGACTGCAGGATGGATCAACGGCGACAAATCCTCGGTAGCTGTGACACAACTGCGGGCAGCTCGCTCATCTTGATCTGACACGTTGAGCCTGGTCCGCCGGTACCTTGTCCCACTCGCCACATCACAGACACTCTATTTCACTCCGCATATGTTGGCATATTCCCGCACGCTCACACCACTAGATCGTGTTGGCCTCTTCGTCTCTCACAAAATCCGCCATGTTCATCGCCATTCACTGTCTACTGTAGGAAAAATAGCCAGCTATTCACTTCGGTATGTTGACGGAAGTTGGGGGGTGTCAGGTGCTGCTGTTATGGGGGCAGCTATTCTCTCCCGTCCTATGTGTGTTGCTGGCGCGGCCTGAAAGTAGGTCAAGGGGCGTGGCCGGGTGATCTACCTGCCTGCACAGCTGTAGTTGATTCAACTAAGGACTGCTGCAGTATTTAGACCTGGGTGGAACTCATCTTCAGCGCCAGATCGTTACAACTACCAATGTGGTAACTTGGCTCCCAGTGTGATAGCTACCTTGTTTGTTCACGTCAGTAATTCCCTGTATTTCCTCGTGCTTCGCCCACTGTGTCTGCCTGTGATTCTCTGTTTTGGGTCAGAGCCTCGGCCGTAAAAGCTGTGTGATCTCTGCACCAAGTAGCAGTGCTTCAGCTGTAGGCTACTTCCACCCAATATAGTCCCAAATCAATATATGCCTAGGAAATCATCTAGTCTTATTTTGCATTAATATTTGTACTCGTTGTGAATACGCAGGCCACAAAAAGTAATTAGGTTGTTTTTTGTTGTTGTTGGCGGCTCACTTTTACTCACGACATGCTAATGGCAACAAAGGATTCCATTCACTACGCTAAGCTAAGCTAGCAGCGGCTCCGCCGGACTGAGACAATGCATGCACTGAGACAAAAAATGCTTTTGCCCACCTATCTACATCTAGAGGAGACCGTGATAAGCCCTATTTCAACAATCGGTGGCGTATTCCTTTAAGAAAAAGTGTATAGCTTACCAAAACACAAATTAATAACCTTTTCCCCGCTCCTCCAAATATTTAAAAGGTACCAAGATTGGGAAAGACTGGACCCAATTTGGTCTTGGAGTTTTACATTTTCACCAGAAATTCAAATTTAGAAAATCACAAAATCCGATCAGCCTGTAATTACTGATTTTTTTTGAACTAAGGAATGTAGGTTTAAAGTTAAAAAATGTGCTTTGTAAAAAGGTTACATGGTAATTATAAAGGCTGAAGATCTGCATTCAAAACTAATCATTTGTTCCCATCCACCAAACTTTCTACCAAATTACTTGAACATCTGTTGATTCGTTTGAGATAATCTGCCAACTAACAGACAAACATAAAAACCAACAAATGGCACTGAGAACTCTGTAATTACTCAAAAGGCAGCCACGTACAATACTACTTAATTGCCTATTCAAGAGCAATTGTTCTGCTGCCTTGTAGCTACAATGCAGAGTTCTGCTCACAAACCTGAAGAATAAGACACTCTTTGTCACTTTCCAGCCGTGACAGACGTTCTTGGTAGACTGCTTCTGAGCTGTTGCCGTTAGTCTGAAATGAGAAACAATACAATGTTGATTTATGTTATCTGAACAAATTGCTGCATTTGTTGCATCAGTAAAAAAGGGTTTTAACTGTTATTTCTTCATGTTGAGAGCTTATGAAAAAAGAGGGGGGCGGCTTTTAGCTGTCATATTGAAATATGGGTCTGGCTGAGGAGTCCAAATGAAAATACACATCAGCCTTGAGCTACAATGATTTTCTAATGGATGCATACCACTTAAGTGTATAGCTATATAACCTCCCTGACAAACCCACATGGTTTTCCGTTGAAGACAAGAACAGATAGGAGAGTTGAGTTTTCAGAGACACATGTGAGAGTCAATACTGTTGCCACATAAAAATGATCTGAAAATTGATTCAAAAGCAAACTGTTCTCTCAAATATCACACATGGAGAGATGAGGCCGTGAGGGAAGCAAAACAAGAGCCTAAGCCTGAGTCAGTGTGAATTTGGAAGATGGAAACTATTTGCAGCAGGACTCCTATAGAAAATCCATCATTCACCAAACACATCATAACAGCACTTTTACAATAAACAGAGTCTCAGTGTAGGCAGTGGAGTACGATGATAAGATGCAAAGCAGATCAGAGGATATTTCATACCAGGCCATCTACTAAAACTGGACCGCACAAACACACTGATATTATCATACACAGACATGTGCTGCACAAAAATAAACTGACTATAAGATTAATGATGACATGTTCTCTCTGGGCAGTGACAAAAATAATCAGAGATCCTCTAAACCTATAGTCACTTCATGCATCTTGGGCTGATCGGATAGCTATCGGATATCAAATGCATCCAAGAAGCATTGGAGATGGAGTGAAATGCAATAACTCAAAACAACCTGAGGAAGTGGTTTGAGATACATTCTATCCAGAAAAGGTGTAAATCCATCCATCTGTCCAAGACACATACGTAATCTTAACTTATCTTATCTTAAGTGCAACCACGTCAAAAGCTTTTGCAGAAATAGGCTCTCACATGGTCCCTGTGATAACAACAGCACAATAATTGCACTGAAGTCTGAATCTTTTAACGTTTTTTTTAATATTGTTAAATTCCTTTTAAAGTTTAAATGTCTTTAAAGCACTTTAAAGATGCCTTGTGTATGAATTGTGCTATAAATCTGCCTTGCCTCATCATGCCTTAATACGATTCATCCATGTGTTTGTCTTAGTTAGTGGTATAGATAGTGGTTAGCTTGCAAGATTTTGGCTGTATTAAATTATCTCATCTGGCTTTCAAGCGTACACAAGACAATTTAAATGACGTGAAAATGGTGAGATGGAAGAGAGAGAAATGCTAAAGTTTATAAATACATTACTAATACTTTAGAAGTGGACTTTTTACCAATCGTCCCTGCAGCCACTCTGCCAGACCTTCTGCAGTGGAATCAGGGATCTGACACCGCAGGTTGTCCCTCTCCTCGTTGTCCATGAGCTCCAGCACTCCCCGCAGGTCCTCCAGCAGGTGCAACACCCGAAGGCCACCCAAGAAAGGTGAAGTGGGCGACTGGCAGTCAAACAGCCCGTTGGAGTAGTCCATGGCCTTGGATCCTGGGGAGATAGAGAGGAAGTGTTAGATGTCAGATGACACAGAGAAACTCTCTTTATTTCACACAAATTAATTATGTGAAGTTGTGAAATTACAAAAGCTCATTGGGCTGACAGGCCAAAAATCTAACATGTTCAAAATGTAATTAAAATAGCAGGGTGTCACAGAAAAAGGATTTACGGCCAAAGCCATATTTTGGTACTGATGTGTGGGTGTGGTGGGAGCTGGATGACTACCCAAAGTTGTAAATTTTCCTTTTTATGGAACTGTCTTTACTTCTTTTCTCCAGGACTTGCAGGTTGTGTCTGTCGCAACTTGTAAACAAACTTCTTTATCTCGTGTGGGTGGCATTAAACAAACATAGCAGATACCCAAAACTCTGTAGGTTCACAACTAGAACTCTAGAATATTTTCGTCAGATTTATAAGGCTGCATGTATTCATGGTTTTGTTTTATGAACCTCAAACATTGGGAAATAGGATGCTTGATTCCTCTCCCACAGTTACAGTAGAACATAGATGACAAGCCCTTAATCACAACTTTGCATATAAATACTTCAGTCTAATCCACCAGTTTTTCACTTAAAGAACAGCATAAGAAGAAATGCAGTCACCGTCCACCACCTTGGCCTTTTATAGCGCCTTGAGGTGTGACGACGAGATTAAATGTGACAAGATTTCTTGTTGAGGTAAAAAGTGTATCGTGATAACAGTACACAAGTGCAGAGCAGCATCCAGCATGACTGATGAGTCTGACTTTAACCTCGAAATTAGCATAGAAGATCACCCGTCCGTTCTCCAAAGTTGACTGAGTTTACTTTTGCAGATTAAGTGATATCTCATCATCATCAGAGAGGTAATCAATGGTTTAGATAACTGCGCCTGTATCACAGCAGACTTATAGATAACATAGACAAGATGACGATTAATTGGGTACACACAGAAAATCCCACAAACAACTTATAAATCAACAAAATGCATTTTTTGGGGGCATTCCTCACACTAACTGCATAGCTTATTTGTGTAGTTGTGATTTCAATTTTTTCTGAGATTACATTTGACTTGATTTTACATACAGTTATCTAGTCTGATGTTAGTACATCCATTACTTCGCAGGGAATCTTTCTACATGTTATCCCCCGTCTTCACGTTACCGATGCTCTATTCATTAAACTCAAAATACCTTTATTATATATATTTTAAAAAAAAAAATCACATTTGTTATGCAAAAACTGAATTGCAGCACTAACTATTTTGTGACTTAGGGTATGTGTGTGATGACAGAGTCTCCCATACAGTCCTGACAGAGGCAATCTTAGAATAGATGAATACATGTGAGGAACAGGATACTGTAAAGCCAGTGAATTTTCCCATGGCCTCATCTAGCATGTTGCATGAAAACTTCATGGACAAACTGCCAAGGGCACTGCAGTTCTTTGATAATTACTGCTGTTGATCTACTTAATTCAACCCGTAAGTATTTAATGAAAAGATTTGTATCTTACTTTAGTTCCCCTAAGAACATTCAGTTTTTTTTAATGACTTAATCTTTTACGCTGAGGACATTGAGCAAAATAACAGCATGATAACTATATTTAGGCAGACACACACACACACACACACACACACACACACACACACACACACACACACACACACACACACACACACACACACACACACACACGGCAAGTAAATGATTATAGGGCTTCTATCAAACATCATGTGAGACAGTACAACAATTGAATCTTCTCCTGTAACTGTGGATACCATATTTTCTGATTTTTCTTGGAAGCAAATGCAGCAATGTGTTGTTGACTGAACTCAAGTGCATGATGTTCCAATCGTGTGCTGCTGCCTATTCCACTCCATCTGTCATCTGTCTTAAATGTCAGCCATGGTGAGGATGTCCAACGGTAACAAAGAGGGAGCTAAATAAATAAATATGTAAACAATCATGGCTTCCCCACAGTAGCCAGGGAGTGGGGCTTGATGATGGCTGGGGTTTCTGCGGAAACAGTGGGGACTGTGGGATTTCACGTGATCAGCTGCCTTGCTCCCATTGGAAAGGTCAATGCTATAATTACACACATCAGCGGAAAAGTGGGGACTCTGAAAGGGAAGCCTGCTCTGCTCATCTGCAGCGGTACAAGTACAGAGTGGCCAAAAGTTCCCAAGCAGGAGTTTGTATTCCAAACTCACAGAGCTTGAATAATCATTAGTTTCCGTCACTGCATGGACAATGGAAACTTTCTTTCATTTCTCATGGTGGAGGAATGCAGTGTAGGCAGAAAGGGCCGGTGATGCAGTAGCACACTTTCAGCATTATTCCAAACTTGTATGTATATTTAGGGGGAGGGATTACATTGAACTGCCGGTGGAAGGAGAAGGGCACATTGTGTTACCGTCCACTAGACGTAGTACTCCCAGCTTGAAATTCAATGGTTTCCAGATGTGGCTAGACCCCATAGTATGCCACCATGCCCACTTATAAAAGCGCTATGGTCTTAAAGCCCAAGTGTACAATGTGGTTACCTGCTATGATCCCATCCATTTGCTCCAAGGCTGCTGCCAACATATCACTGGCGTCGGACATCATCTTGTGCTCAATGAATCTGAAAGAGAGAAAAGAATGGTTGAGTGAAAGAAACAAGAGAGAAGACAAGAAGGATCCATAAAGGACTCTCCATAACAACCACTAAAATGACCTTGTGATTATATTATCTCAAAGAAATAAAAAAAACAAGACATTTTAAGACGCAAACATGGGATCAAAGAAATTGTGATTGTGTAATTTTATTAAGGGTGCTCCGATCGATCGGCCACCGATCGGTATCGGCCGATAATGGCTTTAAATAGTTCGATCGGTGGTCTCCATAAAGGCCGATCAGATAGGCCGATCAGATGACGCACTACCACGGATGTATTAAGAGCGCACTACTCCTGAGAACATTTTCAAAATGGCGGCGTCCCTACATTCAGCGGTCTGGCAGTTCTACAAGGTGTCTGAACGGTGGCAGAACAGCAGTTGGCCCGCGGCCGCGGAACGAAGGCGGTAGGAAGACGGCTACTGCTTTTAAAAGCGTCTGCCACCGGTGGTGCTCCGGCAAACGTGTTTGTGATTACACCATTCTGACGCTTCTACTGCCTCTGGAGCACCGCTGGTGGTCCGCCGACTCATTGCTATCTGGGAAAAAGACAATACATTAGCGATTAGCAACGTGTGTACCGAGGAAATACCACGAGGCGGAAATCTCCAAAGACATTTCAACAGCACCAACCTCATCAGACATTTGAAGGTTAGTCACAGAAAGGAGGATGAGGAGTTTTCAAAGTTAGCTAACGCTAAGGCAGAGCGGAGTTGTGTAGCTAGCAGCTCCGGCGCCGCTCAAACAGCTGTTTCGCCGTGTGTGTGTGTGTGTGTGTGTGTGTGTGTGTGTGTGTGTGTGTGTGTGTGTGTGTGTGTGTGTGTGTGTGTGTGTGTGTGTGTGTGTGTGTGTGTGTGTGTGTGTGTGTGTGTGTGTGTCGGTGTCGGTGTGTGTGTGTGTGTGTGTCGGTGTGACTGACTGTGTGTGTCTGTGTGTGCGCCGCTCAAACAGCTGTTTCGCCGTGTGTGTGTGTGTGTGTGTGTGTGTGTGTGTGTGTGTGTGTGTGTGTGTGTGTCGGTGTGTGTGTGTGTGTGTGTGTGTGTGCGTGTCGGTGTGACTGACTGTGTGTGCTGAAGAAATGTGCAGTGATTGAAAAAAAAAAAAACTAAAGTGTGTGGCAAAATTTCCCAAAACTCCCTGATTGACTTAAACTCTCTATATGAGATAAGGACTCTGAAGAAAGCCCAGTCAGTCCTGGCTGATATAACCCCCCCTCTGAACAGCGACAAGATGTTTCCGTCTGGCCGCAGATTCTGTCTGCCAAAATGCAGGACAAACAGACATAAAAACTCTTTTGTTCCTGCTGCTATAGGCTTTGTAAATAAGTCATTGCGAGATGTGTGTGTAGTTTGTATTTATTTTGTCTATTATTGATGGGGTTTGTTTTCTGTATAGTCTATGTGTTGTTTATGTTGCATTCTATTGCTGCACAACGAATTGCCCCTCGGGGATAATAAAGACTCCTTGAACCTTGAACCTTGAAAGGACATTTTTTAGATTTTGAGCTAGGACAGAAAGCCAAACAGTTACTGATACATTCTCTAAACATGTGTGACTGTTATGTAATGGCGTAATTTTCAGTTCATAAAAGTGATCGGTGATCGGTATCGGCCGATACGTCTTCCAGCAATCGGTGATCGGTGATCGGCCTCAAAAATCCTGATCGGAGCACCCTTAAATTTTATGAAATTTTACAGACCAGACAATTAACCGATTGATCAAGAAAATACTCAGAATATTAATCAATAATTAGCCTTTGCTAATAATATTAACATATTATTAGCAAATATAAATCCCCACTGCTTACTGGCCTATAGTCAAGGTAGTTACTTAGGCCATTCATGTGTGTGCCACATGTATGTTTTAACATTAAAACATGATTTATAAAATCATGCCAGCAATTATTAGGCTATTTAACAGCTTAGTATTCTATGCAAAAAATGTATGTATAAAGGCTTTAGGCCGCCCTACAAAGTATTGTAGGCCCAGTTTAATATGCAACTTAATTTTATACAATATAGTGTATGTAGTAGGGGGTCCCTGCTACATTTCTCTTTCAGGTAAGGGGTCCTTGGCTTAAAAAACATTGAAGACCCCTGGCTTAGAGCATTGCTTTTCTCCCTTACAAGCATCAGTTTTCAAATGTAAAGCCTGCCTGCATGTTTTTACATTTCCATTTGAAAAAAACAAAAAACATAACAGTGTTATCACTAATCCTGTTATGGTACAAGCTCTCATTTTTCCTTCTCAAATGACTGCTGCATCAAATTAACCATGCAGTCTGTGCCACAAAAAAAACTCTCCCTGGGAGACAAAAAACAAAGTGATATCCAGGACTTATTACCCAGAAAGCCTAATTTCCGGCAGTCACGGGTGCTCATGGGCAGGCTCCTATCCGGAATAATGGCACTATTCTCCCAGGGGTCTCAGGCCTCGTAGCACTGGCATGCTCGGCATCTCAAACTTCCATAACAAAGTTGGACAGTATCTCCATGACCAATGAATTCAAACACTTATCACATGTCTCTCCTTTACTTGCACTGACCACTTATCACTTCAAACTAAATCTGATTTAAAGGGGTTGAGATAGTACAGTATGTTAAGAGGGAACTGAAGCCCAGAACTAACAACATGAAACAGTGGTTCTACTTGTTCAGAAGTCCAGTGATAGAGGGGGCAGGGGCTGCAGGGTTTACTTCATTTCCTCCCTGTTAGGGGTCATAGTGTCACACCCAGCAGGGTAAAACATGGGCATTAAGAGCCTAATTAAACCAATGGCCTCAATATGAGCTGGGGGCTGGGGTCTGCTGTTAAAACAAGGGGCCTTAAGAGCTTCGTTGCTTAATTTACACACTCCACAGAAAGGGGAGTAAATTTCTTCCACAACATCATACACACTGCTTTGTATTTGCACTACTCCATAATCATATCATTAAGCTTGATTAGTATACATGAACTATTGAATGTAATTCAAAAGGACAAAGCAGGTCTTCTGGTCAATAAGCATTCCAGAAAATGCCTCAAATTTCTAAATAAAACAGCTTTCCAATTAAATGGTAGTTCTCATGGGCTATTCATGACACATATACTACTACTAATACGTTTTCCTCCACAGTTATTTCCAGCGTTTGATGGAAAACCATCACTCACTCTCACCAGGGTGGAAGCTGTATTTGGTCAGCTGCTTGTTTCACCCCATGGGAGAAACCTAAATCTTGTTCCTTTTTCCAAAAATAATAGTTTTTCTCTGTGTGAATGCAACAGATGGCATGAAGAGAGAAACACCAGTGTGTGATATCTCATGCTCCATTCAACTATCTTGTATGGTATTCTGGTCATCTGGTTCATGGAATCACAGTGTGTTACAATAATTGCAGCAGCTCTCCTTCTGTCTCTGATGTCTTGTGATAAAAGCCACATCTAATCTGCTGTTATGAGTTTCATGAGAAATCCAATTCAGTGGAAAACAGCATCTTATCAGCCGACGTGCAATTCAGAATTTGAGTTTAATTTATGCCGGAGAAAAAAATCTAAACAAATAATTAAACCAGGAAATACATGTGCTGTTGTGCTGGTCATGCGGCTGAAAATGGCATTCAAACTTGCCAAGTAAACTAGCCTGTCCTTTCTTCAGACTCGTGAAACCAGGCAAACCATGTGAACAAGTGTCTGTAATGATGATTGATAATCTCATAGTGTAGGAGTGAACACTACACACATTCCTGAGCAGGTTAGTTATCACCCCTAAAACCAAACATGAATGCCTGGTACTGACATCCCTGCTGACCCCTGTGGCCTCCCTCCCTCCACCCTTCAGACAAAACTCTGAAGACTTGCTGGTGATGTTTTTCTGTTGCCCTGAAAAGACCAAAACCGACAATGATTTGATCCTATTAACAAGTATAGGGCATTTTACCAAAGCCTGATATACGGTATCCTACCTGTGTCATACAGCTCCATTGTTGTGAAAAACTATTAGAAACACACACTGGGTGACATGTTCTTTTAACCATGGACACGTGTTATTTCGTCTGAATACTACATCATCCTGCTGCTGTAAATACCTACCAAAGCACTAAATGTGTATAAATCCACAGCATAAAATAGTCCCCAATAGATGCATGTTTTACTCTTATTTGAGTAAGGTTAGACAGCTGTTTTAGGAAATAACATAGCCTTTCTTTTAATTAAACAATACATTTGTGACCCGTTTTTACATTTAGATCTTTACATCTTTAGTAGGAATACATGGGTTTTGGGGATGTGTGCCACAGACGAGGTAAGCAAGTCATAAAGTATTAAGAGACGGACTAACTTTCGCTGGTTTTGGTCTTTTTGTAAGATTTCTAGACACTAACACAATACCACCATTATCCTTTAATTGATACTGATTGGGGGTTGTACATTTCACTCAAAATCTTTCAACTCCAAAAATAAATATGCTTTATAGAGATATGGAGGGGGAGGGACAATGCAACTGAAAAGAAAATAGGCTGGGATTACTTGACCCTATGCTGAATGGTCTCACACACACACACACACACACACACCTGTTTGAGTGGCGCCGGAGCTGCAACACTCCGCTCTGCCATAGCGTTAGCTAACTTTGAAAACTCCTCATACTCCTTTTTGTGACTAACCTTCAAATGTCTGATGAGGTTGGTGGTGTTAAAATGTCTTTGGAGCTTTCCGCCTCGTGGTATTTCCTTGGCACACACGTTGCAAATCGCTAATGTATTGTCTTTTTCCCAGATAGCAATGAGTCGGCGGACCACTGGTGGTGCTCCAGAGGCAGTAGAACCGTCAGAATGGCGTAATCGCAGCCGCTTTTTAAAAGCGGTAGCCGCCTTCCTACCGCCGTCGTTCCGCGGGCCAAACTGCTGTTTTGCCGCCGTTCAGACACCTTGTATAACTGCCAGACCGGTGAATGTAGGGAGGCCGCCATTTTAGCTCCATGTTGAAAATGTTCTCTCGAGTAGTGCGCTCTTAATACATCCATGGTAGTGCGTCATCTGATCGGCCTATCTGATCGGGATTTATGGAGACCACCGATCAAACTATTTAAAGCCATTATCGGCCGATACCGACCGGTGACCGATCAATCGGAGCACCCTTACTCAATACTGGACCAATTTCCAAATTGTTGTTTCCATTAGTCACTTAAACACAAAAACATGGGGGAAAAGGGTCCAGGTTGAAAAATACAGAAGTTTCCCTTTAAATCCCTCACTGATAATATAATTCTGTCATTCCAGCACTACACACACATCTTTTAGAGAGTGATTATACAAAGGGGCACTCCAGCGATTTATTTATATTACTTTATGTTAAGTGCTAATAAGCAAATGAAGGTAAAGCAAAGATGGTGAACCTGGTAAGCATTATACCTAAACATCAGAATGTTAGCATCATCATTTTGAGTCTGTTAGCATGCTGATGTTATCATTCAGTGCTCTTGCTCAATACTAAGGGTGCTCCGATCAGGATTTTTGAGGCCGATTGCTGGAAGACGTATCGGCCGATACCGATCACTTTTATGAACTGAAAATTACGCCATTACTAACAGTCACACATGTTTAGAGAATATATCAGGAATTGTTTGGCTTTTAGTCCTAGCTCAAAATCTAAAAAAATGTCCTTTCAATCACTGCAGACATTTCTTCAACACACACACACACACATACACACAGAGCTGGTGCCTCAAACACTCCAGTTGCTTACTTCCAGCTGTGGTACAGATGTGCATTTCAGAATTGAACTGGCTCAGACTAGTAAAAGCAGCAGCATTAGTTGTAGTAACTGGTCAGTGGACGACATTGTTGCTTGTTGTCCCACAAGGCTCAATACTTGGTCCCTCGCTACTTGCATTTAAATAGTAATCGTCTTTCCAGCTTCACATTGTAAAGTTGATGATACAATCTTGTATGCCATCAGTACCACTAACAAACCATTAAAGCAGCAACCCAACGATCATAAAATATCAGAAAACTGTGAAAAATACCAATGTTGTTTTTATTTTGGCAGCAGATTATTTACCAGCAGATTGTCACAAAACCCACGAACACCTTGACCATCAACAAAAATCTAAATTTGAATTCTTATGCAGAGCTGTTTCATTCAAAAAGAGAACATCATTTTTATACAATGCAGTATATTATCCTGCTTTGTTAGGGAATTATACTGTGTGCTTTTGTTGCTGCCACATTGGCCTCATTTGGCATTTGATTAAAGTGATATTTGATCCTTTACTCAATGCACCTATCAAACTTATTATCAAGGAAAATATGACAAAGTCAGACTTGTGTTTTAATTTAGAAAGCTTTGCTATCCGAGTTGCCAGAATATCCATCCTTAGCTGAATTTAGAGCCAATAACAATGACAATGGATAGCATCATAAGTTAGTTTTCTGTAAGCTCCTGAACCCTCACACACTATACTCTATTATATTTAAATCTCTGCAAGAATTTCTGAATAAATAAACCTTAATTTAATCAGTGGTATTAGCAAAAGTAGTTGCGGCAGTCAGTGTAGTACCAGTGGTATTGTTAGTAGTGGTTGCAGGTGCAGCAGTGATAATTTAGCACAGTTTTAATTGCATTGTTTGGCGATATTACCGTATCTCAATTAGGGTTGCAACTGACCCTTTATTTTCAAGCATGATCTGCGGATTATTTTTTCTATGAATTAAAATGACATTGGCTTCCTATCACAAAGTTCAGAATTCATCTTGTTCTGCCTTGCTTGGTCAGGCACTACTGTGTACATCTCTGACCTGCTCCATCTTTATATTAAGCCTACCAGTAGGTCACTTAGGTCTTACACCGCATGAAAAGTGGGATTTTCGTCCCCGTAAGCGCCCGGAAATCTCCCTAATTTTCGGCAGTTAACAACAATTTACAGCCTGTGAACGTCTGTGCCACATATTGATGGAAACGAACCATGATGTATGTGGAGAGCTGGTTGTTATTTGTGCTCGACTAAAAACAAAAGGTGACAGTGCCTTTAAAGCAAAGTTTCATATTAGAGAAGCTAGAACCAGAAAAAGTTTGAATGTTTTTTTCTTGAAAAATGACAAACGATTAATCAGTTACCAAAATAGTCGTCAATCAATTAATCTACTAATTGTTTCAGCTCTAACAGTTGCAGTACAGCATTAATAGTTACAGTAGTAGCCTACTTAAAGAGGTAACATGGACATAAAGGGTGACTTCCCCGTGTAATCCAACCACCAGTCAAACACCCTGCCTTTGTTTACACTTCCCCCTGAGGGATGGTTCAGTGGACTTTTAGTTTGGGCTGCTGTGAGGTCAGACTGTTTGACAGAAATGACAGCCCAGACTTTAAACTAGTGCAGCGGTGGCGACATTAAGAGCCTGCACAAACAACTCTTTGTCTTTCAGAGACTCACATGATAGCACCGCGACACTGATCCCAAGTTCTGGGAGTTTTTCCACGTGGCCCTCAACTACATCATAGTCAGAAATCACATTGGAGGGGAAAAATAATAAAGAGGATTGTGGAAAGGGGCAGGACAAACTGAGTAAGCTATCACAGTGAGCCAAGAAAAACTACTACTTTTGTTATCAAGGTCTTAGCACAGAAGCCGCCTTTCTGAGTATGAGATCTTAGACTTCATACTCAGAAAGGAGACTTCATACTCAGAAAGGGCTGCTTATTTAGGGCATAATTTCAAAGTCGCTGCAGTAAAGTGAGACTCAGAAGATAAGTAAAATACTGCAAAGTCAAATATGGTCTACAATAGGGTCTACAATGAATGAAACCATAAACACAGACGCATCCCTACACTCAGGAAGACCGTCACGCAGTCCTGTCAGGAAGCGTTTCCTGGCACATTCTGGAGAAATGTCTTCCTCTTAGCCAGAAATGACAATTTACCAGCAATCCCAGCACTGACTGTACATATAACAAATACAAGCTTAAATTCCAAAAGCCATTAGTACAGCTCACATATATAATTGGGCCCTTTAATTATATTCCTGTTTCAGATTAAGTTAAACATTTTAATTTAAGTTCAGAACCATGTAACATCCGAATATATCATGTGACTTTAAAATGACACATCCTTTCTATTAAAATACTACACCACAAGAGTACTGTACAAAGAATGCAAGGAATGCAAATGTCAGGAAAAAGGGTGCCTAAGAGAAAAATAAAAATCTAAACACTAGAAAACTTTGGGGTCTGTGCCATGTTGATCTTACTGCAGGCCAGGTTTGCTAATAATACCAACTAGGGTCGATAGAGGACTCCTCTTTACCTGGCTGAGCAACAAATAACTGCCTGTTCCCTGAGGAAACAAGATGATTGGTGCCAGGAGATTACATTTGTGTCTTCAAAAAAAAAAAAAAAAAAAAATCACTGAGCAATGTGGAAATGTGTGCTTTATTATGCTAACTCTCCCACTGTAACATCAGATATGGGCTGTGCAAGCAAGTGTTTTGCAAGGATTTTTTTCTGAGCAGCTAACTGTTAGCCGTGATGGTGTGGTAGGATACAAATGTGGTTATTGTCACAAAAGGAAATAAAAATCCTTTGTTATGCTACTCAGTTCTCTGCCCGGAAGACATCATCAGAAGTGCAGAGGGGGCTCCAGCAGAGAGCCAGCAGGTCATGCAGCGCCTCAGGAGGGAGAGTTTTCCTGAGCATCTTTATACTACAGAGGTATACCCAAACAAAGACTGCAGAAGTCTGAGATTGATAATAAAAGCTAACACTGGACCAGAAGTAGCTTTAAACTGGCTTTGTGTTGGCTGCGACTGCCTTCTATGCAGCAAATGTGGGTGGGAGCCAAACTGGAGGTTCACCACAGTGATTCATGATTTGGCTTGTACATTAATGGTGATGAACAAATTAGCTGTGGTAAACGTTTTTACATACAAAGCTAACATAATTTAACTTGCTTTAACTACAATGCTCTTAAAAGTAAAGAATCAGAAGAAAATATTACTTTCTCATAAAAAAATGTCTTTGTTCTTCTCTCTGGATGGCAACTTATATAATATGAATTAGTAGGTTTTAGATGTGTATTCTTTGTTAATATAAAAGCACTAATGAGCTGGCCTACCTTGGTTGAGTACGTCAGTATAGTTTTTTTTTTCATTAACAAAACAACGAAATAATAATAAAAGTCCCGAGGATATTAGGTAACGTTAACGTTATGGGAATTGCTTCCACAATTAAATCATTAATTACATTAACAAAATTAGAGAATGACAATAATAACCCTCTTTCAAGTCACCACAAATACTGCAACTTACATATAGCTAGTAAGTAAGTTAACGTTACACCAAAATATCCAAAATATTAGGAACCTAAAATATTACTAACAAGTGAAAATGAGCTAAGCTAACCTCTGTTAGTTAAGGTTACGTTACGTTATCCAACGCAAACGCATTGTATCTAACGTTAGCTACGTTACGTCCAATTCAATTGAGTATAACAGAAAAAACGCGTTTTGGGTCCTGGTTTGAACAGGCTAGCAGCCTAGCGGAATCTTGGACTGTTTAAAATAACTATTTCGAAAGTTCATTTAAACTTTGGTTTAACTTACAGTTTTCGACCAGGAAGTGTAAAAGAAGGGGCCCTACAGTCTCCGGCGGCTTTATTCCAAACACTTTCGGGACTTTTCACAGCAGCTTCATGGTTAGCGTCCACCTTCTCATTGAATTTCTCCGTGAACTGAAGTTTTCATCCAAACTAAAAGAGCGATGGCAAGTTAAACAGACAGCAAGGACACTTCCGGAAAGGAAGGCCTTCAAAATAAAAATGTAACATCCGTCAATTGTTAATTTCGGGGAAACAGAAGGAAAAAATCATGTTAATTTTCACAGCACATTTCCTCACTAATGCCCTAGCGTGTGACAAGGGTCACAATACATGTTGATATATTTTAAGGGGTCACAAGCCAAAAAAAGTTGGGAACCACTGTATGCCAAGTCAAGTCAACTGTATGTATACAGTCTGAAATCAGTGTACTTGTCAGAATACTTGTCTCAGTATTTGATGCTGTAAAACACACTCTCTGTATTGAGTTGATATTGAATATTTAGTTTTTAAAAGGTGCCTAACTCTCAAACTCTTTTCTCTGTTATTTATTTGTCATTGGCAATATTGTCTGCAGCCTCATTGCGTCCATGGCATGGACCTGGTGGACTCTCTGTTTTCTCTTTACTCTCATGTTTCTGTGGATTGAACCTCAGTTTTAATCTTGTTGTTCAGGAACAGTGTTTCTGACACCTTAAAAAAATGACATGTAATGGTTGTGTTGTAATTGTTTATCCAGACAATCACTGTGGTTCAAAAGCATGAAGGTATTCCATTTGCAGTGTACATGCTGTCATTTTTTATTTGTTTGTTTTATGTGTTCTTTTTAAGGGATTGAAATGAAAGAGACAGACAAAATTTGGGCCTTTTTCCTTTACGTAGGAAATGTTTTTTTCACTTTTTTACCACGTTAATTGAATGATAATTGAACCCTGATAATTGAACTTTTGGAAATTGAATTGAATAACTGATAATTGAACCCGGATTAAAATAAAAAATGCGCATTATTTTGAAAGTCCGTCCCGGAAACAAAACAAAGTCTAATAATATTCAAAATACATACTTGTACTTATTTCCACCATTGGTAAAAAAAAAAAAAAGAATTTGCTATTCATTCATTCATAACCTTTATTTAAGAATTTCAGAAATCATTGAGGTTTCCCTTATTTTCAATGATGCAGAGTGATAAACTGAGTCCAGGGGTTTGAGAGTGGTAGCAGCAGCATGTCCGCAATAAGCCCTCCACAGTGACAGGCTTTCCAGTGTTTATTCCACCATTCAAATAATTACTTGAAAAATAAGACAATTAGACATCAAACGACAGTCAACAGATCAAGTTTACATTGAGATAACTTGTCATCGCTTACATATAAAAACAGACGTGTGACATCTCCTGATTTTAGAATTTCTTAGATTTCTCTGTTGGGGCTCAATGAAGTCTTATCTTATCTTATCATGTCTTCAATGTGACATAGACAAACAAGACAGTATATAAAACAGTAAATAAACATACTGGATGGCAGAAGCCCTAAAACTGTGAAAAATAAACAGATTGACTGTGCAAACGACAATTTATTATATATCAGGGATTAACGGCTGTTACAGTATTCATAGCTTCAGCAAGAACAAGGTAATAAGGAAAGAACTGGTGAGGTAAGTGACAGGCAGTGAGGGCAGTTAACAAAAGAGTTAGAAGAGCTTTAATAAAATGGCCAGTGCGTGGATGGGAGCAAACTGACAGCAAATCACATTACACAGGGTGCAAATGAAAAGCACAATTCTTAGCGAGAAAGGTCATAGTCATAGTCATTTTCACTTTAGAATAATCACCTGTTTGTCGAAATATATCGCTGTAAGTCTCCTGATATATATTTTCTCACACAGTCTCTCTGCTTTCCAGCTGTTAGAGGTTGATGTGGGTGGATGAGGCAAAAACACAGACCAGCAGGTGGAGTTAGAGGTGTTCTCATGATCTCTGGAGTGCATACAGAGGATGCTGCCTTTGTCAGGGAGCCTTGACTTTGTCTCATTGTACAAGTGCGTGTACTATGGACATGATGTAACAAGCTGTCCCTGAAGCAGAACAACGGAAGGAGGTTTGTCTTCCTGACTGCAGTCTGCAGAAAACACTGCATGATGGTGTTCACTGACAGCATACGCTTAAACAGCACTGACTTACTGAGAAACAAAGTGATAATGGTATCACAGCATGATGTGGACTAAACCGTAGTTTTACAGACTTCTGTTTCCTCTCAGTTTTTTTTCTATATGACGTCTGACATAAAACGCACATTTTGCAAGTGTTTAAACTCCATTTTGAAATGTAATTCATTTTCATTTATAATAGTTCCTAAGCTGCATTTGAGGATTAATACTGTATGTGCCTATTGCCAGAGGTTGAACAAAAAAGACTGTCAGCTAAAGTATAACTCTATATCTAAAGATCATCACAGCGTGTGGCTGTAAGGTAGGCATGCAACTGAATCAGAAGATGGTGGCAGGTGGATAATGGCTAAGCAACAGGTTTCCAAATCACCTTGAGAGAGAAAATGTGATTTATTTACTGATTTATTTAACCAAACTAGTTTAAAGAAAGTAGCATGACACTAGGGATTGCTGTGGCACTAAAAATAGAGTAGACGTCTGCTGTAACTTTAACAAATGTAATGAGAGTGGAATGTTATAGTGATACGGACAAATAATCTGTATTGTTTGTGGATTGTTTGCAGCCATTTGACACCAAATCCACATCATAATGTCGGTATTTACCCATATCACACTAGAAAATAAGCATCCACACTTTTCCAGACTTTAAGAAATATATTAGGATATAGTATTTTTTGTTTTTGTTTCCAGAAGTGGTGTATATTGTCCAAATAAGATCCCATTTTCAAGAGAGATTTACGGTAGACCTCTCAAATGTTTTTCAGTGATAAAATAGATCAGGTGTTGTGCTAATTGGCTGTTGGAAAAACAACCAGGCCAATCAGAGTTTTGCAGGCGGAATAAAGAATTGCCAAGATCTGAGCGCAAGTGAGACAACGCTTTAGGTGGTCTACCACTTTTAGGTCAACACCTGTCTGCAACAACCACATTTTCCCATCAGCCAGAACTGATTTAGAGGACTTTCCAAAACCCAGACTATTTCATTCCCTCAAGTTCCACCTGCCACTAGCACAGACAATAAAACTCATGACTGATTGACCTCTTCCTGTGCAAAAGTAATACAAATGGCAACAGAAAAAGCTCCACGAAAACAATGAGCTTGTTGGGCAGGTTGTTGTACATCAATTGATAGAAAGAATAACTCCTAAATCAACATGGAAAAACCTTCCTGAACTTTTTAACTGAAAATGACTTCAGCTGGAGGGATAAGTCATTTGAATCAGTATCAACTTTATTGGCTACTTCAATAACACAGTTACATAGGACACATTTACAGGATAATACAGATACAAACATACAACTACACAAATATATCAAGCTAAACAAACTTGCTACTTGCTCGTGAATGCCATGAAATCCCTCAACACATAAAGGAACACTTATTCCTTCAGTTTCCCTTAAGATTTAAAAAAAAAACTAATTTGGAGATACCATTTTCTTATATTATCTAATAGCAGCCTCATTTCCTCTCTGTGGATACATCTGTGACAGTCTGCCTGGTGCCATGTATGTGAGTTGATCTCACAAATGACTCTCATGACACATTCCTCTGAGCCTTACTGAGCAAGCGTCACCGAGCACCTCATCATATAGCAATCATAGCAGTAAAAGCAATTAGTAATTTTTTACAACTTCCTTGCTGCTGATGAAATCCTGAAGAACTGTTGCAGCTCATTGGGATTCTGACACATTACTCTCATCATTTAAAGGGAAATTATACTGCTGCAAGCTTTAACTCTGCAGCCGCCTGTCATTCTGTCTGCATTGACTCTTTTGTCACTGGAGACAACATCCCAGTTTTAGTGGCTATGGCAACCTTGTTGCTTCGAAGTACCTATGCAACCCTGTAACAATTTAAAATTTCTTTGCATGGTGAGGGAGCAAGAAGCGACTCTAAAAAACAAGAAGTTGTTGTATTTGAAGCCGTTGCGTGAGGCTCCAGGGTGAGGTCAAGTGCTCCTTTGTGTGGTGCACATTAATGGATGTGGAAGCACTCAGGTTTCAGAACTATCCAGCAGAGCAAATAAAAATCATAGTTCATAACTGAGTCGCCTGCCAGTCTTAAAAGCTGCATTGAGTCCTCCGCATGGTGAGTTGTGTGTAAGATCTCACAGTGGGCTCTTTTCTCTGTAGTTGCGCCACTACTTTCAGTGCACACACTGTAGAAAAAACATCTAAAGTCTAATAATCAATAGGCAATGAAAATACTGAAAACAATCGTAAGTTTTGGCCATTTTCCCAGACATATTGTTTGATAAATGTCAAGTCCACAGACACATGCACAATATCCAGAGCACACCAAGATGAGAATTGTGGAGGACAGCGGGAAAGGGCCAATCTGTATTTGACCCTTCACTTTGTTGTTATTGTCAGCAGGAGTAGGAAGTCTAATAACTACAGAAGCTTAACAGACGCTCAACGCCTGAATAGGATGCACGAGACCCAGATACCCTTTTTATAATTGCCTCTTATTCCTCTTTGTTTGACCGGCTGCTGCTGCAGCTCTCGCTCTGCTTTTAGGTGATGCCTTACATATTATTTCTACTACAGAAGCTGTCTCTTTTCCCTGGAGGAACATTTATATAAATACCTGGTTGTAGACAACAAGCAGTTTAAAATCACTCTATATCCCAAGCTTTGAACACCAGTGATTCATTCTTTTTTCATCACTTATTATTTAATGCAACACAAACAAATTACAGACAATTGACAGGTTGCCCATTAGATTTTGATTGTTAACCCCGCAACGCCTCAAACTCCATCTTTATGAAGTATTTACATGTTGAGTTCCAGATGCTTCCATCAGGGCGGAGGTTTAGTCTCCCCAAAGGTAACACTAATAGATACAGATTGTCCTTTGTTCCATCTGCTATTGTTTTTTTTTTTTAAACAAACTATAACCATCATGCCATTGTGTCTTTTTCTATTACTCACAGTGACATATGGATCTTTGTGCTGTGTTGTGTATGATGTATTGTGTATGTATTTGTGTTGGATTACTGTCTGTAAAGCAAATTGCCCCTCGGAAACAATACAGTTTTGGAATATCGAATCCCTCTCTCCTTCACCAACCAACACACTGCGATGCCTTCACAGACAGAGCATCCTTATTTACTGTAGATAGAAGATCTCTTAAGTTAGATATCAAATTTGGCCACATTAAATTTGTGTTTGGTTGCGCATCGTTGACTCTCGCTGATGATAGTTCCAGGTAAGAAATGTCCAAAAAGCTACTTGAACTATTGTGAAGAGGTTTCCAACGCTGGACTACAACCTCCTTCACTGCAGTCAGGCCTTCCAGCCAGACGTTGCATGTTTTGTCCGTAAGAGAAAGTTCGAAATCATCTTTTAGATAGAAGACGTACAGCAGGGTCTATTGGTAACCGTACAACTCAGCAAAAAAAGAAACGCCCCTTTTTCAGGACACTGTATTTTAAAGATACTTTTGTAAAAATCAAAATAACTTTAGAGATCTTCTTTGTAAAGGGTTTAAACAATGTTGTCCATGCTTGTTCAATGAACCATAAATAATTAATGAACATGCACCTGTTGAACGGTCGAAAAGACAATAACAGCTTGCAGGCGATAGGCAATTAAGGTCACAGTTATAAGAAAATTAGGAAAGTAAAGAGACCTTTCTACTGACTCTGAAAAACACCAAAAGAAAGACGCCCAGGGTCCCTGCTAATCTGCGTGAACGTGCCTTAGGCATGGTGCAAGGAGGCATGAGGACAGCAGATGTGGCCAGGGCAATACATTGCAATGTCCCTACTGTGAGACGCCTAAGACAGCGCTACAGGGAGACAGGAAGCACAGCTGTTCGTCCTTGCAGTGGCAGACCACGTGTAACAACGCCTGCATAGGATCGGTACATCTGAATATTACACCTGAGGTACAGGATGGCAACAACAACCACAAGAACTGGCTAGTCTGGTGTAGTACATGAGGAGGAGATGCACTGCAGTACTTAATGCAGCTGGTGGTGGTACACCAGATAATGAGGGCTACTTTTGATTTTGACCCCCCCCCCCCCCCTTTGTTCAGGGACACATTATTCCATTTCTGTTAGTTACATGTCTGTGAAAATAGTTCAGTTTATGTCTTAGTTGTTAAATCTTTTAATGTTCATACAAATATTTGCGTATGTTAAGTTTGCTTAAAATATAAAAGCAGTTGAAACTGACAGGATGTTTCTTTTTTTGCTGAGTATAGTTCTGCAAGGGTACTAATAACCTTTTCCTTAAAAATCAAAAACCACTGGACATTCCCATACAGTATAAAAGAGCCACGGTTCATGCTGACTAACCAACAAATGCTCTCTCTGCTCAGATTCTCCAGCTAAAAGAGCCTATTTCAGTCTGAAGTGACCATGCAGAAAGTAAAGAGCAGCCGAGGTGACAAGATTCAAACATCTATCCCCGTTGTCAAGCCTGCAGGATTTGCCGAGATCAATTTTAAAAGGATGAGTGATCCCTTCATTAGCCGAGAGTGGAGGGAAGAGACGCTGGTTTTATTTCATCATTCTGCTCCCTGCTGATGAGGGCCTGGAGATCACATTCCTTTGTTATACCTTTATTTCTTATATAACACACCTGACAGGGTGATCATTAATGCGATGGGGGTTCAGGAGGCAGGGTCCCCATGGCCTAATGAACGGCACTTCAAATCATCATGCTCACTTTTTCACCCACATCTGCAAGGAAACTTATCCTGCATAGATCATTATCATTCTTCAAACTCACTAAATTTAACAACTGAGTGATTTTGTTTTGATGAATATTTCTCTCTTTGCACACTGAGCATTTATCCAGCGTTTCATTTCATGTTGTCTGAGTTACACAAAGGGCAAGTGGGATTTACATTACTAATCTTCTGTGACAACTGATTCACATCCTGTGACAAGACACTAGCAGCCGTCACCACTGACTGCAGGCACCGAGCTCTGCATTTCTATTCCTAGGATGCTCATGAGACTCATTCAGCCCTCCACGTCACACAGATGGCAAGTCAAGTTGTGCTAACAAAGAAAGAAACACACCACTAATAGCCTTGTCCATCAGCCAGGGACAGCCACCTCCTGACATCCCATAATTATTATCGCGATTGTCAGGATTCTAATAATAAAGTTAGAATGCCCTGTGGAGAGCCAATTGAAATGTTGCACTCAAGATGTGGAGAGAAGCCATGGCAACATGAAGAGTCCGAGAAAGATGGACAGCAAATGAGCCGCAGAGTGCCAATGACTTTGGCTCAACAGCATTTAAGATGAAGAGAGAACAAAGAAGAGGAAATAACAACAACTTGTGGTAGAGTACAGAGCACTTTGGCATGGTGTAATGCACTGGTAGCCATGTTGGAAGGCAGACAGAAAAAAAGCCAATGGTTTGAACAGTGTCACCAGAACTCAATAAGCAACTGCCAACAGTGTCATTGACATGTTTCCTCTATAAGGGAAATGGTTTCGTCCATTATTACTTTTGGTCATGACATTTGAATCAACACCCCCACGGAATGGGAGATTTACAGTAGCCTCAGCCTACAGAAAACTGCAACTAAACAGAAATGATCTCAAACCTAAGGTCCCAAGGAAATCCCTGATCTACATTACACTCATACAGCAATTAGCCACCACAGGAATCTCTCTCTCTCTGTGTCATATCCCTTGTCATTTTATTCTTGATATTAAAAAAAAACATCTTCTTGTTTTTTCTACTTCTGTAGCCACCTCCTCAAAGTTATGTTTTTATAGTTTGCAACAGCAAATACGTTTGGATTAAACACGTCATACATATAATTAGAACATGTTTTTTAAACAACTCAAAACCACTTGATAAAGGGTAGAGAAATATTTTAGTTTTAGTAAAATACTGAAAGAGTCAGCAACAGTGACATGAGACAAGTGCTGTTTACTTTTCAATATTTCAACCGAAAGCACAATATTTTCCTCTCCTTGACCAAAGTGCCTTTGCACCTATAGGCTACCTCACTCAGGATGTGGATGTGGACCTCGGTCTCCGGTATCAAAGTCCCAAACAGGGTACAACCACTATCCACATGACATCCTCCATATGACTTTGTGTGTAAAATGGGCCTTGAGTAATGAGTACCTTTTAAGACATTATCTTTAATGAATGTCCTGTCATTTTTAAGCCCATGAAAGTATCTGTGTTGTGACGATGACACTTGTGGAGATGCAAATAAATACATAAACTTTAATACAGAATTTAACCAGCTTCCGATTATTGAAAAAAAAAAGAACTTGATAAAAAGTGCATGGATGCAAAACGTAAAACACACATGTAAGAAAGATTCCATAAAATTGTGTAATGCAAATGACAACAGATGTATGTGGGAGGATGCATATGGTCATGCTCCATTATATGATGGGACATGATTATGTGAGAGTCATAGTGGTCAGGATTGCATATTGGTATGAGAAATGAAGCCTTACTGAAGCTAGAAGAAATTATTTTCTCATTTAACTACCCACGTCTGACTATGATTGCAGTTCACTTAGTGGTCGTATCTAGATCAAAGCATGAAGCCGGGACTTGTTTGTCTGCAGATGACATTTACCTTCCGCCTTAATGTCGGCAAAGCTCAATGAAGACGTATTAATCATTTCCTGTACTGCTTTGGCAATATAGGTTTCTGATATGTCATGACAATACAACTTATTTGAATTTGAAAAGTTTGTCAGTCATAAAGCCATGATTCACCTTTTCTATTATACTTTGGTAAACAAGCAACCAACATTATAGACAATTTCCAGAGAAAATGTCATAACTCACAAAATGAGAAGTAAGAGGCATTAAATGTACAGACACAATAGATGAGTAAAAAGATACAATATATATATATATAAAGGCTGGTCTAAACAGCTTGGTCTTGAGATGTCTACATTGTCGGCAAAACAACAAGCAAGACCTGATGGGAAGACCTCAGAGACCTGTCTGTGATCGATGTGTGGAAGCTCCCTGATGTAGGCAGGTGCCAGATCATGCAAAGCTCTAAAGGTGATGACAGAAATATTTTATTGGATTCTGTATGGGGAATCATGAAGAATTCATGACAAAGAATCTGTGACTCATAAATATTAAGGCAAAGCTTTCCATCACGTTATGGGAAAGGCTGGATCGGGTGCAAATAAGAGACTTGTGTTATTAGCATTAAAGATGCCCTGTGGAGTTATTCTGTTTACATTCAGTACATTCAGTACAAAGAAACATTTGTAATTTGTTTGAAAATCTGTATGAGGTTCTGTTTATTTTTGTATCAGCACACGTTACAATTGCTTCATATCTTTTACACCTTACTTTGCTGTTGCACTCAACTGTTTGATTTTGTACATCACTTCTGCTTCGAAACTTTACTTCCTCCATTTATTCTTGACCTTCATAATAAGAGCTTGACAAAACAGTTTGCAACTCAAGAGCCACTTACTAGCTTTTTCTTGAGCATGTTATGGAGATAAATCTGTAGACATACCAGCTCTGTTGGTGTTATGATGATGTGTCACTGTTGTAGATGTTTCATTTTCTACATCACCTCTGTTATTTGTGTTTGTCCACATTTAACAGAAACAACAGACACCAGTCTACATTAAAGAGCAGGAAAGCTTACTAGACAGATTCAAACACAGTTACTAATATGCACTATGAAATCTGAAAACCTTGCCATGAACCAAACTTCATATTAACTAGTTATCTACTGACAATGGATCCTCATAGTAAAATGGCAGTAAAAAATGACAGAATGTAAAAAAATAAAGGGTTACACTTTACTTGAAGGTATCTACATAAGAGTGACATGACACTGTCATGAACGTGTCATAAACAAGTCATAAATGTTTATGACATAACACTTCTTTCAGTAAGTATCATTTGGTTTTTGTCATGACAAGTTATGGTTAGGATTCATGTGTCATGACTGTGTCATTTCACTCTTATGTAGACACCTTAAGTAAAGTGTTACCGAATAAAGATTTTATTTGGAAGAAGGTTGCGGTTTCTGTTTTCTAAAATCCTTATTCGACCATGTTTATGTGTGGACCTGGTACAGTCGCTTACTAATTGGATCTTTTCCTGAGATAAAAGCATCCGCTGCTTGGTTTATCTCCAGCCAGGTGGAGCGCAGGGAAACCTAGCAACAAGCTGCAGCAGACCGAGCTCGTCTCTGCTGCTCTCAGGTTATCAACGACACACTCACAGACATGTGAACACACAAATGAGCATCACTTGCAACTCTCGGTTGGGTAGACAGGACACAGTGTGCCATGGAAAGCAGATTACACACCACATTGACCTGAGCGCATTCCACCCTGTTGATCATTCCAATACAAAAACCCCAGATGGGCATATTTTGGCGATGTTAATGTTTCTAAATTGATCCAATTTTCTATGAGCCTGGCAAAGCCAACCGTATTTAATCCAAAAGCACACAAGCAAATGATTCATCTGTTAAACTGGGTCCTTTTGTGCCTGAACTAAAGACGCACCTTTCAAAGCCATTTGGTTCGTTTATGGTCTGAAGCTTTTATCGCTTCGTTCCTTGTTAGAAAAAAAACAACCTGGACGGAGACAGATAAAATGTGTTGTTTGGTCGTCGCTTCTTTGCAAGCACAGCAGAGCAAGATTTTGACGGGTCATGGTAAATGTTTCAACAGCCTTTTTTCATTAAAGAAAATTACAAATTGCAGGATTGTTACAACCTGATGTCTTGGGGTAACCAGCCGCAACATAACAGGTGCCCCCCCCCCCCCACTCTTCCCATTCCCAAGCAAAGCCAGAACACAGAATTACCAAGTTGCAGTGTATTTATTCAGATGTGAAGCCCCAACACAACAAACAAAACAACTCTAAAATCAACCTAAAAACTTTGTTGAACCAAATTAAGATGTAAATAAAAGACAAAGCTCTAAACTAAGCTTCTAAAACAGGAGAAAAAGGGAACAAACAATAAAAGGACTTCTCACTCCTACTAAACTGCTAAACATATGGCAAAGAAAATCACTAACACCGACACCAAAAGGCGAACAAAGAAAAGAAGTAGCACAAACCTTTTCACTAAAGGC
This sequence comes from Gymnocephalus cernua, assembly GCA_023631565.1. NCBI lineage: Eukaryota > Metazoa > Chordata > Actinopteri > Perciformes > Percidae > Gymnocephalus > Gymnocephalus cernua. The sequence continues at coordinate 6,637,433 of CM042447.1, read as the reverse complement.
TGTTACTCTACTTACAATACAACAATTTACACAACACAGATTAACACAGACGTTTGCTGGGAATGGCAGAGTGAAGAGAAAGGCTGAGTGCTTGTCCGATGGGGCTTAAAATGGCTGCTTTCCTCCAGGCGACCAATCAGAAGGCAGCAATCAGCTCCGCTGGGCCAATCCGGTGTGTGCACCTGTTCTCCATTACCTGTATACTCAGAGGAGATCAGCTGATGCAATGCAGGGTGAGAGACAGACAAACAAGAAAATATGACCCCAGGGTCATAACAAGGATCATTTCTGATTTTGTGATCATGTTTTCACAGTTCGCTGTATAGTACTTCTCATGTTGATTAAACTGTGAAGTTAAAATATGCTTAAGAGATTTAACAGTGTGTAAAGCCCTGAGCCCTATAATGAAGATTTTGTAATTCTCACAGATTCGTGTCTGATGTGTCTGGGAGTTCACTGAAACTCACTCTTACCAAAGCTTCTTCATGATTTGGCATCTAATAAAACTGTCTTGGTGAACAAGTTTGATGTTTCTACGTTTAAACTCAGGGTGAGCACAGTTTGGTAAGCCAACCTCCAGTCTCTCTGAGTAATAAATGCGGAGGTACATAAGCTCAGTGCTATTTCCCACATGCTCTTCTATTTATACTTGATTACATTCAGTATGTACAGTTCTGGTATCAGTAAACTGACACCCACATCATACTGTGTGAATAATGGATTTGGACAAGAATTCGGAATGAAGACGCTGGATGTTGTCAGTGACTGTGCCAGAAGGGAGTGGGATATTTAGTATGAACATTACAGTAACCACACACAGGTCAACAATCTAGTCATCCTGATCACGAAGCAAATGTTGATGAAATTCTGCAGTGTACTTCTATTTTTTCGCAAAGGAAGTAATTAGAAGTAAAGGCTACAATACTGTAACTGTGAAGGATAAATATTATGCATCTGTGTTAATTTGGTTCCTTAAACAAGTCTGTCATAAGCTAAATACCAGTGGTGGAAGAAGTATTCACATCATTTATATAAGTAAATGTACTAGTACCACACAGTGAAAACACTCCACTACAAGTAAAAATCCTGCATTCAAAACCTAAGTAAAAGTATGTATCAGTAGGGTTTAGGGTTGTGCTCATTTTAACTCATTTATATGTTGTAGCATCGCTGTCCTGTGAGAACAATGGATCTCTAAAAACTCAACTGTTCATGGTGTCAGAAAAACAGCCCTAAAACAGCCTAATTTTCCAGCTGATCCAAGAAGCTTTTTAAATACTTCATTTAGCTTAAAGCTTTTCAATGGAAATCAAGTGTTTAACCTTGTTAACATGTCCATATGGTGTTTTTATATGCTACAAAAGACATATCAGGAGGAAACAAGCGGTCAATGCGACGGTTGAGCATTTCCGCCTTGGAACTGCATGGCACCAATGACAGTCATTCAGACAGCCAGGGTTTCATACCACACATACCTAACAAACCAGTTCCATTCATTTGCGGGTGGGGCTTATCATTAGCATAATGCTGCAGGGAAATCATGTTAAACAAAATTTTAATCATAGCAGAGTATTTTTTTTTTGTTACGTACTTTAAAACGTGTCTGGAGGAGGGCTGTAAGAAGGAGGAGAATTTTCTTCTAACATTCAAAATCACCAAATGTGGAGATACGTGGTTCTCACTGAACAGAAAGGGGATCAAAAATTGTTATCTGAAAAGTAAGTCGGTAACTCAGGCTGTCAGACAATGAAGTTACATAACTTGGACATACTCAAGTAAAGTACCTAGAATTTAGTAAATGTATTACATTCCACCACTAAGTACCCAGAATTGTTGAAGTTAAATAGAAATATTACACGCATGAAGATGTGCTCAAAGAGGACAAAGCGTTTAATATGAAAACCTTGTGAAGGATAATTACAGATGAGCCTGTGAGTGGGCGATGTGGAGACTCTTGGTGTGGTTTAAGCCTTACCCAATTCATTCAATTAGCTGTAGCCTAATATACTAGAAGGGGATCAAGCAATATCCCCACTCCACTCTCTGGACGCACAACAAAACGGATCAGCGCTCTCTCTTTGCTCCGCTGACTGATGAGACGTGGCAAGTTTCTGTCATTAATGTAATTATGTTCATATTGAGCCTCCACTGTGCTGTCGGTCTGACTATTGGAGATTACATTACTGCCTCGTCCTGGAAGATTTGTCCTGCAAACAAGAGACACTTCATATTGTGTGTGTATGTGCTTGCACGTGTATGTGTGTTGTTACACAGTTTGAACAGGTACTTGAAGGCGTATGCCATAAACTATTATATTGATTACAGTTTAATGGTTACAAAACAAATTTACTTCAAGTGACTGTACCTTCGTGGCTGACGCTCGCAATAAGTAATGTATTTATGTGACAGCTTAAAGCTCCTCTAATCAATATTTTTTTATTAACAAACTCACTATGTGTATGTGGAAGTGGTCTCTGACTTTGACAAACCCACTCAATCTCCACTGCTCTCATCAACCTGTTTTCAACAAAAAAACTCTGACAAACCCACTGTACGCTAGCAGAGGCCTGTACTACGAAGCAAGAGTCAGGGTTACCGAGGTAACTTCAGGTTCAACCCAGGGTTTTGTGTATCACGATGGTGGGTCACTTGTTACCGGGTTACATCGCCATGGTAACTTATGCTGAACACCTAACTTGCTCAGGAGCAGGTTATGTTTGAGATCAGACATCAACTGGTATAAAAGCACCGCCTACTAACCAATCAATACTCGATTAATAATGGCGTCACCGTTCATAGAAGATCCGGTGGAGCTTGAACAGATAGTGAGAGGTGCGGGAATTATGTATCTTTGTCAGCTTCTTGAGCCATATGTTGCCAATGCGACGGTTTGAATTATATTTTTATATTTGCTCCCACGATCGCGTACCACTGCCAGGGTTGCAACTAAAAGAATAGGCTACAGCAACGAACGTTTATGGAATGAACTATGGTCAGATCTTGTGCCTGACTGATGGGGCAGTGATATTGTTACGCTTGTAATTTACACATTTACAGCATTGGCTATTTTTTGCCAGCTTTCCTTCCTGGGTTTTGCAGCTTGGAATGAGTTCTGGGTTTTTCTGTTTGCAGTTTTTTCCTCCTTTGTTCATCTGCACACCTGCTCTGAATCAGCCTCGTTAGTCCTCCCCTGCTCCCAGTTAGTCATCTCCCTGCCTGTTTTTCAGCCTAATCACCTCATTCCCCTCACCTGAGTTTCTCTGCCCATCTCTCCACCAGCACGTCGTCATCAGACGTCATCATTAGTTTTTATTGAAGTCCTGTTTTCATTTTCAGTTTTGCCTTTCCTGCACAAATCTTGAGTAAAGAGCTGTTTCTTCAAGTTCCTGTTGTCTGCTGGGTTTGAGTCTACTGCTCTACTCTTTATGACATTATGTAGCTTTTAGCTGAATTATTTGTAGTTTTAGGGCGTGCAAAATGTGCTCTCAAATGAGACAATCCTCCCACAAAAAACGCCCATATCAAGTCATTTGTTCAAGCAGCTATCACAACTTATATTTATGTTTATAATGGCAGCGCCCTCTGGCCATAGTAGGTATGACTGGAGGAACATATATACACACATATATATATATCAATGGTATGTGTTTAAGCTTGTTGTGAAGGTCTTCTATTCAAATTTGACCAAAAATAAATTATGCCACTTGAATGGATTCATTTCCACCCAGTGACAAATTTCGTGACATACATCGTTACATACATTGAGAAGTGAAAATGACTTGTATATAATAGCATATTATATAAATAAATATATATATATTAGTTGTTTTTTTTCGTAAGTGAGAGCACAGAGCAAACAGATCTACAAGGGCTCAGTTTGAATATGAAGTGTTGATAGTTGTGTGTGACATCCCCAGATTTAAACAATTGCTTAAGCGTGGGCGTTCCTCTGGGTCCCTGCTTTGGCAATTCTGTTCTAAATCTCCTGCAGGCTCTCGGGATAAACCCACGTGTACAGTAAACACCCCCTCTGCCTTCCATTGTGTTATAACATCATTTCTAGGGGGGGGAGATAAAGAGCTAATATTAGCTCTGACAGTATAAAATTGGTTTCTTATTAAACAGACTCTCTTCTGCTAGTCACCAGAAAACACAACATCAGAAAGGTAGGATGCCATACACTGATTTCTCAGTATTCTGAGGATTGACTAAAAATTGGGTGAAATGAAAACAATTAAGATAGATTATAACTAACCACCTTGTGTCGTACAAATCTCGATCTGGCTAGTGCTTGCGTTTGTTTTGGTAGCGAGTGAAAGAAAGACTCAACTTGTTTTTAATACTATTTCTTTTTTAAACACAGCAGTTTGCAGGACACATAGCAATGAGGTAATGTACGGTATCTATTTGTGGCTATGTAAGATTAAAAACTGTAATATGATGATAGTGAAACAAAATAAACTTTGTTTTAGCCACTAACGTAAATCCATATACTGATGTAAAACCACGTCTCGCCATGTATTTCATAGATAAAATAGACAAATTATACACCTGCCTAGGAGGAACCGGGCCAATTCTGGATCGGTTTCGAATACCTATTCCTGTCTGTTGAATGAGCAACCAAGGTTAACTCGTGTTTTCACCCTTGCTCTATCACTGTCCTTTTAGTCGATATCCACAATCCGCTGGATGACACTCTTTTCGGCTGGATGTCTGTTAACTTCGGCTTTCTTTGTGTTGGAATTTTAAACTCAATTTATAAGGGCTATGGTTAACTGTTCCTCAGATCTCTGCAGGGAAAATCCATACAGCTAGCTAGACTATCTGTCCAATCTGAGTTGTTTTTGTTGCACGACTAAAACAACTTTTGAAGGTACACGTTCCACCAAAACAAGTTTCTTCCCGAGGCTATTTTGCAGCAGCAGTGTGGCTCTGTCCGCTGCATAGCACCGCCCAGCACGATTGTGATTGTTTTAAAGAAATGTCAATAAACCAGAGCACGTTTTTCTCCCTGTCCCTTTAAGCTTTTTCTCTTCATTGACTCTGCCCCAGTCTCAGCCATAACCACATAAAAATATAACATCACAAATAACATTCTCTAAAGAAAAATCTTTAGAGAATAAAAGAAAAAGAAAAATCAACTTTGTAAAATGTAAACATAGGCTCTCCCGGTATGTGTGTGGGAAATTGCACCCGGGGACAGGCATAAAGAATACCTGAATAGAAAGAGCCTACTTGCTACTACTTGCTGATGGTCTCATTTGCTTATGTAGATCATAAAGAGGCATCTGTATTAAATCAAGACTACAAATAACCAGTTCAAAAGCTGCTTTAAGTAATTAATGTTTTCCGATGCTGTTTAGGGTTATTTTATAGTCAACACATTACAGATTGGGGCTTTAATCATAATAACAAACACTGCTGCAGCTGCTGCTAATCGGGACTTTAATATAAGAGTTTTCAAAGCCACATAAGACAGCGGAGCTCAAAGAGGCCAAAATCATCTGTGCCTGGAAACAAACACAGACAAGCTGTATCAACAAAGATACAGTTGGTTCAGGGATATGAGACATATATAATATTGTGCTAACTAAAGCTCTCTTTACTGAGCATCTTGTAATTTTTTGTTTTCCTCACCAGGACTAATCCAAATATGAGAGGGCTCTTGTCTTCAAAATGTGAAATGCTGCAATACATCTGTGAATTTTTTGTAGAAGATGATGACAGGTCGAGAACTCCACAGGTAGACCCGGCAGGTGGTGCTGGATTGGTGCCAGGAAATGACCAACTGTGTGCTTGTCAAACGCAGCACTGGAGGTGTTTGACACGAACATCACAAGACAAACAACGTACGAAAATCCCATGTGACAAAAGTCAAGCACCGATGCAAAGTTTGGCAAGTTTGCTCAAGGTCTGTCTGCTGAAGGATTACGGTTTTTATCAGATGATTAAATACAATGGGGGGGGGTGTCAATCTTCTGATAATAAACTGAGAATAGTATTAATCCTCATTAAATAATTATGATAGAATACATTAGTAATAAGGGAAAATTTCCTGTTTTAAACAAAAATGAAAACAATGTGAAAAACAGGATAAAATATGGATGGTGTTTCAATTTATTTCTAGAAAAAAAGATCAAGGTTATGCACAACACAAGCTAAAAAACCCTTAAAGGCCACACAACCGAACATGGTCACATCAGAACGATCAGCTGCCGTCTAGACAGCTCGCTCCTGCTCCAGTAAACCTGACTGCTGTGTTAGAAAGAAAGAAATGAAAGAAGTGAAAGAAATGCTGAATGCTTTCTGCTGATGTCTTCTTGTAGCCTGCGGGGATTTTATATGTGATAAGCCCTTCTCGCTCAAAAGAGGTGTTTCTTTTTTTCCTGTCAAGCTGTAAAACAACCATTCAAAACAGGACTCAACAGGTTACAGCCACCTGGTACACTGAAATGATTTCTTATGGTTTTATAACGTTCAGAAATCCACTCATTTGCTGCAGTGTTTTTGCAGAAGTCCCTTTTGTAGCTTGTCACAAAAATGCATGGAGCAACACAAACACCTCTCTCAGGCCACTAACCCAGTCAATAGGTCTCTGTAGAGTCTAATCCCAGTGACTCAGTCATAGTTACTGTTTGTGTCAGAAATGTTGACAGTGTGCCTACTACTTGGTGCACATCCGAATAACACTGGCTAACAGTAAATACTGCAGCACATTGGCACACTGAATAATAATAATACATTAGACTTATATAGCGCTTAAGATAAAATATTGAAATGAAAATTGCAAGATTAGAGTCGACAAAAAGTAAAAGCTGGGAAAGGCAAGTATTAAGAGGTGGGTTTTTTAGGGCATTTTTGAATGATGACAGTTAGGGGGCATTTTTGATGTGGTTTGGTAGTGAGTTCCACAGGGAGGGAGGCAGCGGCGACTGAGAACGCCCTGTCACCCCAGGTACATCGCTTGGTCCTGGAGATTTGCAGGAGGCTGGCATCAGCAGACCAGTAGTCTATATCCACGACGTTCCACTTCTGGGATTGTTCAGGTGTCTTTCATTTCGGGCGGATATCTGTTACCTTCCGCTTACTTTGTGTTGGCATTTTAAACTCTGGTCCATTTCTGAGGACTATGGTTAACTGCTCCTCAGATCTCTGCAAATTAAATCCAGACAGCTAGCTAGACTATCTGTCCAATCTGAGTTTTCTGTTTTCTGCACGACGTTGAACACATGTTCCACCCAAACAAGTTCCTTCCCAAGGCTATTTTGCAGCGGTACCATGGCTCCACAGGGGGGGCCTATCGCCACCCATGACGATTGTGATTGGTTTAATGAAATGCCGATAAACCAGAGCACTGCAGCACTGCCTGGCTGCTCATTCTTAAGTAATAGCACATTGCGATGCAGTGGTATTGATGGATGAAGGTTGAGCCACTGATTCATCTCATCCTCTCCTTAAATATTAATAGCTGGTAGCAGCAGTAGCATCGGACACACAGACCGCAGGTCAGCGACAACACTGTAATGCTTTACAGGTTTGGCCTCCGGTTGCCTGTGTCAGTTCTGTGGCAGCCTGTCAGTGCCTGCTGAAGTGCCCTTTGGCTTTTCCCTTTATAGCAGCAGTACTGAGACAGCAGATACACCAGGGCAGGGGTGATTCTAGGATCAGACCTTTAGGGGGGCTCAGCCCCTAATGAGAATGTGACACGGATACAGAAGTGCATGCTAGTGGATGCAAAAGTGTTAACCCCCCCTCCCCACTAAATCAGTAACTTCATTAGCCGATAATCTCTGAACTAGCTACTGAACAACGTTTTTTTGACACTACATTACATTACATGTCATTTAGCTGACGCTTTTATCCCAAGCGACTTACAATTGCTTTATATGTCCACTGCGCCATCACCCCTATTAATACTATGATGGAACTAAACCTGACACTTTATAAGTCACAGTAATAACGATCAATTTGACACAATGTTCTAATTCAGCCATTTTAGTTGCTTACGTTTAAATTTGGGTTCTAATCTGCGCCACGAAATTACCAATTTCTTCACAACCGCACTCCTGCTCTCCCTCTGACAGATCAGATAGAGACTCAGCCAAAGGTGGGAGTCTGGTACAACCACCTCTGATTGGCCAACACTACGTTTCTGTTAACCCTTTCCTTGACTGGGGCTTGAACCCCCTAAAAAGGGTCTAAAATCGCCAATGCACCAGGGTGAACAAGAGTTTCACATTCCATGCATGGCATATATAAATCCATCGCATATGGTATTTTGAAGATTTTGTTTTTGGTGTTCAAAACCCTTCCAAGGTCAAGAATACCCTTTAAATCTCTCAATATGTAAAGCCAAGCATGGACAATAAGGCCTTAAAGTCTTCAGAGGAATGGAAACATGAACATCTATCACTATGCCAACTCAGCAGATTGTGTGATGCAATCTATAGCTCCAGAACATCAACTAAATGGACCTTGTCGTGGATATGTTTCATCATCTAAAACCTCTTGGTTCAGAAAGATGATAATTATGGTTAAAAGAAACAAACGCTGACTGCTGGTAGGAAATGGGATGCGAACATCAGTCTGTGTGACACATCTGATATATTATAGGCCCAAATATCCATCACAACCTCCCCAATAAGATTAGAAAACAGATACTGCAAACAAGCCAATAATTGAATCATTAAATCAATACAGTTGTTTCTCAGGGAGATTTGCTCTTACAGTAGTTTGTTATACTGACTGTAATTGCAGGTTTTTCCTTTTCTTCTCCTACACTGCTCGTGCATTAATTAGCTTGTGTGTGCATGCAGCAAACTGTGGGACATGAATACAATTTTGAATCTCACCTAAGCTACAGAATGTCTCAGACATGCCAACACAGATATTCTTCCGTCAATGGGATTCTATCGAAGCCATGCATGTACTCTGTCATATTTTAGCGTGCTTGCAATTACCCCCTAACCTCAATAATGTAATGGCTTACTGGGTTTCCCAGGCGACTAGTAATCTCCAAAGTTACTTCATTAGCAATTATACATGAAGGAGAAATGGTGAGAGTCGGGTTGTTGTGAGAAACAACTGTCCTTCGTTTGCTGGCATTGATGTTTGTGAAGGAGAAGGGCAGGGGGATTGCAGTGTGCAGCATTAGCTGTGGGTCAAAGACAGGACCTCGGCTCATTATTTCCACTCACGCCTTCAGCACCACACTGAGGGCAGCGCGCCTCACAGACACCTTGATTAGCTTGACAACTGGCTGCGTGTCCATCAACATGCAGAGCTCTCAGGTCCGATAAAAGGTTTGGGTGGTGGAGGCTGTGATGGATTCTGGGAAGGACAAAAGGGGGAAGTGAGCGGACATCCAGTAATTGTGCTGGCGTTGTGCTAAGACCTGTTGGCAGTGATTTCGTTTTGAGACAACAAAGGGGAGGATGCAGCCCTTCTGCCACCTTTTGTCTTTGAAATAAAGTTTTATTATCAAGTGTGGTGAAAACGGTGAAAAGTATCGGTAACACTTTAGTTGAAGGTATCTACATAAGAGTGACATGACACTGTCATGAACACATGAACCCTAACCATAACCTGTCATGACAAAAACCGAATGACACTTACTAAAAGAAGCGTTATGTCATAAACGTTTATGACGTTTATAATGTTTATGACACGTTCATGACTTATATAGATACCTTCAAGTAAAGTGTAACCAAAGTATCTAAGTGCATGCTTCTGATTGGGTTCAATATGTAGGAGGAGTTTGCACAGCGCCTTGAAATGGCGAAAAAAGATCATTAACACTGTGAGTGTAAGTGCCTCCAGGGACTGTAGATGAAAACTAGCATTTTGGCTAATTCTGGCATATTTACAGAAATGTTTATTTATATGCACTGTCCCTGTCAAATAAAGATTAAATCAAGTACTTCGGTACTTTTACTTGAGTGGTAGTTTGAAGGCAGGACTTTTGCTTGTAATGGAATATTTTTACATTGTTGTACTTTTACCTAAGTAAAGGATCTGAGCACTTCTTCCACCATCGCTCATGTTTAACTGTAAATGGTGGTTTGACTTTTGATATCTAAACATTTAGGGTCCAAAAATTAACTATCTTACATTTTTGGTTCAATAAAACAAAAGGAAAATCTAATTAAACTCTAGGGCATTTTAAATTTATAATCTCAAAGATCTCAGTTTCCTTCTCTTTTACCCTGTCGATAAGCGGAAATTGCAGCCGTGTTTTTGGATCTCACTTTTACTTGTTTTTGAAGTTTCATCGTCCGTAGTCATCGCTCTTCTCTTTGTTTGTTCGGCCATAGAGACCGGGAAAAAATGATACGCCGCTTCACACACAAGTCAGTTGAAGAGCGAGTGGGAATGTCGCAATGGACAGCCAGCTCATAATCCTGTAAATGCAAGGGCTTTAATCAGTGGACCATAGCACAATTGTGTTACCTCATTCTGACTTAACAGACATTTAAAATAAAAATCTTTAAGATGATAAGCCCACTCCCACAGTTGCTCTAAACCCTGTTGAAACTGCTTTTTGTTTTCAAGCTAAACTTTGTAAAAAAAAAACTTATCCCAGGCTGCACTCATCCTCAAAATGGTTTTAAAATGTCAGAGATAAAGCCAGAGAGACACACACACACACACACACACACACACACACACACACACACACACACACACACACACACACACACACACACACACACACACACACACACACACACACAAATCTATATACCAAATCACAAAATAAAAAGAAGAGAAATAACGATGAGGAAAACAGTTTACTGTTCTGTTTTCCTCATCATAATAAGCAGACATATTCACAATGATGTTCAGCAAGGGTTTGCTTTTAGAAACTGACCTCTAATGATCTTATTTTTACATGTGTGTATATATATTTCACTTATCAGCTGGACATGAAAATGAATACATGTGTAATGAGACGGACCATATGCAGCAGTAATAATGCATTTTAAGGGTTCCTTTATTGAGCTGCAGTCAGAAAAAGTAAAATATAGTGGCAAACAGTAATTTCGAGGACCAAAGGAAAACGCATCAAGCTGAGTACACTGCACATGGGTACAATGAGGACCTGTCTCGCCAGTGAGCAATTTTGATTATGAGCAGACAGAAGCCTTTTAGAGATGCGCCTCACTCCCTGTCTTCGTTGCCAATTTTATTACAGCCAAGTGGTCTAACAGTGACATGAATCTTTCTGACACAAGAGCAAGAATGTTAAAAAAAAGAAAATTGATGACACAGTTTTTAATAAAATTCAGAGTGCTTTCAACTCTGAACTTTTCCTGGTCACCTACAGCTTTGAACCTTTGATCCTCATATGATAACAAGTCCTGTTCTGTGATCACAAGAGGCATGTGGGCTTAAAATGTTGTGATATGCTTGGTAAAAATGGCAAAAATAGGACTGACAAGTGGGAATCATGTCCAGCACTGCTTGTTCATGAACCTTCACACACAATGGAACATTGTGGCATTTTGTAATATTTGCAAGCACCTTAACAATAATAGACAAATCTCTAACTGACTAATACACTAACTGGTAATACACTAACTATGGACATATACCTCTAACAACCCCACTTTAAAAAATCCAAACTAGTCGTTTTGGAAAAACAAGTCTAAAGTGACATGCCAGTCATGTTGTACTTACAGTGACTGCAGACATCTGCATGTTAGCAGAGAATAAAATAACGTGCTTCCACCGTTGGTGAACATGGCGAACATGATGAGCATTATGTATCTCACAGAGGCAGAAGCATGGCTGTAGATTTTTAGTCTAGTTTTAAAGTATTCATCATCATCATAATTATCATCATCGCAATGCTTGTTTCTCTCAACCTGTCAGAATATCTTTTCTGTGCTGTTCTGATGATGATAAAAATTCAGTCAGTGCAGTCGCCATTATTTCTGTGGGTTTCATCAAATATGTATTAAAGTCATTTTCAAGGTTCTCTTTTGTTTTTCTCACCTCCAGTTCATCTTCACTTATTCATGTTTTCAACAACAGGAAGGGATGTTTGATAATGCATTATTGCTAAATACAATCTGATCAAATAAAACAAGTCAGCAGTTTGCCTAAAAGGAAGATGAACGTCAAAATCACCCATGAATACAGCTGTCACCACCAAATATTGTCAGTTTAAAACCATTTGAAAGCCTGACCAGTATTGTGGATATAAATTGATTTTGTCATGTTGCATCTCATGGCTAACAAGCCCTAAGTGATGTTAGACAATCGTACCATGCAGAACAACTGGATTTCCTGGTGAGCCTCCCCCCGGTTTTCAGTGGCCCCATGTCTCCGACCCTGTCACTTTCAATTGCTTGTATTTGCAATTATGTGCTGTTTACTTCTGTCATTCCCTTTAGCTGTGGCTAGATGTTTATGTAACGCAACATACGATGCATGATCATCAGCGCTGCTGTCTCCCTGAGAGAAATCAATTTGCCCCAATGGGTCTCGCCTTGGCCTTTCCAATAGCTCAATCCTTTTTCTTTCTTCTCTACGTGGCATGTGTTCTCCAACCTGTATGGGTGAACAGTGGGAGTCCCTTCATGGTTACTAACTAGTGAGGCGACCCACCCTTGCCCACAAAACCAAAACAGTTTGAAGCTTATTCTTTGTGAAACATGGCGCACAGAGACAAAATATACTGAAGCAGCTGGATGGTGCTTTTGGGTTCAAATTGCTCAAATAGTATTTTGCATAACATTTAGCAGATTAAGTGTGCCTGTGTGCAGTCCATTACGTAAATGCTGTCAAAATGTTTACATAAATCTTTCAAATACATTCACAGGTCAATCGGAGGGATGGTCACAATCACATTCCTATCAGACACATGCCATCTTGCATCTCACTTTACGCCCTTATTGGACAAATTTCATGCACATGCGACATGACCATGACTTCCCGGTGCGCTTCGCTGCACAAGGCGGGCGGGAAATCTATTAACCTTTAAGGCAGCAGGAGAACCTCCCAGCTAGCCAGGAGAAGAGCAAATGCAGCTCTATTTAAAGGTTAGGGGAGATGTGGAGTAACAAACACAGACTAACAGGAGTGGAACGGGGGTTTAGTTGCACTGGGATATCTAGAAACAGAAATACACAAATTACTGTTGAAGCACACCATGGTGTTTGTATGTGTTCTCATCAGTTTGTACTCTATCTCGGGTGGAACAGAGAAGCTCTCCATGGTTGAACCTTTTCACCTTTCCACATCACTCTGAGGCTGTCACAATGTTTGAATATGCAGATGAGCATGCAGCATTGTTGAGAGTCAAAACGGCATCTAGGAGTAAGATTACCAGCGTTGGTGAAATGCTGCAGTCTAAAGAAATTACAGCTTGACACTGATAAAACCAGGGCGATGGTGATACATTTTACACAGATAAGGATGGAAATTGCTACATTTGTCATCAACAGTCATACAATAGAGAGTATTCACAATTTCTCTCCCGTTCCTATGATTCAGATTCAGAGAAATTGTATTCCAAATTCCAAGGCAGGATTATCCACACAGTTTTATAGCGGAGGCATCTGCTTTGCCTAAAATAAAGAGTGCCTCCGCTAACGTCAGAAGAAATTATACGATTTTCTATGAAAATAGGCATTTTCAGCTTCAGGGAAGATGATAAATGTGGCGCTACATCACACAGCAAAGGCCACATATTTTATTAGCAAGGAGGTTTCTCTTTTTAAGAAAATGGAAATTTGTCTTTGAAATAGCTCGTAAAAAAAGAGTATTCACATTCAAAGTCCTTAACTGGTGGTTTATAATGTTAATTGTAGTAGAAAGGTTTGACTATTGATTATTGAGACTATTTGCAGCAGCTGAGGCTAAAGAGAATGTGCTGACCTTGTCACATGCTTTAAGAAGTCATGAGAAATGAGGTGTTGCACAGAATTGAGCTCAGTGCATCTTCCACTGCTGCCACTCACACCACCAGAGTGGTTGGGAAGATGCAGAGATTACTGACTATTTACACCCTGCAATCATCCTCTTAGAGATGCTTCCCTCAGGAGGGAAGGATGCAGAGTGCAGGACCTCTTGCTTATTTAACACATACAGTATCCCTTGCGAGTTCTTGACCTTTGAAGTAATCACTTATGTTGCCATAATTTAAATGTACTTAAACTACATATAAAAATGCATTTTATTTGAGGCACTTTAGAAATGTAATTTAAGTATTTATTTATTTTTGCCTTTTTTCCGTAACCTGGGAACATTTGTAGTGTGCACTTAGGTATACTGTATATTTATTGTTGGAACCAAAGTGGTATTTTACTGAGCACTTTAAGCACATTTTCACAATGTATTTACATTCACTATGCTGAGAGTTTGGGTTTTTATTGAGTGAAGGTTTTCTTTCACCCACACTATTTTATTTTTTACTAATAAAGCCCTGAAACTTGAAAGTGAATGTTAAATCTTGCAGTTTCCTTTTACAGGTTCACCCTAATTAACAACAGACAGCAGGTGTACACAATATAAAGCAATAACAGAGCAATAACTCTGGAGTCACCACTCTGCTAATTGGCAGAACTAAAGCTATTTACCACATGCAAAATGTATAATTTGGCAATAAGAAGAAGATAATCAATCAGGTGAGACTTTGTTGCAGAAATGCAAAATGTACATATGCGATATGACATGTACAGGTATTTGGAGATTAGACTCCATCGACAAGTCTCCTGAAAAAATGTACGCTAAGCTTCATTTAATGTCAATTCAAGTAAATGCATAGCTGACATTGGCTACCTGCAAGTGTGTTGCACCCATGCTGTCAAAATAACAACCAGCAGCTACTGACAAGAGAAACATTCATCCACAACAATTCAGGGAAAGCTAACACAACATGCTATACAGTACACACATTAAGGATTACAAGCAAAGCCTATTTCTTTATCTATTAAACGTGCCAGTGAAGCAGCAGCCAGAGTCCCATTGGACTGGATCAGAAAGAGCAAAGCCTCCAGGAGAAAAGGACAGCCAACAGGTATGTATGGAGGCAGAGTAACATGAAGGTTTAATCAAATGAATCAGGGTCAATATAACAAGATGCTTGAAATGAAAAGTGATACTGGAGAAGCAGTTTTAATTGTATTGCGTTGCCTCTTCCAGATGGCATGGCTTCTGTAAGTCTAAGTGAGTAAAGATCATTCTTTTGAAAGCCTGGAGTATAGGAAGAGTAAAGTTCTATCTATAGTGTGTGCTGTACATAACAAAACGAGAACTTTTCCATGCCGATGGTTATTTCTAAGTCCAACCATGGAGATCAGAAGCGAAGACATTGTCATTTTGAATGGTTAATGAAGAGAGTAAATGTCTTGATCCTCTGTGGTTCCCTGCCCTAGGCCATATAAAAATGTAATGAGATTTTTAATTGATAGCTCTGCATACCTATCTGATATGGAAGGCATGATCCCTCACACATGCAGTAGGCAACGCTTCAAATGACTTTTCTTCCCATTTTATGACACTGTGTGTAGCAGTGTGTAAAACTACTAGCATTACCCCCAATGGTGGTGGATAAAAGGCCATTTTGAATCCATCACTTTGGCAATCCCACATAAAAATGCTTCAGAGGTTTTTGGAGCACTTAACTGAAATTCAAAGAAAGCATTCAGTCAATGTTGCAGTCACAGCTGCTTTAAGACCCAGACTGTCATGGTTGCGATTTTCTGTTTCTTGTTTTATTGTGTTAATTCATTCCCCGTTTCCTTGTTGTTTACTGTCCCTTGTGTTCTCTGTTGCGTTTTACCCTGTTTTCATCCTTGTGTATGTTATGCTTCAGTTTCCCGTTTTATTTTGTAGTCTGTTTCTCCCATGTCATGTCTTGTTTTACTTCCTGCCTTGTGTTTTCCCGCCTTTGCGATTGTCTGCCCCGCCCTGATGTGTTCTACCTGTTCCTGAGCCTTCGTGTCACCTGTCCCCTGTTCACATTGATAACCAGTTAGCTGCAGGAGCAAAATGGAACTCTTACGGGGGGGGGGGGGGGGGGGGGCTACCTACCATTTTCACCAACAAAGGAGGTGGTCATTAATCTTAATGTACCGTTCTTTTGTACTTTTTCAAGTGAGATATACTGTATATCACAGAAAAACCCTGGTTTTACTTTTTATTGCCCTTTTTGAGACAGAACATTGTTTTACACTAGGGCTGTACAGGAATGTAATTTCTTTATTTTCAAAGCTTCTATTGAGGTTTTCGAATTAAGCTTTGAATATCTGTCGTCATATTTAATGAGGTTATCACCCTAAAAAAATTCTTTAATGACTATAACGCATCAGTTTCATCAAGATAAATACATATTGGCAGCAGGCTGATCCAATATGGGCCTAATATAATGATAAAATAATAATCCCACCCTGAGGCTTATTACATTATATATATATATATATATATATATATATATATATATATATATATATATATATATATATATATATATATATATATATGATAGAAATGGAAATAAAATAAATCAGAAAAAGATTTTCTTTGACTTTACGAGTCGTTGACAATCCTATGCAGCAACCACTGGAATCTAATTCTTAAAAAAAAAGTATAATACTATAATAATAATAATATTGTTGAATAACGCGTTAAAAAAATAATGCAGATTAATCCATTCCATATTGACCTTTCACTCTGAGCCGTTCTAGCCACCATTCGTAAAATGAAGGAGGGAGAGGCAACAGAAACATCGCTGCACGAGACACTAGTTAACACTACACTCAACAGCAGGCAACGTTAGCCTTCCGCTAGCTAGTAGCTGGATTAAACACAGTTGAAATCATAGACAGTTAAAGAAATGGACAAAGTCACATCGTTGCTTTTGACGGAGACCAGTGAAGTCTATTAAAAGCACTTTTCTGGTGAGTGCTGAGCGTTACTGCGTAGCTGCAAACTGAGCTTGCCGACGTATATGTGACGTGAGCAACGTGTCTGAACGTTGTAAGTCTTCTGGTAGCTGTGCAAGAGAAATCTCAATCATTCCCAATCTTGCAGAGACGGAGAGCGTAGGTATATGTAAGGAGATAACATAGGCACAGGCTAATTATTGCTAACTAAAATGCTAGTTAACATTAGTAATTAAACTAAACAGCTAATGTAAGTCGAAACTGCCTGCGAGCTTCTCCTGTACTATACGGTAATTCATCTACTATGAGACAGTAGGTTGCGTGGTTATGACACAATCGTTAGACTATTTTTATAAAAACGTCTGCTACGGAGCCGTAACGTGAGATACAAAGTAATGGAGCCTTTTATACATTGTCGTGTTTCTTTAGAAATAAACAGTGGTCAAATGAAGTCTTTAAACGCTTCAGATGTAAAGTTATTGGCTGTCAAAGTCACGCCAAAATGAATGGCAGTCAATGGAATGCTAACGGCGGGTGAGTGCTTCGTAGCATTAAAATGGCGCCATAGCGGCTTTGCTCTGTGGAGGCAGGCTTACCCCCTTGGTTTAAATGCTGACAGCTAACGCTAAATGGTGTAAAGTTTGACTGTGTTTCTGCCGTTGTCGGAAAAACACAGACGGAGACGGTGCGGTCAATGAAACTGGTAACCTACAGCCTCGCGGTGCATTCGTAGTTATTGTAAAATACCCTTTTGAATTTTTTCCTCAGCATATTAGGTCATATTGTTGATTGTTATGGTCATTATTTGAACAGTGAAAATAATAATAAAAATAGTTTTTTAGCTTTAATGTCACTAATGCTGATTATTCATTGATTAATATTGAAATATTTAAAATACTTTCACAGCAAAAATGTATTAAAATGAAATTAATTTAGATTAATTAATCACAGAGTCTGTAATTAATCGATTGACAGCCCTAGTATAAACTGAATGAATAGACAGAATAGGCTGTGCCCCATTTGCATGTTTATTTAGAATTTGAATGTCAATGTTATCATTAAGCTTTGAAATATTCTGTACAGCCCTACTCTGTACACAATAGAAAAAGAGTGAATGACACATGTTCATACATAACCAACAAGTTCGGTGATGGTTGAAATGCTGGCCAAGTTTGACAGATTCATCTGCTTGATGGATTTGTTGATAAAACTGATGATAGAACACACTGTTTTGCTCGGGTACAGTTTTTCATAGCTCACACCTGTGAGGACTGCAGAATCTGCCAAAATAATATAAATAGGATTATTGGTGAATTGGATTCGGTCCTGAAGTAGGAATCATTTTAAATTACTTTCAAAACAGCATTAAGAATTGGACAGCCAATTGGACAAGGAAATACATTAAAAAAATCATTTCTCGTTTCTCTTGCAGCTTTGGTAGTTTTCCTTTCTATCGTTGCTATTTCTGTCTGACCCCCTCCTCAAACCTCTGCTCCCTTAAAGCACTGAAAGTGAAATAAAGAAGAACTTGACAACCCAGATCGCTGGTTTTCACATCCCTGCCCTATCCATTCCCCAAACCCATTACCCCCGAGTCTGATAATCCAGTCCGATAAAAAGGAGATAGACCAAGACTCAAGCATGTCTCTGTTGGCTGTGATTACACATCAGTGTTATCCCTTTCTCCTGCTTTGGCCTTTTGTCCCAGGTGATGTCCTGATGAGCTGCTTTTCCCTATGGGCACGCTATCTCTGCGGCTCACCCATACAGAGAGTGCAGACAGCCAGATAGGATGATTGCCTGCCTACAGGAGACCAGAGCCAGAGGCAAGACAGGGTGTCATCAAGTGTGCAATTTTTAGGGTTGTTTCACAGACTTGCTGTTCGTTTGAGGCAAGAGAGAATCAACAAGTGATGTAAATATATTTGGAGGCTGGCGACTTTTTAAGTATTTGATTTTTATTTTCTTATGTTGATTTTCTTTAAGTATTATACTATAGTACTATAATCCACAGAAGAGATGTTTTGCTTCTCAATATTTTAATTTACAGATATTTTCCTAAAAAGATAGCACAACTGAACACCATGAAGAATGAGAATATAGCTAACACAGTGATCTTTGAAGTGAGGGTGCAAAAACAAGACAGTGTAAGGACAGCATAACAATCAATTTTAGTAAAATTTGTTATTTTCTCAATTAATTGAAGTGTTTTTTTTCTTGCTGTTGTTGAAACCAACTTATGAAACCAAACCTATGTCCTTGAGATCTATAGTTGCCAAAACTTAACCAAAACTTACTCATATAGGTGGCATTAATCTGGGGTAAAACTGGTCTGATCAGGAGAGACGGCATTCATCCCACTCTGGACAAGGCCGCACTCATATCTAGAAATCTGACCGAGTTTATAAACGTTCCTTAACCATGACAACACAGAGCTGCGACCAGGAAGCAGAGCTGCAGTCCAACACACCATTCTGAGCTTCCATTTGAGCAGTTACCCCATAGATATAGAACAATATCTATGGGTTAACCACCCATAGTTCCATAACAACGGTGTCTGTCCCCCCAAATCAATTAAATCAAAAGTAAACAAAAGAGGAGTTATACACAAAAACCTAATACAAATTAAAACCACCACTACTGTAGTAGAAGAACATAATAGGATAATTCAATGTGGACTTTTAAATTTCAGATCTCTGTCTTCTAGAGCAGTACTAGTAAACAATTAGTTTGTTATTCCTTGCTAAACCTAAACTAAATTATAACTATAATTTAACGTTTTGCGTTTATCTCACTACTAGATTTGATTGGTTTCAGTCAGAGTGTACAGTACATAAACCCACTCACTCATTTAACCACACCCTCAAACTTGTATTTAATAGTGTTTCCACAGAATCCTATATTATCAGACAATTCTTTAATAATTTTGTATTACCCGACTATATGACACTTTTAAGTTAACTTTAGTCCCTCACAAATTGAAGGGGAATTAGCACCTTGGTAGCACTCCCAAACCTGCAAATTAAAACTTGGAAGTAAATGGCGTTCCACCAATCTGGAAGAATCTCGTTTAGACTGGCAAGCCCTCAGACTTGCCAGAGCAGCTTATTAGTCATCATGAATAGAAACAAATAAGAACATCCCAAGGTTTCTTTTCAGCACTGTAGCCAGGCTGAAAGAGAGTCACAGCTCTATTTAGCCCTTTATTCCTATATGATATGACTTCATTAGATTCTTTAATGATGAAATTATAACAATTAGAGATAAAATTCATCACCTCTTGCCCTCAACTTCTAACGGTTAACCTTTAAACGCAGACACAGCTTTAAGACCTGACATACTTAGACTGCTTTTCTCCTATTGACCTTCACCAATTAACGCTAAAGCCCTCCAATTGATCCAGAATGCTGCAGTGCGTGTACTGACAAGAACTATGAAAAGAGATCATATTTCTCCTGTATTAGCTTCTCTGCATTGACATCCTGTAAAATCCAGGATTGAATTTAAAATCCTTCTTCTGACCTATAAAGCTCTTAATGGTCAGGCACCATCTAATCTTAAAGAGCTCATACCTGTAGTACCCTATTGCCCCACTAGAGCACTGCGCTCCAAGAATGCAGAGTTACTTGTAGTTCCTAGAGTCTCCAAAAGTAGAATAGGAGCCAGAGCCTTTGGCTATCAGGCTCCTCTCATGTTGAACCAGCTCCCAGTCTGGGTTTGGGAGGCAGACACCATCCCAACATTTAAGAGTAAGATTAAAACTCTCCTCTTATCTCCTCTTTGATAAAGCTTATAGTTAGGGAGTGTTCGCCTAGACCAACGGGGGAAGGTGTGTAGCGACAGTCACATTGTAGTCAACAAATCCCATTAAAGGACCTAAACCAACAATCCAACCGTGTCTGTGGCACTCAGCACTGAGCCCACTGAAGATGTTAATCCTTAAAAAGGGGTCATTATTATATAGTGTTATTGTTAAAATGGCTCAATCATTCCTTAAAACAGATTGGCACTTTAGTTTTTAGCAAAGGTTACTCAAACTGGAATTAACAATGTTTTTGTTGGTAACTATTTTCAACTGCATCTTTTACATTGTATATTTAAATTAATGATGACCAATTTATGATGCTTTGTTCAGTTTATTAATTGGTTAAATCATTACCAAGCCATGCTCCAGACTGGGAAGCATGGACTTTTTCTGAGTGAAAAGGTGATCTTCACATCATGTGTGTCTATCACAGCAGGTTCTGTACACAACAGGTGTTGCATAACATAGCCTTATGTAACTGCCATGGTGCATCTTAGCCTTGCCTTTTATTAATAACCACCCAGCTAATGTTGTGCCTCCATATCGCCTTTAAAAACCTTGGGAAAATAAAGCATAAGACTTTGATGCTGAAAAGGAAGAAGAGTCCATCAAAGGAAGCTTCATTCAGGTTCTATTTTGTGCGTGGGCGAAGTTAAGAATGGATCACAGTGTTTGTCAGGGGTTGTCAGTGTAGATAGACAATGAAGTGCAAGTAGCTCTCCAGCCGTGTTTGTCTGGGTGTCTGCACAGTTGATTTCTGTAAAATGTAACTCAGGATTTTAATTAAGTTGATGAGTGCTTGTGACTTTATCGGGGCTTATGTGTTCCTGTCTCGGGGCACACTGTTGCATCGAACAAATAACAAGTTATGGTCATTTCTCTTTTTTCTCTCTCTCTCTCTCTCTCTCTCTCTCTCTCTCTCTCTCTCTCTCTCTCTCTTTTGGGGATTATCTGATCTAGTTGTTTAGCTTCCGGAATGTCTGCAATGGGACTTACATCATAACTGGAAAGAAAACTCATGATATTATTGTGTCATGCTTCTTCTATCCAGTGTTATTTAAATTTGTCAGCTCAGAGCATTATTTTTAATCAAGCCGATCACATTTTATTCCACAAAATGTATGAGACATCAACAAAAAGAGGGTATTTAAATAATTTAACTCTCCTTAAAAAAAGAGGGGGACCAATGTATACCTCTGTTTTGGCTGATGTGAGGTTATCACGCCATTCATCTTAGCATGCCATTGGTTTATTCTCCAGAGGATCACACTAACACGCACTCTCCACATCCCTGCAATATTCTCAACCGCGCCACTGAGAGCGATGTGGTTTGCTCTAAATTGTGTTTAATTATAGCTCTGTGGATATGAGGAGAGTCTCTCCGGTCCATCCCGGTATCTATTGAACATCCAGGTCACCATGACAACAGCTCAATCAAAGACTAACACCACTGAATTATTGTCTGCACTGAGATAATCTCTGGACAGAGGAGAGGAATTGATCAGCCGCGATACTTTACCCCATACCATGAAAGAAATATATATATAGAAAAGTATGTGTCACTTTGACAAAGACAACAACAGAGGGAGATACTTGCAATATCTGCCTGTGCACCTTTTACTATAGACTATAAATTAATAATTCATGTTGCACAGTATTCAAATGCAGCTCGTTTCCTCAGGAGTAACATTTGGAGAGGGGGAAAATGTAGTGGGAGGTGATGTGAAAATATATTCATTAATGTGAAGAAGAAGGAAAAAAATCAAATGCCATGAATTATACAGCAACATTTCATTCCCATCTCCTGGTAGGAGTGAAAGCATGTTATTGATTAGTCCATTTGAAAGAGAATACATTAGATGCAAAGCACACGCTGCTGTCTGGATGTAGGAGGGAACAGCATGTATGGTTTTATTATTTAAAAGAAAATCTCTCTTTCTCCCTTTTGACGGTAAATATCGTGATGAGGATGTCATTCTTATTCTTTTCAAAACTCAGGAAGCTGCAGTGAACTGTAGCCACACCAGCCCACATTACCACACCCACGTAGCCCCACCCACGGACACGTGTATTCACTAATTAAATAATATAAGCAGTACCTTATGTAACAGATTTTTAAATATTTAATGTAAATAACTGGCAATGTTCACTACTTTTTTTTTTGCACGTTTATATCAAATTTACACATACTGCCTATTTATGCCGTTTGTGTGCTGTTACTGTTCTGTCACTGTCTGTGTTTCTGTTTGTTTGTCCATGCTTCTCTCTGTTGACACTGTTATTGTCTGTCTATTTTAACTATCTAACTATGGCTGCCTGTGATTATACTTCAGGGTTTTTCCTTGCTCAGAATTAGCCTTTGGGGGAACACACAAAGCAGGGGGGGTCTGGGGATCCTCCACCAGGAAATTTTGAGGGTAAAATACTTCAATTTCTGTATTCTGATACATTTTTAGGCACCGATTTATGGTAAAAATAAATAAATAAATAAAAAACTACATTTAGGAATTTAGGAATTTAGGAAATCACAAACTTCTGGTGGCAGGTAACAATTCCAAATACAAAATATAATGGAATATTATTATATTCATTAGTCCAGTAAGGGGGCTTTCACATCTGGGACATGGGCCAGATACCACAACACACAGGAGATCCCTTTTGCAGGTGACATGCTTGATTTAGACTGAACGTTTCAATTTGAGTAACCTCTGATTGGGTCGGTCGACCCAATCTGACCAGTCCACATTAAAAAAAATGGTCCGGCCCCTGCCAGAATTGCCAGATGGCCAATCCGCCCCTGGTCCGGTTAAGTGAAAAACACTTGAATAGCCACTGCTAGTGCTAACTTCAGCTGAGCCTCGCTGATACCATCCACGCTGCAGTGCCTTTAATCAGAGAGATATGACTGCTGATGGCACATTGATTATCATGATTACAGTGTCCATAAGGTCAGGATTGCTGTTTGTAACTGAATGTACAGTAAAAGGAAAATCAGTCTGAAACGATTTAAGGCAAAGCAAGGCTGCAATAATTCCTAAAGCATTAAGTATGTCCTTGTACTGCCTTTGATCTGAATATGCAAGTATAAAAAAATCACAAAAGTACATGGAATTTAAAAAAGCTGGTATCCAATCAAATAAAACACACTATTGAGACACACAACACAAAGATATTACATAGAATGTACAAACACTATTACTTCTCCACATTTAGTGCCTGTGAAAATGTATATCCTTTTAATCATGAGACATTTTACAATTTGGTATTCAATGTCCCTCAAAAAAATGGCTATTAAAGTTTATTCCAGGTCCAAAAGAAGGACACTGCCTGTTTAAACATTCACCAGATCTACATACTACTAATTCATTTATATAACAGCAGTGTTTACACACTTACACACGGAAAGGGATGTGTAGGCAAGGTAAGGCGGTACAATTTTCTAAATAAAGAGCACACTTAAATTGATATTGATTTGTTTAAATGTTTAAACAGCAGGATATTCCATGGAAAAGGAAACAAGCCTTAAACAGCCATACAGAGCTGATAGCATGTCTGCAGACCCTTTGCTATATTCTTAGAGGTGATTTACAATAGATGCAAGCTGTGCATGTATTCCATATGAAGTAAACAAACAAGAAAACAGATTCTGGAGTTACTGGAAAGGCTGTACTTTTACCTTAAAAAAATCAGACCACCCATCCAAATGCCACAGCCTTTCTAGGATTCATTGTTTCAGGTTAGTCTTCATGCTGCAAGAAATAGATAACAGCAAAAAGAGAGAAAGAGTGCCAAATCTCCTGTGCTTCTATCCAATAATTGAACATGAGAACAAATAATGCCCATACTGTTGAATAAAGTAAGTGGTTGAGGTCAGAACCAGAGATACAAGATATAGGTTCTTATTGCAAGAGAAAATAGTCTTCTCTTCGTTGCTTATCTGAAAGTTGCATTTTGACACCTAGACCCCCCCTCACAGTTTTAAGAGGTTTTGAAGTAGCAAATGAAGCAAATTACTCCTTTGAATTGGCTGATTACTTCAAACATCCCAAAAGTGCAGTTTTGCTTTATAGCTTCCAGGGGGAAAACATTAATTTAAAAAAGTCCCAATTTTGAGGACCTTGCCTTGTCCAGTAATGAGTATAATTGGATCCATGCATCCAGATGGCCCTGGTGGCCCAAGCTCAACTGTTAATGTGAATTCATTGTGACTGTAGTGAGCAGCCTCTGGTTTAGATAATGACTTCACCTGAGGGGTCCTGAGTGGCAGTGAGGCAGAGGTAATGGTTCCGAACATCCCAGTGAGGCGCTCTCAGCATGATCAGTCACCGCTTACCCCGAGTACATCCGTGGTAAGAGTGTGTGTGTGTGTGTGTGTGTGTGTGTGTGTGTGTGTGTGTGTGTGTGTGTGTGTGTGTGTGTGTGTGCATCCTAGTGTGAAACAGAGATAAAGAGAGGGAAAGATTGTCACCTAATGAATTCATACTGGGGTTTGTTTTTTTTACAGAATGGAACAATAATTTACAGTCAGCTATATTTT
Source organism: Gymnocephalus cernua (assembly GCA_023631565.1). Lineage (NCBI taxonomy): Eukaryota > Metazoa > Chordata > Actinopteri > Perciformes > Percidae > Gymnocephalus > Gymnocephalus cernua. Next base: position 6,612,199 of record CM042447.1, on the reverse strand, counting down.
ATTTGTTTATTTGTGAGGGGCAATGGCCTTCAATCAACTGAAAAAACTGTAAATGAGTTAGCCAAGAAGCCAAATTTCTTAATTTCTTTGGCCACTTTGCAGTCAACAGTGTACAGAGGGGCAGGAAACTTGCATTTAAGTGTTATGCACATTGGGGAAACAGGGTGTTTTAAGGAAAAGATCTTTTACATTTTGTCCCCGTTCAGATATGTACAAAGCTTTATTAAACATCAACATCCTGTTTAAAATACACAGTAAAAAGGAGCATAGCAACAAACAGCATGCAAAAGACTATAAAGCCCACATGCACCAACAGCAGAACATGCAATCTTCATTAAACGCCATGGAGCGATTCTCGTGTTTACAGTTATAGATGCAGAAAAACAAAAGAGAAAAACATAAAAGAGATGAAAGCGATCACAAAAACTATATATTGCTTTCTTCTGCATCATAGATACAAAGCAGCATAGTTAGCACGGTTAATGAATGATTAAATGAACGAGACAAATGTGCTAAAATTATTTACAACCCCAAATCAGAAAAAGTTGGGACAGTATGGAAAACACAAATAAAAAAAGAAAGTAGTGATTTCTAAATGTATTTTGACTTGTATTTCATTGCAGACAATACAACAGCACATAATTTAATGTGTTCCTCATGATTTTGTATTGTTTTTGTTTAAAAAAAACAAAATTCCTATTTTGGTTCTTGCAACACATTTCAAAAAAAGTTGGAACAGTAAAGCATTTACCACTTTGTAATGTTGCCATTCCTTTTCACAACACTTAAAAGACGTTTAGGGACTGAAGACACCAAGTGATGAAGTGTTTCAGGTGTAATTTTGTCCCATTCTTGCTGCAAACAAGTCTTAAGGTGGGCAACAGTACGGGGTCTTCGTTGTCGCATTTTGCGCTTCAAAATGCGCCACACATTCTCTATTGGAGACAGGTCGGGACTGCAGGCAGGCCAGTCAAGTACCCGTATCCTCTTCCTCCGCAGCCAGGATTTTGTAATGTGTGCAGAATGTGGTTTTGCATTATCTTGTTGAAATATGCATGGACGTCCCTGGAAAAGATGTCTTCTTGAAGGCAGCATATTGTGCTCCAAAATCTCTATGTACTTTTCAGCATTAATGGTGCCATCACAGAAGTGCAAGTTACCTTTGCCAAGGGCACTGACACAACCCCATACCATGACAGACCCTGGCTTTTGGACTTGTTGCTGGTAACAGTCTGGATGATCCTTTTCTTCTTTGGTCCAGAGCACACGGCGTCCATTTCTCCCAAAAAATACCTGAAATACTAATTCATCTGACCACAGTACACATTTCCACTGTGTGATGGTCCATCCCAGATGCCTCCGAGTCCAGAGAAGTCGACGGCGCTTCTGGACACTGTTAACATAGGGCTTTCTTTTGGCACAGTACAGTTTTAACTGGCATTTGTGGCTGTAACTACGTATTGTGGTACTTGACAAAGGTTTGCCAAAGTAGTCCTGAGCCCATGTGGTGATATCGCTTATAGATGAATGACGATTCTTGATGCAGTGCCGCCTGAGGGATCGGAGATCACGGTTGTTCAACTTAGGCTTGCACCCTTGTCCTTTACGCACTGAAATTCCTCCTCATTCCTTGAATCTTTTAATTATGTTATGCACTGTTGAAGGTGAAATAAGCAAATGTCTTCCTATCTTTCTTTGAGGAACATTGTTTTTAAACATTTCAATAATTTTCTCACGTATTTGTTGGCAAACTGGCGATCCTCGGCCCATCTTTGCTCCTAAAGGACTAGATCTTTCTTGGATGCTGCTTTTGTACCAAATCATAATTACAATCACCTGTTGACATCACCTGTTTGAAATCACATCATTTAACCAATTTACCTGATTACTAGTCCTAAATTGCTCCTGTCCCAACCTTTTTTGGAATGTGTTGCAGGTCTGAATGACAGGAAAGGATGTATATTTACAAATGAAATTAAGTTGACCAGACAAAACATGAAATATTTTGTGTTCACATTGTCTGCAATGAAATACAAGTCAAAGTACATTTAGAAATCACTACTTTCTTTTTTTATTTGTGTTTGTCATACTGTCCCAACTTTTTCTGATTTGGGGTTGTAATAGAATCCTGTGTTTGATATGGCGTGTGTCATAAATTGGTCGAGCAAACAAGCGTCTCTATAGATTTGCTGTGACAAACACGTCGGTAAGTATTGATGTGCAAGGCCACGTGGAGTGAATGTATGCTGGGTCAACTGTCTTTATTTATATAAAAATATACTGTACAGGGAAAAAAAAGGCACCATATCTGTTTCTCCATATAGGACTGGTGTAGAGGGAGCACGGCGATGACAGATATCTGACTGTTGTGGATGTGGGCGCAGACCTGGCAGTTAACCTTTAAATGGCCTAATTAAACCAAAGAGCCATTAGGTAATCCGTGATTAAATCAGACCTGTTCCATGAGGGGAATGAAAGATGTCTTTTTAACAGGCTAACCGCAAATAAGACATTTTTTTTCTTTAACAGGAGGCTATTAAATGTATTTCATTCTCTTTTGCAGCATAGTAATTGGGCAATTTGTGTGTTCATTCATTTACTGTGTACAATCTATATCTATAAAGTAATTAAAGTAAAAGTAGTCATGCAGAATGGCTCACAGTGTTTTATCATTATAAAGTATTATATTATTCCGTTTTTGTCTATTAATAAATGTAAGAGCATTTTGGTGTTGTAGGTTATCAATGTGGAGCCAATTGGAGATAATTTGTATACTGTTCTACTGGGTAGATTAGTAGTTTAGCACTCTATTATATTATAAAAGAATATCATGTTTTATGAAAAAAGTAAATATATGTCAAATAAGTGCCAAATAAATGTAGTGGAGTAAAAGGTACAATATTCCCTTCTGAAATGTAGTGGAGTGAAAGTGTAAGTTGGCATAGAATGGAAATACTCAAAAAGGTATGTCAAAATTGGACTTAAGTATAGTACTTTAGTAAATGTACTTACATTCCACCACTGGCCATGAGAGCAAATGCCAGTGCATTGGCTGAGGAGTGCTACTTCACGAATGCAGGTATAAAAAAACAGGTGCAAAGGACATACCATGAGACTGAAAAAGAGGGGTTAGACTTGTACCTAGCTATTTGATCAATAAGTCATAATAACCTAGAAATACCAAGGCATAATGCTTTGCTTTGAGGAGAAAAACTAAAGAAACATGCTACAAAGAGAAAAACAGAAACATTGTGGATCTTCAATTAAAGGGCCATTACCAATCTAGGCCTCAATGAAGAGCTGGACTATGTAGCACTTGAAACAGTTTTGCTTATTTGTTGATTTTTATGTACTCGCAAGATTCTTGCTATTTTTGGGTGGTATCTTCATGGTTGAATGCACATATGAACAGTATACTTTTACTGAATCTGCAGCTTTACAAAGGTTTAATTGCAAGTTTAAGTTCATTGTTTATGTGCCCGACCTATTTTAATTTTAAGTGTGAATTGTTGTCTGTTATGTGAGCCCTGTGATAGTCTGGCGACCTGTCCAGGGTGTACCCCACCTCTCAGCCAATATCAGCCCCAGCAACGCTGAATAGCAGTGGTTACCAATAATAGATGGATATATTCATACTTGCTTGAGACTAGGCACTTAACTACTTTAGTTTTTTGCATTTAAACAGCTCAGTGTCTTCTCATTTAAAAAAATATATTGAGCGTGGAGGCACCACTCTCTGGAGTGTGTAGACCTAAGAAAATAATCCCTTGTCATGTTGCTGAGGCTTTCAAATCTGCCAAATGGCACTCAACAGCCAACAAATCCCAGCTTCAGCGGCTTCAAGTGTTGTGAGAATAACACAAAACAGTCTATTTTAGAGAGCGTGCTTATATGGGGGCAAGCCAGGGTGTCATTTAACTGTTAAGAACAAATTGATCCTCACACAGCGCCTCTTTGTGGTTGATACAGGGAGGCAAGTCAAGAAATATTATAAAATAAATGAGCAATTATCACACTGCACCAACGAGTCTACATGCGTTCCCTTTAATGTTTTTGTGCTTTTCTTTACCACATATTAGTGTGCTTGACATTCACAGAGGACTGTCTCTCTTCACCAAGTTCTGTTGATGCATTCAGATTTCTGATGATGTTCTCACTGTCTCTAAATGAATCACTTTACAGCTGCAATATCAGTATTGTGCTGGCTGTGTTTTGTTTTAGGCAGCAGCGCAGCGTGCTGGAAGCCACCCATGTTCCCGCTCATGAATGTTAATGATTAAATCATTTCTCACTCGCAGGCTCCCTTAATGTCAACCTAGCAGACCATGTTCCTGAAGCATGTCTGTCGCCACAAGGCTCCTCGGCTGTCTGCCTTTACTAAAATATAACAACAACATCATAACACCGAAGACGACAAACAGATTTTAGTTTTAATTTGATGTTAGTGAGTTTTTTGATGCCAAAACAACCTCTGCTGGTGTTAGAATGCATAAAGCCAAACAATATTTCTTCTTACTATATATTTGCTCTGCTTGACATAACTTGAAGATACACTCCCCTGTGCTGTTTACGCTCTTGTGTAAGTAGAAAAAAATTGAACATTATGTACCCTCTGTCGATAGAGATATGAACACTTTCACACTGCCATCTTGGTGGCCAACTACCCTGACATTTACCATGACGTTTGACATTCTCAGACTCTGTCCTCTCATGACCCAACAGACAGGAATGCAACCAAAGTTTAGAAAAAGAGATATAACCTTTTCTTCAACAGTTCTACTCACAAAATGCACATATGTCTCTACTGGTACCATCATTGAGTGAAATATTGTCTGCTGTGTTTAGCCTTAGGGTGGATTTTCAAGTTTTGCCTCTTTGAAAGTACTATTCTCAAACCTCAACTATCTCACATCAAATGCAAATTCATGTTTGGTATTCGTTTCCATGGACAAATTATGAAACAATGGGCCCATGGCCACAGACATGTACTGTAAGAGACCCCCACCCTGTCACAAAGGAACAAGTAAACCTAAACTCAAAGAGTCTAAGAGAGTCTATTTTTAGTCATTTTGTGTCTCTTTGTGATTGTTTTGCATCTATTTTTGGTCATTTTGCGTCCCTTTGCAGTGGCTGCCCAACGCTCCTAATAGGATGTTCTACGTTGTTGTGATGCATACATGAATGTGATAATAGAATTAATACACTTTCCAGTTTGACTGGGATTAAAGATAGAGGATGAATTAATAAAGTGTGTTTCCAAAAGCATCTAGTAACAAATGTGATAACCCCTGATGTTCCATCTGGAGTTTGCTGTGTGATTCACCTGTCTCTGCAGGTGGTCGTAAGAGCAACGAACGCCTGGGGTTATTTCAGTCTAGCTGCAGCCAGCAGCCCTCTCTCTAGGCTCTGGATCCTGCTTCCGTCTTGTTAAGTGACGTTGGTTTAGTTCTTTGCTTTGTTTTTATGCACCTTTTCAACATATCTTCCACTCATGCTCATACCACACTGCTAACTTTACCGACATCACAACCCATTACTTAAGTCAACCCTTTAATTTGGTTAAGAGTCACGTGCCTAACCGGTAGGGAAGTAATGTCGGATTTTCACCCAAACCATGATCTTTTTCTAAACATAACTAAGCAGTTTTGGTGCCTAAACGTAACTAAGTAGTTTTTGTGCCTAAACATAACCAAACTGCGACTGTGGCGAGTTTTATTTTAACACTACGAACAGCGTCACGTGCGTAACCCCCAAACCACGACATTTTTCTAAACTTAACTAAGTAGTTTTGGTGCCTGAACATAACAAAGTAGTTTTTATGTCTAAAGGAAACAAAACTGCAACCATTTTATGGCGTTAAAGACATGTTTAAAATCGTGACCTTTACGTTCAAAGCCGCAAACGTTTTTTGGTTCCACCACCGCTAAAGGCACTATTTTATGATATGCTCCTGTAGGGCGTATGGTTTGGAGGACTTGTTGGAACAGATAATGTCACATTATAAACTGTGCAAATATCTAAGTTACCAAGTATTTGCGACTAAGTTAGCATCCACAGACTACCCAACTCTATCCGGGAATCCTGCACTGAGCAAAGCACCAGCTACTGCAAGTGCTTTGTTTTTCCATAATATGAATTAGAGATGCAACGATTTGCGGATTAAATGATTTGATTGTTTTGATCATCTAATAATCATCTTTGTTATTTTTTAGAGCAAAAATGCCAAATATTTCTTCATTCCAGCTACTCAGCTGAGAAGATTTGATTTTTTTTTTGTCATACTTGGTAGTAAACTAAATATTTTGGGGTTAGCCGGACAAAACAACTGACGATGTCACCTGCACATTTTTCACTATTTTATGACATTTGTTAGACAAAATGATTCCCTGAATATTCAGGAGGAAATGTCTATCAGCCACTGTAAGTCAATGCTGGTTTCAATTACCAATAATCACAAAATGTTCCTAAACTTCAGTAAGAAGTTTTAGTTGCCTAAACTCAAACAGACATTAAACGTAGACGTGGCTGATTAGAAAACACCCCAGTTACTCTCTTAATCAATTATGTCCTTATTGTATGAGAACGTGTTCCTTCTAGGGCGTTATATAGGTCCTAAAATAAGAACAAGCCATAACAATTTCCCATAATTTAACTGCAAACATATATAACATATATAAACATATAATGTGAATCAGTCCCGATTAGATAATTGCAAATTCACATCGCTAATGGCACAGTTGGTGTTCTAAATTTTCTGCTTCTTTCTTTTTGTTATACCAACGGGGTAATACAGACAGTGTGGGCAGTGATTACTTTTGTGTTTAGCATTGAAATAATCAGAAACCTTTCATCAGCTGGCTCTAGCTCCTTTCAGCGTTCCAATTAGTAACCTATAACTGCCATTACAATTAATTTTAAAGTGGAGTTGATTTTCCACCTTTACTTAATTGCTCAGCAGGCACAAATGCTGTTTATTTTTCTCCACAATGCTACACTGCACATACACAAAGGGACCTTAACCGAGACACAAAACCAATGTCCCAGACAGTTTACTGACAATAAAAGTATTGTTGTCTTGGAGACAGCCACTTCTGCAGTCATGTCCCTTATGTCAGAAGATTTGGGGTTGGGAGTAAACCACCAGGGGAAATAAAAAACAGAAGACAGGGGCAGAAGATGCATCACGTGTTGAATGCACATAGTGCTTGACAAAAGGTCGATGCGATGTTCGGTGTGGAGTCAGGTATGGATATTGACGTTGTCCATGGCTGCAAAATACCACAGGTGGCTTCCAATCAGATGTTTTAATTGTCCGAAAGAGCATTGTCCTATTTAATGATTACATTATGGTCTCCACAGCCCAGACTGCCAAACTGCTGGCTGTATGCATACGTGTTCATATAAATTGCATGATGCTGAATTGAGTCTGCTTAGCCAACTCCAATTCAGTCCAGCAGTTGATTAGTTTGCCCTTCTGTTGGTTAATTCCAAATTCTGGAGGTCTACCAAACAGCTTTCTGGTTCTGGCTTTGTAATGTGGGTACGATGCTCAGAAAAAAAGTGATACATCGCTCTTATGGGAGTGGCAGAGGATGTTAATCTGTAATCAGAAACAAGTGGACAGGAGTGATGATTTTGACGGTGTGCATACACAGCTGTGTAGTTCTAAATCATCTGGTATCTCAAACTGCTGCAGAAACAAGAGTCTACAGCCACGCTAGCAGCTTTGTGAGGCTCATTGAAAAGAAAACCAAACTGTAATATAGATTAAAAAAAATATCGGACAAAATGAAAATTTCACCTGATAATGGCGGTTGATGAAAATTCTGGGTCAGTCAGTCAAACAAATGAGTCATTTTTGGAAGAAAAATGCTAAACATTCAATACTAGCTTCTCCAATGTGATCATTTGCTGATTTAATAATCCATGAAGGCAATTTGATTTTGGGCATGAGTAAAAACAGGAAACAGACATACAGTATGCACACATAGACAGATACAAGCAAAAAAGCTATGTGGAAATATGTAGAGATGATAGTGCAGTTGCATTTAAAAAAAATAAACATCTGGTTTAGAAATAGAGGTTGTCGTTTAAAATACAAGTTGTAGTAGGCTATAAAATAAATTATTCTACCAGACGCTTTTCTTACATACTATCCTGACTTGTAATGTCCAGAAATCCATAAGCTTATTGTAAAAGGTACCACTTCTTCAAAAGATGATGAGAGACAAAATGTGTCAATATCATTATGCAAAATGAGTTCACTGTAGGTGCACGTACAGCGGCAGAATTACGCTCCTAGCCCAAGTATGCTTTGACATTAATTTAAAAATGTTGAACATACACTGTATGTTATCACTTTATATGTAGGGGAAATGCTGTATTGACTCAATTATAATAATAATAATTGTTTTCAATTATTTCAATTTTATTTCAATTAGAGTCCAATTTTTCCTTTCAAATTATCTTTAAACATGCAAAACTCAGGAGCTGTTTCAAATACGAAGACATGAGGATAAGAAAACATTTGTGGAAATACTGCAACACAACTTGTCAAATTTCACATCACTCCTGTATAAGTAATAGGCCTTAATGATTACACAGTTGGGGGTTTACTTTCCTGTTCTAGGTCATTTTCTTTTGTTGGCATCTTTCCTTCAGGACAGGTACTGTCCATGTAACCATAGCTGTATTTGTGTCACTCTTTCATTGGAGCTGTTGTTGTTCTCTCTTTTGCCACCGCAATTTCCAGTTTCCCTTGGCTACGGTTCTATTCCCCCCCATTGGCATGTAGTGCACCCAGTAAAATGAATGAGAATGAGTTGTGCTCATGCAGTGACAAAAGATCAATGAACTTCTTGAATTTCTTGATTTATTTATTTACTTATTATTTATGTCATTTGTTTTAGGCAGTAGCTGTTTTATAATTTCAAGTTTATGTTCTGTGGTTGAGAATAAAGTAAATGTAAAGTTTTCCACAGACACGTGCACATCAAAGTATTTAGGATTTGTCTCTGTTGGTGTCTCGGTGATATTGTTCTTTTGGAAAGCCAATTAGACATTTTACTTCTCTTTACATATATTACATAAAAGTAGCCTAAAATCATAACATTCAACAACAATAATTAGCCCATTTGTTATGTATTTGAAGTTATAACAGACCTAATTTTCATAAATTAAGGGTAATTCAAAATCCGAGCCAATCCTTGAATAACTTTTATAGTTTAAACTGATATCAGCGCTATCAGTAAAGACAGTGATTGGTTAAGCACTGATCATACACATGTCTCTGTGGTTTTATGATGCAAAAAATTGAAATAACCATTAGACATGCAACTGGAAGTTGAAGAGTTCTTTGGATTACAACTAGCTGTGAGCAATCACACAGTGTAAGTCCTGAGTGTGCCAAAAGGTAATCACTGCTTTAAAAATATTAACTAAATAGATTTTAGATGGATAGTTGTCTTTTTTAGACTTATTTTATAGAATTATTAGTCATTTTTATGTTACAGCTGTCCCTGACATGTAATTACAATTACACCAGCTTTGCAACCTGTCCAGTCTATGTTTTGAAAGAATTTACATGTAATGTTTAAGTTGAATAGATAATTGGCAGGTCAAGTGATGGTGAGAAAAAGTTGAATTATACTGGGGAAACGTGTTACAACTGTCCTTGACTCCAGAGTTAAATAGTTATTTAAATTAAGAGTGATAAGAAATTAAATTGTACACACTGCAATAGCTTAGACTTTTGATAATAAAAATGCGTAAATCTTAGTCTGAACATAAGAAATATTCTCATTGACGTTTAGTGACTTGTTAAGAGTCAGGTAGCTGTAGTGCATGTACTAAACATAATATAAATATAATTGTTTAACTATGGAAAAGAAATCAAGCAGTGTTATATGCACCATACACACAAGCATATATGCATCTACCTTTAAAGCAATTCACAAACCTGTTTAAAACCCTGACACATCATGAATAATCAATCAACATTTCTGATTTAGGCTACAGGAGGAAATAACAAAAATACAGCATGATATTCTTTTTTGAGGTTTTCACACGTATTATGCGAACCTATTCACTATATCTACGATCTCTTATAGGTTACTCTCTGCAGGGTCACAGGGGACAAAGACCTGTTCGGGGTTAGAGGACTCGGTCTATAAACCAGCATGAAAGGCGGGGACACAAACAGGTCGCTCGCGGGGCGCAGTTACTCGAAAAAGTAATCTCGTTACTGCCAACAACCAACAGGACTCACTAGCAAACTGATGCGCATCGCTATTGGAAGCTGCCAGGGTTGGACTCCAGCACAACACAGGGAGCGAGTCTGGTCAGTCGCTCCTCGTTGCGCGCTGGATATGGATCAGGACTCAGCGTGCCTCCCTGCTGTCTCCCGCGGACGGGCTGCACTCTGCGGCGCATAAAAAAGGTGCCCAAATGAATCACCGCCCTCCTGGCTCCCCCGGCGTGCAATGGCTTAACAGGAGAGACATGAGTGTCCGGACGGAGGACAGCATCACCTTGTGCCAAAGGGCTCTCGAAATCATCACGGAACTTTGTCTCACGGGACACGTAGACCGGGAGAAATGTTCGAATATTTTCCCCCTGGAGAGCAACATACCAGGTAAAGGACACGCAGGTAAATGCAATAAAGTCTTTATTTTCTTTCCCGCCATCCCCTCAATTAATCACTTTCACGTGTTCCCTTTAAAGAAAGAGAATACGTTGTTGCAGCGTTTGGAAGAAAAAAAGCAGAAACCAAACATCAGCTCTCACTTGTTACAACTATGAAACCACTTAGTTGTATGTATTTTATCGTGTTGAACTGTTGCAAAAGTGTTTCTCTACCTGTTACGCATCCAGGCTGATGAAATAGCAACAGGTGGAAAATAGACTGATGTCTGATATCCTGGCTTTCTCCCGTCTTTCTTTCCGTTTTTTACGTTGCAATCTGGGTAATTTACTCAGTGTCAGTTTGATTAACAGATTTTGAAAAGCTGCATGTATAGGCTGCATTAAGATTTCTTGCATATGATACAGTCAGTGCAAACTTTGCATTTAAATATCAATAAGAACAGGTAATGTCAGGAGCAGATGGAATATGTCTTTCACTTTGGTCACTGAACATGTAATTCTCTTGGTGCTGCGGCTCCTTGACCGAGGTTTTACATGACTTTATATTGTCCTGCTTTAACAGGTGCAAATGCTGCCCCCTCTTTCTTACAGCTGGCTTTCTCTCCTTTTTTCTCTTTCTCCCTTGCATGTTTGTCTGTCATATTTTGTCCCTTGCTTGCTTCTCCTTTCCTTTTTATGTGTCTCTGTCTATGGGTCTCTCCATGGTTACATGTAGACATCTCTATTAGTCTCCTTGCTGTGGTCGTGGGTTTCTGTGGCCTCGCCCTGTTGGTAGTCTCTCTCTTTGTCTTTTGGAAGCTGTGCTGGCCCTTTTGGAGGAGTAAGGCTCTGTCAGCCCATGCCGAAAATGGCCTCAATTTTGGTTTCCCCGAGGCGCCTCCACCCAACTCACCGCCGGTCACTGAGTGCAAAGTGGCGGAGGTGGAAAAGAAGTACCCGCTGGAAGTGAAGGTGAATGGACGGAGCACTGTCAAGCTCCTCGAGGCAGCCATGAAGATCAGCCAGACGTCTCCGGACATCCCTGCCGAGGTGCAAACAGCCCTGAGGGAGAAGCTCAGCCAGCAGGCTAAGATCCAGAGGCAGACCACCGAGCCCACCTCCTCCTCCAGGTACCTTACATGTTCCCAATGCAGTCATAACCTCTCCCTGTCTGCGCCTGCATTGAGGACATAATAATGACAAGCTATTTATACACATGTATCTGGTGCTTACAATTATGGCACAATGGCTGTATCCATATTGGTTTGTTTCCCCCAGCCATGCGACAGAAGTACACGCAAAACTGATGTCTACACAATGCAAAAGCTGTTCTGACAGTTGATGACAGTGCAGCCACTGTCCTTGAGGTGGTTTGGCACATGTCACGTAGAGCAGCATGGCCTATCCAGTGACCCTGACATGCTGTTACACATGTGAAATTTTGCCCTTCTTGCACCATCTGACCAGATTAAAAAAAAAAAACTCATCAGTCAGACTCCGTGGTATTTCTCCTCGCTTCAGATCGAAACCCTATAATCTCTTTTACGTGTGAGTCAAGCTGATGTGGTAACGGCGGAGAGCAACCACAGTAATTAAACAACCAGCTCTTGCTTCTCTTTGTTTTCCAGCACTGTGTTTAAACTACAACGTCCATAATTAGCAGTGCTGTGGGGTGGGAGCTGTCATTGTGGAAGTTGGGTTTCTGGTGAGATGCACCAAGCAGCTGCATTCAGTTTCTCAAAGCAAGACGTTATTAACATTGCTTTGGTTTGTAGTTAGGCTCGTTGATTCAATTAAATTGAGACCAAGGTCTTCATGAATTACACACCCACTAGGGATGCAGAATGGCCAGGTTAAGGATTACAACGCCTACTGCCTTCATCCTTCCACCTACTCTTTTCACAGTGATTCTTGATCATCACTAATTATTTCCTTTTTGAATGACAAAATGTCAAAAACACCTACGACATGCTCTTAGCTCAAGACCAAATACTGTTTTAGGGCCAATCTTAGCTTCAGAGGAATGCACTGAAGCCCTGTTGCTTAACAAAGCTACAACAGCAAACAGAAGCTTGATATAGTCCTGATATTTCCAACCAAATTCTGTTTGCAATGTTTTGCTATTTTACATTTAACATTTAAGTACTGACAGGTAGAGAGAAACAGTGGTCTTTCTAATGTTACATTTTCTATGAGCTATATTTACCAACAGGCCAACAACAACAAGCCAGTGATTGGGCTGCAATTAACAATTATTTGTATTATCTTCTAAAATATTTAGTTTACTACAAGGTAAAGCAGCAAATCCTCACATTTGAGAAGCTGGAACCAGCAAAATATTTGGCATCTGGTATGAAATATGACTTAACTGATTATTAACTAATGGTTTCAGCTCTAAATCATGGACAGAAAAAAGTATGTGTTTGTAACTTTCTGAATTTTAGGAATGAGAAGAAGACAGAAAATGTCACTTAACTTACCTTGCCTTCAAAAAATGTTTTATTGGAAACTGAAACAGAGAGCAATTCAATTAGGTTTTCATCCCTATCATTAGCAGTGGATTTGGTGTATGTTTTGGTTTAAAGGGTTGTGTTTTAGTTGTATTTCAAGCAATTTCTCCTAAAGGTTTGTACTGGCTCATAGACAACATGAAGCCTTCTATGTTTTTACAATACTTGAGTGTGGAAAATAATTCAATTTTCAGCTGTGCTTCCTGTGCAATATTATTCTGCCATGGCTGTCAGATTGTTGTGATCGTCTTACTGTCAGAAAGGAGGAGGACCAGTTGCTAGGTGACAAGAGAAGTCGAAAACGGCCGTTGTTTTTTTTTTTTTTCAAACAATGTCAACTTCACAGAAATGTGCAGCATTCAGGTAATTTGTAAACAATATTAAATCTGAATGCTGAGAGATGTTTTTTTATTTTATTTTTCAAAACCCATGACCAGTGGTGATGAAGATGAAGTCAGTTTGGCTACTTGTCCTTTTATTGTCTGGTTTTACTTAAAGGGCAAAAGAAGCTGTGTCCTTAGTTTGTCTACAAAATAAAGGATGTGTGGTCAAATTAAGCCATTTTACCAGGCTCAAAAGGACTATATATGTATATAATATATTGGCGAGGTCATTCAGAGCATTTTCTTTACTTTTACAGTTCTTTTTATTGAAGTTACATAAATTGCAAAAAGAAACCATTACCACCCCACAACGGACATCCCCTACTCCCTGCCATCACTCAATAAAGTTAAACTTGCTTTACTTTATAGAGGGATGTACAATATGGTCTGCACAAATATCAAAGTGTACAGAGGGAAAGACAATTGTTAATACAAGGCACTTAGTAATGCAAAGGGAAACAAATTTCTTTTTAGAGCCCTGTAGCGTACATCAGATTTTATTTTAGCTTCAGGTTAGACAATACATCCCTTATCACTGTGAGCATTTTAAACCATTATTTGCCAACATGCATCAAGCATATTGAAAGCTAAGAGACATTACTGGTAAGAATTGTCTTGGGACTACAGTAAATATTTATGCTTCTATACTAACTTCTTTTCTGAAGACTAAAGACCAACCAAAGACCATTTTTTAATATGTCATGAGCGCCACATTAGTATGCATTATGCTTTTCAGATTTAGTTCTCTCCTGACAAACCATTAGCGCCCATCATAACAAAGCCACTCATGCATAACACTGACACCTGAGACATTTACAAGACGCCCTTTGCCCTTTTCAACAGGCACAATTCATTCCGGCGCCACCTGCCTCGCCAGATGAATGTCACCAGTGTTGACTTCAGCATGGACACAGTGCCTCTCCGCCAGTCTTCTACAGTGAGCATTGGAAGAATAAAGCCTGAACTCTACAAGCAGAAATCTGTGGACTCAGAGGGTGAGGCTAAAGAGCCTGTGGAGACTTGCGGAAAGCTGAGCTTCTCACTACGTTATGACCACGAGGAGCAAGCTTTGGTGGTGAGAATCCTCAAGGCCTTGGACCTGCCTGCCAAAGACTTCACGGGCACCTCCGACCCATACGTGAAGATCTACCTGCTACCAGAGAGGAAGAAGAAGTTCCAGACACGTGTCCACCGCAAGAATCTGAACCCCATGTTTGACGAGACCTTCTGTTTCCCCGTGGTGTATGATGAGATTTGCAACCGCAAGCTGCACTTCAGCGTCTACGACTTTGACCGCTTCACCAGCCATGATATGATTGGCGAGGTGGTGGTGGACAACCTCTTTGAACTCTCTGATCTTTCCAGGGAGGCTGTAGTGTGGAAGGATATTCATGCAGCAACTACGGTGAGTTGGCGTTCATAATAACACACCGCCAAATCCTCACATATTTGGATATTGTTGCTATGTAAAGAAAAGTTACTACAGACTTTTTCTGTACTATCTTTGAGGAAAGAAACTCACAGTAAATACTGTTTTTAGAAAGGTCTTAACATGAAGTATTGCACTGAATCCCTTTTAATAGCCCAAATTCATCAACAACGGTCCACAAAAGAGGCAGGTGGAACACATTGCATAATCAAATGCTTTGGGAAATCAATTCATCAGCCAAACACCCACACACATTTTCCAGAAACTGCTGGGTATTCCACAGATATAAATATAGCAACAGAGTAACATTACCCAATCACGAGATATATGAACTGCAGCAATATGCTCTCAAACCTTACTGTAAAGAAATTACACAAACAGGGTAGTGTTTATAAACTGGTTATTTAGCCTATAATGCGTTCCACGCCTACGTTAACACTTAGTGGCCATGGGCTAGTAATCACTCTATATTTTGATTTATGTAACAAAATATGGGGTGCCACCGTGATCAGAGCAGACTTGCGTTTTCACCCTTTAGCGTAAAAACGCGACAGTGTAGCGTTTTTATAATTTCCACTCTGGAGGGTGGTTTCACTTTTTTGCGTTCCCAAAAACGGCATCACCGTCTAAACGAAATCACATCTGATAAAATATTTTGTTGTTTTCACCTGCGAGCGTTGTCATGTAAACAGGGCCTATGTTAATAGCTACCGAATAACTATACATTCAGTTTTGAATACAGAGTGACTGCAGATCATTCTCTATTTCCTCAATTAAGTTTTAATGGTGTTCATTTATTGTGTATTGTCAATGACAAAAGGGTTGATTTTCTTTCTTTTTAAGTACTTAGATTTGAGCCATTCCTTTGCCTTGCTTGTGTAGTCAAGTAGAAAGATTATATTTGCCTCCTCAAACTGCAGGCCATTGATTAACCTTAAACCTCCTTCTGTGTCGAATCAATACACCTGAGGGCAGCTTCAGGTACTTTGTGGATTTATACTTGAGATTAAGGTGTTGGATGTATCACTCATAAAGAGAAAGAGAGAGAGAGAGAGAGAGAGAGAGTGTGTGTGTGTGTGTGTGTGTGTGTGTGTGTGTGTGTGTGTGTGTGTGTGTGTGTGTGTGTGTGTGTGTGTGTGTGTGTGTGTGTGTGTGTGTGTGTTTATGGCATATGCAGCATTTCCCAAGGTTTGTGGGTACAATTGTGATGCATTTGATAGATATTTAAAGTCACAATGTATGGTTGTATGTGCTACTATAGGTATACAGATTACAAAATCTTTAATATTATTAATAAAATACAATTTTTAGCCAACTTGGTCCCCATGTGACTGCAGTGACATGCCTTTAATCACATTTGTGATTAAAGCAAGCTTGTTACGTCTGAGTACTTTCCAGTTTTAAAAGAGTTTTAACACTAATATTTACTTTGCTAGATGCAAATAATAAAGCCAGAAAAAAGCTGAGCAGAACACAGGTTGTAGACCCAGTGTTGCTTTGAGATAAATACTATCATAAGCATGCTAACATGTTCACGGACCAACATGACCAACTGAAATTGTCATCCCTGCAGCCACACAGATAGTGTGGCCAAAAAACAAATCATTCATTCCAACTATTAACAAACGAGTGACTAACAGCTGGCAGACAAAATAAGAATGACTAATAGGGTTTGGTGCCTATACTGCATTGAAGGCAAAAAATATTATAGCCTGCCATGCCTCGCTGCTAAAATGTAAATAACCAACTGACAAAATACAACTTCCTTTATTTAATTACCTGTTTACTCCTTTGCTGTGGCATTTTGATTCACAGAATGTGGTCAAACCCTTTAAAATGCATGCCTTTCTTTTTTTTGTCCTCCAGGAGAGTGTTGACCTGGGAGAGATCATGTACTCGCTATGTTATCTTCCCACAGCAGGAAGAATGACACTAACAGTCATCAAATGCAGAAACCTCAAAGCCATGGACATCACAGGCTCCTCAGGTAACCTGACAGCACATAAGATGTGGCTTACATCGATAGCACACACTGCGCCATAAATCTAACTTAGCTGAAGCAAGACAGCAAGTGGCCACTTAGAATAGAAATGGGGAAGAGACACAGGAAGGCCAATGAGAACACATTATTGAACCTATTACAATCCGAGTCAGAATGTGTCTTAGCTGGACTTTTATATGAAAAAGAGGTTAATTCAGCATCCTTTCCCTTAACATTTGTATTGTTAGTTTCTGACATCATCATCATCATATGACAGTAACCGTGTCTCCCAGACCCTTATGTGAAGGTTTACCTGATATGTGATGGACGGAGGTTGAAGAAGCGAAAAACAACCACCAAGAAAAGCACACTCAATCCAGTGTACAACGAGGCCATCATCTTTGACATTCCCCCGGAGAATGTGGAACAAGTCTGTCTGTCCATCATGGTGATGGATTATGATCGGTAGGTCAAGCAGTCACTACCGTAGATGCTGTCTCTATAGTGCATGCTAACGTGCTAGCTACAAGTCAACACAATTCACACGAGGAGAGAGAGATTTTGGTTTTTGAAGTGTAACTTTGATCAACAAAAGCTCTTGAATACAGACACTGATCGTTTAAACAAATTTGAGTGCTTTTAGAAGGTGTGTAATTGATTGTTGTTTGGTTTAGACCTGACCTTGATAAACCTTCAGCTTCTTTTAGATACATTTATTTAATCTAAGACCGGTGAAATATGCATTTAATTGTTGAGTTTAGTCATGATTTTTTATGTCTGTTCCAGGACTACTAGAAGCTTTACAATGTGCATCCAAATGTGTGTTTTACTACTAACAGGGTTGGACACAATGAGGTGATCGGTGTGTGTCGCACCGGGCCAGATGCTGAGGGTCTTGGACGAGATCACTGGAACGAAATGTTGGCTTACCCACGAAAGCCCATCACACACTGGCACGCCCTGGGAGAGGTACAGACACTTCTTTTATCCCTGACTCCAGTTTCCCCCAGTCTCAAAGCAGTCATATTTACAGAGCTTTCTAGAAGCTCCTGAATGTGACATTGAACAGAACTTGATGCTGTGCTGTGCAGCTCTGTCTTTTTCTCTTGACTTGCTATTACTGAAAGCATATTCTGAACATTCCTCCTTCACAAACAGCATGAAGAACAAGTGCTTGGTACATGGGGACTTACAAATCCGGGTTTAAATTATTTTAGTCCAATCTACTCCTAAAAAGTCTCTGTATTTTTCTGTAAAAATCACCAAAAAAACATAAACAATCTTGAAGGGATATTTTGAGATTTGGGGAAATGTATTCACTGTCTTACCAAGAGTCAGGTGACATTAATATCATCTTGGTGCTTTGCTGTCTAGTTTGCTAGCTAATAAGATGCCATGTGTAAATACTATAAGACAGTTTTACAGTTGCTGGAAGGCTAACTGTGCCTCCCCCCTTTTTTAATGCAATTACATATTTTCATATTTTACATCTTATCAATGTTTCTTCCTCTTTTGCCACACCTACTCCCCATCTGACGAATAGGAAATTACAGGTGATTACCCGTTTTCAGTGGTAAATCTACTTTATAAGCTTTGGTTTAAAAAAACTGTGGTCATAAATAAAATACATGTGGAATACAGTCAACTTGGATTGTGTTTATTATTTATATATCTATTATTGGGAATACTTTGTGCTGGGAAAAATGAAACAGCGTGCTATACATACGATAGTAATGTTATAAAGGAAGCATTATAAATAATCCTAAAATGACAGTCAGCAACAAGAACATCTAAGACATAGCAGTTGTCCAGACCAAAGGAAGAGCGGGAGGTTTCAAACCTGCTCACAAGCTCAATAGAGTAGTGTGTTAGGTTTAAAATGGAAAATGTGTGTTTAGCTATATTTTGGCAAAAGCACAAGTGTTTGAAACATGCAAACAGAGAAGAAGATTTTGCTGTAACTTGGGTTTGACATGTGTCTAACAATGTTGTGATAGTTTTGTGAAGTTAAAAATCCCGGTTGTGATTCCCCAATGCAGTCTTATTCTATATTTATCTTTTTTTTCCCCACTGTGCAAAATGCTGGAATCCATCGTGATTGCCTAACAGCCACTATGCTCCAAGGAGGAGCAAATCTTTTAGAGTCAATTTTCAGGACTACAGTGGTTGTGGGATTCAAACTCAAAATTTAAGACCGCTTATTGTATTATGTCATAAAACTCATATGGCGTTACAGAGTTAAACTTGTCTTTTTATGCTTTGGCAAATTGTCTCACTCATTCAACAAAATACACAAACTGTATCTTGTCACTGCTGATGTCAAAGTTGTTGCAGTACTCAGTATGAGGACAAAGTACATTGAAAACTTCCTAAATCAATTTTACATAAGAAGAGCAAACTATAATTCTACATAAATATGAAGAACACAGACACGGTTTTACAGGCAAAACGCAATACAGTCGCTTCTTCGTAAAACAGGAGGAAAGCTGGCAAAAACTTCACCATCAATCAGGCACAAGATCTGACTATAATTACACTTGTGCTTTCCATAAACTGACATTGCTTTTAGTGGGAAGCGATTGTGAGAGCAAATACAAAATATAAAAACATAATTCAAACCGATCAACAAGCCAACCTCTCTCTCTGTCTCCGCACACCTTGGTCAGTAGGCGGTGCTTTTACACCGGTTGATCTCTAATCTCCAACATAACCTGCTCCCGACCAGGTTAGGTGTTCAGCATAAATTACCACGGCGATCGAACCCGCTAACAACTGATCCACCGTCGTGATACAGAAAACCCTGGGTTGAACCTGAAGTTACCTCGTTAATACCAAATCTTGCTTCGTAGTACAGGCCTCTGAACTAGCTGGGTCAATCAAAGTTTATTTTTTTTGCCTATGATCACAGTACATCCTGAGGACTAGAAAAACAACCTGCTTAGTAACCACACATTGAGAAAAAAAAAATCCTCTATAACGTGTTGTGTTTTGTAATATTTTACCTTGCAGTGGCCGGGAAGAGCAGCAAGCTTTGAGAGTCAAGGTTCGTGTCCTTCACCCAAACCTCCACAGACACCCTGATGGTCGCAGGTAGAGTGAGAACACCACCTCTGTAAGGAAGCAAAACGTTCGTTTAGAGTTGCTGAGTTGCCTGAGTCTCTTGTGAGCATGTTGTATGAAAATTCATCCCAACACGTTTATATGTTTATAAAAAAACAAGGTTGTATTGAAATGGTTCTTATTCATTAATTTGACTTTGGGTCCTTCAAGTGCTCTACAGAGCTGGCTATGCACAGCACTCTCTGTCATTCAATTCAAGTTTGTCAGTTTGTTTTTCATACATCTGCTTTGAAATTCTCAGAAAGGCTTTATTTGCCAAACATTTACACAGACCACATGAATGGTAGGCCTCACTACAAGAAGTCCTCTGTGATTCACATACAGCTATATCAACCTTTTCAAGATTCTGAGGAAACATTTTTTCTGGCCCTCCAGCTCTGTAGTGAGTTGGCATTTTACTTCAAAATGACACAAAGTTAAAGGGCTACGCTGCTCAATACCATGAAAGCATTTGCTTGATTAAAAATTCAGTCAATAAATCCAGGGAGTCTTGATCCAGGTTTCGGCTGACGAATGCAGGTAATTGAGCATCCACAAGGGCTGGGTAAATCGCTCCTAAAATACACCTGCCACAACTGTCACTGTTGTGTAAAAGTGGCCATTAACCAGCCACTGTTACCTGCATTAGAAAAGTCAACAGGACTCTCAGATTTATAGAAATTGTAGCAGACACATGTAGCAAAAACAGTATAGAGAGATAAACAACAGTCACATCAAAGTGTGTTGGAAATAACTTACTACTTTTTCCCCCGAAAACCCGGCAAGACTTAATAATAAATATAACGATTTCATATTTATTTTTGTACACACCAGATCGATTTCGGCACCCTAATTGCAAATTGAACAAGTAGCATCAACAAATTAGACTCATCATCTTATTACTCCTGTAACTTTATTAAATATAATTCT
Organism: Gymnocephalus cernua; assembly: GCA_023631565.1. Classification (NCBI taxonomy): domain Eukaryota; kingdom Metazoa; phylum Chordata; class Actinopteri; order Perciformes; family Percidae; genus Gymnocephalus; species Gymnocephalus cernua. The sequence goes on along the minus strand of CM042447.1, from coordinate 6,591,244 downwards.
GTTGTTTACACTGCAAATGTCCTCATGAGAATGCATGTGCCAATGATATAGAAAATAGTGTCCAATCATTGCTTAACAGCCGTAACTAGACACAGCAAGCCTTTGGTTTCTTCTTTTTTTACCCTCTCCAAAATGAAAAATAGAAGGCCAAAAATGTAAGAAATTGATTATAGTGTGTTTATCTTCTCTAAGCAGCAAACATCAGTATACCTGGCTAACTAGTCGAAACCTTGTCTCGCTTTGCCAGACCATCACATGCTGCGGAGCAGAGGAGGGTCTGGCTAGTCCACACAGCATTCCGGGATGGGAGAAAAATGTGCTCTGGTTTATTGGCATTTCTTTAAACCAATAATAATAAATAATAATAATAATAATAATAATAATAATAATAATAAAATAGTTGTGCGAGAGAAAACTCAAGATTGGACAGATGGTCTAGCTAGCTGTCTCAATTTACCCTGCAGAGATCGGAGGAGCAGTTAACCATAGTCCTCATTAATCCACCAGAGTTTAAAATTCCAACGCAAAGAAAGCGGAAGGAAACAGAAAAGACATGCATCCGGCAGATTTTCCTACGGCACCGGAGCAATCCCGGAAGTGGAACGTCAAGGTTATAGACTAGTCAAAACCTAACCCAGCCTTACATCCAGGGCCAGTAGCATTCCATAACGCGTTATATTGTGAGGTTACAGGTAAAAAAAAAAAAAAAGTATAAGCCCTGTTCACAATTAGCATATCGACCGTTTAGCATTCCCCACTGTGTAGAAGCCGAGAGCCTGGATGCTACTATATGAGAAGTTTAATCTCTGTCCTGCTGAATTGGATTTGGGGAAGTTTAAGTTTGTTACCTGAGATAGCATTACATTTGCCCAACACACTGGTTAGACCTCATCCTAAGAGCCTTTTCTCTTATAAAGTTAAAAGTGGAGGTTTGAAAATACAAACAAGTAAGCATATGATGAATGAAATGAGAAATTAAATAAAGGGTCCATTGTTTCGAAAATGTGTTTCGAGCGGTAAATCTGCCACCATTATCACTGTAAACTCCATGATGTGTAAAAAAGGAAAGCTTGACAGGTGTAGCAAGAATAACAAAGGAGGGTGGAGCTTAGCGAAGGATCAAAGGCCAAACACCAAAAACATACAGAGTAACACAGATGGTAATCTTAATTTAAAGTCTAGGAAGAAAAACTTTATTATGCAACGGCTTTTCCTCACCAGTTACAAATTTAGCGAATTATAATCCATAAAACATTTGCAAATCGTATGTATGTTTTTTGCATCAAGCCATATGAATTTAACTTCAACGCATCTAACACAGAACATTGACTCAGCTTCTCATATGTGAGTAATAAGAAACTTATAAGAAACCAATACAGCAAATAGAAAAAAGGCGATGTACTGTTATCTTACTTGCACATGCTTATGATGCTTTTTGTCCCTTGCGCTGCCCTTAATATTAACAAGAAATATTTTTACTTGTAGCATGCCTCTCACCACTTTAAAAACACACCCAATGAGGGAAAAAATGAATATATTAAGACTATTTAAAATTTCAAACTTTATGTTTACATTTGTATATATACTTGTCAATGGCACTGTTTGTATATATTCAAAAGAAGTTTAAGAAGTTGTCGTTAACTAATGGAGATAGAGACATCACAATGTATTTCTATTGTTTGGTGATAATTTCAACAGCTCAGACTTGTAATTCAGTGAAATTGATACATGTTCTGTAATAGGTGTGAACAATTAGTCAGGCTGGAGACCCAGTGAAGCCAACTCTACCTTATCAAGTTATTTCATGTTTAGGAGTTTAGAGCTTTGATCTGTAATTGTATATTGCATATTGGTTAAATCTATACTGAGCAAGAACAACTGCAACTGCTGTCATGATGTGTACAGTTTGTGATAACTTTTGTAACACTTTAAAGTAAATCTTTGGAATATGATTTATTGTATCTGTTTCATATGTATTTTAACTAAATAAATTTAAAAAATGAAGAGTCACAGCATGTCTCTCTTTGTCTGGAATAGAAGAATGAATATTTTCATCAAATTGTTTCTGAAACAGAATTTACTAACAGCATACACCATTGCCATGTCCCCAGTTTGGAGAAGCAGGCAGGATTACTGGCATGGAAGCTAAGTAATGTACTGCTGTGGACGAAGGCAGCAGCTAAATGTATTTTAGCCAACCAAGAACATCAATATCAGTTTTAGTGTACGCTATATTAACAATATTTTCCCTGCCTCCCCATAGTGCTCCAAATGGCATAAGTGTTTATCTGATTTGTGTAGCGCTGTCAGAATATAGTGACAGTTTACGCAAATTAGACAAAACGTTATTTAAAAAAAAAAAGTTACCAAATGCAGCTTCAACACAGCCAAAATTATTGAAATTGTTTTAAATTAAAAATCCCAAAATGTCCCCAGTGATGCACAAGGGTTAGTCAAGTAGCCCTTTCTCCAAACACCTGTTATTTGTTTCTGTGGTCGGCTGGGACCGAGCTCCCTCCACCAACCACTGCAGACACTTGAGGTAAAGCAATTAATAAATGTTACACAACCACTGCATTGAGCGATACAAGGCCCTGAGTTTGTCAAATGCTTTTAAGAAGCTCATCAGATACAGTAGATGGTTCCCTCTTTCTCATCTTGCATCCGTTTGATGGTGAAACATGAAGAGAACATTTTGATCTCTCATGCAGCGTGACATGCAGCACAACTTCCCTTTGATCTGCAATATTGGATAGAAACAGACAAAAGGAGGATGTTGCATTAGTTTCCCTGGCAATGAAACTGAACACTAAACCCATATTTAGAGTGGAGTTGTAGCTTTAGTTAGCAAGGGCTAATAGCTCCACGTCGTGATGCATGTAATTAAAGCTTTGTCATTTCCTGAATGCTTGTTTGAGCTGGGTATTTAACACCACTGCTCTGAGGACTTAGGAGGAGATTGGACAGGACTCGTGGCTCAACAATGCACCTGCAGGATTAGTCAGAATTTGGGGGAAATCATCCATCCCAGTTTCAAATTGTCAACACAAGAATAAAGATGAGAGCTTCTTTATAATACTACTCTTTGAAGACATATCCTGTTTTGAATAATGGCACCTTTAATTAGCCATCACTAGCTTATCAAAGAGCCTAAGTAATGCCAATATGATAGAACCTTTTCATTTAATCAAAAATATTCATTAAGATTTGTTTTTAAATATTTATTAAGACCAAGACGTGTTATCATATTCATCTGGTATCACCAATGCTTGTATTTACCACGTTTCCTAGACAATAACACTTCACAGCCAAAAATATCCATATGCACAGACAGGTCTGCTTTATTATAGCTAAATTTTCCATGCCACATTGGATACAGAGGGTCGAAGGTCAACTCATTAATGGCAAGGTAGCAGGGACTAGTTCTATTCTAAGAACAATTACAGTTAAAGGGGTAAATGGACTGACAGTTATGTAGCGCCACCATCCATTATAGCCTTCGATGTCTCCACTAAAAAAAGGCGCATGTTCATGCCTAATGTGCATCTGGTAGTAGCTGTATTATCATTCACATATAAAATGTATGGTGTAAAAGATTTCCAGAAAATATGCAAATTATAAATGATTACAGTATTTAATATGATTCCATCGCAGTCATGGAAAACATGAATACAAAGATTCATATTTTATTTCAATTCCCAAGAGAGATGTAATACTATCTTGATTGGTCATCTTCACGGAGGGAACCTAAAGCCCCCCTGACATCCTGGAACACCTGTGGAGAATCAGACAAAGTCTTGTGGTTGCTTAATAATTTCTCTGTCTGGCAGAGTATCAGAAGCTTGTCTACATCTTTACACTGATCTGACATTACCAGTCTTCTCCTGTCTTGGTATGGAGGGGTGAATAAAGCGTAAGAGGTGAGAGGGTGGCTTTTGCCTGGAGGGCGTTTAGTACTAGCCTGGCTCCGCCCTCCTACATACTTCCGCTCAGTTTTCAGTTTCCTTCAGTACTCCGTCTGGGTTTGTGGTATATTCGTGGGTTTTCTCCGGTCAAATCTTTACCGGTCCAATCAGCGAACAGAGGGAGTGGCTGAGAACGATGACGTTGAGGTTGTGCGCTAGTTTGAGTTGTAGTTCTGTAATGGCGGCGGAGAAAGATGTGAGCGAAGCCATTCGGTCCATTGTGGCAACACTGCCAAATATCCAGAAGTTAAAGCCCGAGCAAGTTTTGTTGATGGCCATGATGTTGTGGCCCTCCTCCCCACGGGGTTCGGGAAAAGTTAGATTATCCAGCTCGCTCCGTTAGCGGTGAAGGGGTTGGCTAAGGCGAACGCTAGCGATGCTAAGCCGACGTCATGACCAAACGTTAGCCATTAGATCCAGAGTGGCACTGGGCAGATCCAATAGTTTTAAACTTCAACAGAGTACCTGCCTTCAAGGAAGTTAACACTTGTCAATGGAGAGTGGCCAGACTCTCTGTACAAATGAAATGTACGAGAATCTGGTAGGACCAGGCTAGTTTAGTACTGTAGAGGGATCAAAAGCAAAAACGGTGCATAAACTTTTTATCTTTCCAACTTTTTGATCTCGTCAGGTGTTTAAGGATCAAGTAGCTTGAAGAATTCAAGGTTGAATGGGTCTGTGGTATATTTGTCTTTGCTCTAAAAGTTAAACTTTGTTTTAAATGATCTGTAATTTGCAGAATAAAACACCCAGCAAGCATTGTGTTTAAATAGTTGTGAGTACAACCAGTTGAAGCGTTTAAAAAAGACAAGAGAACAAAATTGAAAGTCTGAAGCTGCTATCCGTCAACTGGAACAAGCCATCACCAGAATAGAGGAGATGAAAGGTTTAGATTTCATCTTTCATTAGACAGAGCTGACACAGAAGGAGGACATATTGATGAAACTATAAATACATGTTTTACCCCATGGGTACGACAGCACAGGAATCTTCATTACTCCTCCTCCTTCAATTAATTTGTCTTGACAGAAACATCCAACTCGTAAATAACCATGACGTGGATTTATATTTACACCTGTAGTTGAACTATTAAACCTAACATTGTGAATGTTTAATTAATCACTCATGGGCATTTTAAATCCATCTCACTTCCAAAAATACTGTCACTTCCAAAAGACTGTCATTATTAACTGGTACCACAGGCAGTTAACACACACAATATACCTCAGAGACTTCAGCGGCTATTTTTTCACAGTCGATGAGGGAGCCCACACAATTCGGCTTACATGAACTTTAAAATCCAAGAAGACACAAACAAGGTAGTTTTAAGTGTGTTGTTGGAACAAAATACTTGAATTAACATAATACAACAACAACAACAATGTATGTGCTTGTGTATACAGTGCAAAAAAAACTCACTTTAATTCACTATCCACAAATGTTTTGTGCAGATTATAAAATCATTCCCACATTGCCAGAGATAAGACTTAAGACTAAGACAAAAGATTTTTAAGGCCTCTTAAAGATTTACTCTCCCGTGATACATTCCCTGCTGCTCTGTTTGGCTTCAATACCCTCTGAATCAGACTTGTATTAAGCCCTGTTTCAAATCTAGTCTGAGGATAATTAAGACATCGAGAGTGACACAGATGGGAAACAAGAAACTTCACTGTGGCTCCAATAGGTGTGAGCGCCGTCACAGTGGCAATAGCAGGTTGTGTGTGCAAACTTTAGCTGCTCTGCTGATTTACATGGTGAGCAGAGGTGGAGGAGTCGGCATGAATCACCCGGGAGACAGAGAGGACACCGTGGAGGATGTGAGCTTGAATCTAAATGCAGCCTTTTATCAAATGCCTCTCATGCCGCCACAGGTTTGGCTCATCCAGCAGTACTACGATTCATAACCAAAGACACGTCCAATGTCCAAATGAAACAGGTGGGCTGGTAGCCTGACAAGCCAGACCCACATCAAGATGTTGGGTCTGGGAACTTAACATTGACAGGGCTCAATCCGAGGGGCGGGATAAACGGTTGTCTTTCAAATTCCCTCTGCATGCAATAGGATAGCGCTACAACCAGGCAGAGCCACAAAGAAGGTGGTGGAGCTAGTTGACAGATTAAACTTTTGCCCTATCCAGTCGGCAAAACTCCAAACACATCTTCCTTTTTTTAAGAATGACTTCAGTGCTGTTCTGTTCTTTTCTCAAAGAAAAGCTTAACTCCAAGTCTGCCAGAAGAACGCTGTTCGGCAGCAGCCATAAGCCCCACCCACCGACTCTATAAATGATGTGATTGGCCTGACCAGAGTTTGGTTTTTCCAGCTCGCAAGCCAACGGAGAGTTCCTAGACCCCCCTGGCTGCAAATTAAATTTGCTGCCGCTAGGGTGCGTCTAGATTTCTAGGCTAGTGGGCCGGGACATACTGGGAAACATTTGCCAGTAGAATATGAATACAGATACAGATGGCAGCTCTTTTCCACTGACTAGAGGCTGAGGGGCACAAACAATTCTAATGACAAACATACACAGAAATATTGCCTTACTATTCTGCAAGCTTAATCACTGGCATGCTCATAATTTGTAACCATCTTGCAAAGACATTGCAAACACATTGCCTTACTCACAAAGCCCCACAATTTAGAACAATTATATTAAGATAGACATTATTGCACCAAGTTTGCAGCTCACTGTGGCGGACTGACATTATTTGTTATCAATAGAGCCATGCTGCAAACAGACTGGAGTTGAAAATCCACATTTTACAGTCTACTGTATATAACACTCACATTAGTCCCACATTAGAGACATATGACCTAAACTACCTTCTTCCTGATGCTGGTTATAGAGTGCAACTGAAAGTTTAAAACAGCACATGCCTTTGTCAAATTAACTTTTTAACACTGGAAAAATTGGAAGGGTGTTGTTTATATTGACAATCTATGTTCAAAACTCTCTATTTAAATTCTGGCATGGTCATGGTTTAAACACATACTGTAATCAGCGCAGAGAGCTTTTGCAGATACATCACATCAGAGTCTTTAGTCTGAAGCCTGTGCTCACCAACAGCTCCATCCACCAAGCGGTGAGACTGCTAAACTCTCTCCCCTCCCGGCTCCCAGCCAGCAGAACCACCAGGCTGGCAGGAGTATAGGAAGACAGTCTGGACTATACCCATCCCCCCCCATCCCCTCTCAACCCCCACCCACACACACTCCCCAACAAGGAAACAACAAAAAACCCTGAACTAAGAACTGTTAACACTCCTGACTGAAAACTCTTGACCTCTGCACTGCAAATTGCACACACCTGCTGCTACATATATTTATTTTTTAGTACTTAGTATTTACTTACCGTTATTATTCAATATTACTATTACATTGCATTGAAATTTGCACACACCTGCTGCTGTACATATATACATTTTAGTATTCAGAATTTATTTACCATTATTTATTATATTATATTACTACTACTGCTGCTACTTCATATATGTTTATATGTTCACTGTAGAATAGGGAAATGTCTGTCTATCTGTTGTCTGTGCACTTTATGTTTCACCGTGGGAGAGTGAGAAACGTACTCTCGATTCCTTGTATGTCTTGACATGTAAGTAATTGACAATAAAGCCTCTTTATACTTTATACTTTATAACAGCAGCTAGCAGCTGTGTGATGTCAGTGTTGTATTTGAATTGTTTTTCCATGAATGGACAGCCTGAGCTCCTACACTTCAGTGGTGAGTCATAGTTTTGACCTGCGTCCTCACAGTGTTTGTGGGCGCCGCCGACAGGAAGCTGTTAGGTAACTGTATGGCTTTATATTTATAGGGCCCTATCTTGCACCCAGCGCAATTGACTTTGACTTGCTATTTTAAGGGCGCATGCTTGGCCGTAATACACTTTGCTCCTCTCATCTACACGGATGCAGCAGTTCCCATTTTTGCAAACCATACATAATTATAAGGAAAATATTAGTGAAAATGCGCTTCTGGTGTTTGGATAGGTCAGGTGGCACTTTACAGTACAGTCCTTAAAAAGTCGCAGCATTCTTTGTGGCTTGTTGTGTTTTACACATTTCCATGAATCATGGATGTGTTGATGACATAAATAAGGAAATATTAGAGGACTTAAAGAGATGTGATGTTGAACTACGGCGGGATTGGACACTTGAGGGTCCGGGAGTGGCAATGCGTGATGTGCTCTTGGTGGAGCGGGTGGACGGAGATGGAGTGGGGGGGAGGAGGAAGGAGCACAACAGGAGCAGGTGGTGCGTTTGGAGGCCCACGCTCCATGGCTGCAGCAATCCTCTCCAGACTTGAGGAGATGCGCCCGAGAGGCCGCAGCAACATCGCCACCCAATCAAGACGGGCATTTATTACTTTGCTGCATCCCGGACGGCTCCCGCTCCAGCCCTGACGAGAAAGTCTCCTCGGCTGTGAACCCGTGCGCCAGGCAAATTCGCCGTCATAATAGCAATCCGCCATGGAACAAGCGCGCCTGCTCTTAAAGGGAATGTGAGATGACGCTCTGATTGGTTTATTGCACGTTACGCCCAAACCACACCTAGCTACTTCAGACCAACCCATTTTAGATTTGCGTCGGGCGCAAGACTCATTTATCCCGCCGGTAAAATAGCAACAGCACCCGAGCTCTGCCCACAAAGCTACTTGCGTTTCGCGCTTGATACTTGTGTTTCAGATCGTTAAAATAGGGCCCATAGTGTTTCCCCGTGATACATGATGATACAACAGCCGGAAAGACTTTTAGTGAATCAGTACTATCAGTTAAAATTGAAAAGCAGGTAAGTAAAATGTGGGTAAACAATGTCATCTGCATGTCATCTTTAAACAACAGGTGCCATGCAAAGCCAGGTGCATTATGGTCAGTCAAAATCACCAATTACAGAAAACATTTTTACCTTTAAGAGGAAGGCTTTAGCTGCCTTGAAGCGAAACCTGGAGCTACTACATTTCTTTATTTTTACTTATTATGGTTGCTGTTTTTAAATAAGATAAGATAAAACTATTTATCCTGAGGGAAACTGCTGTGCAAAAATAAAGAGTGCAGGTAAAAAGAGTGCAAATATACTGTACGTTTGTACAAAAGACTAAGATAACATAACAGTAGGTGCAAAATGTAAAAAACAAGATAACACTAAGGTGCAAATAAGGTGCGATCCACATATATACAATGCAAAAAACAGGTTACTAGTATGGATGATGAATATGGTAGGGTTGCATATAGATATGTTTGTACAGTGTTAGATCTGTGGTAGTTAATGTCAGAGTTCGAGAGCGTATGGTTAATACAGAGTGTTGTAATTATGTCCACGGTATTTCCTTTAATTTCCCATTATTGCACATTATGTTCGCTTGAGTCAGTTGCGAGGAGTTGTAATGACAAGAATCCAATATACTGTAGTCCAAGTAGTCTACGAGAGACAATAATCCAGAGAGAGAGAGATTTTAATGTGTATACTGTATGTTATGTACAGTATTTACGAACTACCTGTTTTATGTTCTATTTTCAATAACTACTGCAATAAAGCTCTAGAAACCAAATATATGTTTGTCACCGGTGTGTATATTAGAGAGTAGTCATATGAATTTGTTGCAGTGATCAGAGCACAGACAGCATCTTTAGATGAAGTCACTTGATAGCTGAATTTCCACCTAAGAGGGTCTGGTTATAAGCATCACAGTAATTTAAGATCTCCTGTTACTATTCCTATCTAGACTATATACTAGACTGATAGCTACATTCCCGCACTGAAGCTATGTACTCAGGAACTCACTCTCAAAGGGTTGCAATGAGGGGCTGGTAGGATGCATGGCGATATCAAATCTTTACATGGCCAGAGGGATCAGGGCTCGAAAACTTGCCGGATGCTTAGAAGGTGCGGAGATTAATGCCCTGTCGGATAGGCAAAATCTCCTTTATACCTCTGGGTGCCACCAACTCCCACCTCAATTTGGAGGAGGTTGGAGATAAGCCCAAATGGCACTGTCTCCAGGGCAGGCTAATTTATCCACAGGCTAAAGGCATCCAGAGAGCTGGAGAATTTTTCTAAGCTTGTTTTCCCACTGGTATTCCATGTGCATGTGTGTTTATAATAGGACAACACATTGAAGTCTGTTTGCCAGAAAGGTAACACACTGTGTGCCTCGCATCTGAGTTTCATTGTTTTTAATTCCTACCTTAAACCTGTAGATTTAATTTAATAATTTGTCGCGTTGCAATAACCACCTTGTGGGTTAAAACACTATTATTACTTGAGTACACAATTATCTGCCTAATTAATAATTCAATAACAACTATATTAACCACTTCAGTTAACTGAAGTGATTAATGTGCCAATTTGAGCCCAGCCATTGGAAGAAGTATTCAGACCCCAAAGTAAAAGTAGCAATATTACACTATAAAAATACTCCGTTAAAAGTCCTGCATTCAATAGGTTACTTAAACATACAATGTGAATTTTTTTTTGACACTAGGGATCTCTCATAACAGTAACAAAATACAGTTTGTTGACGTAAAATAGCTTGGAGTCATGGGAGTTGCTGTTTTCACCACCATTGCCATCACTGCAGTCAGCTTCTCCTGGTAAGGATTCCTTCAGTGTTCATCATTCAGGTTGTTTTTATCCAGGATTATCTGCAGAGGTCTCCTCCAAAAAAACATTCTCGGTGATTAAAACCGGTAAAACCACATAATAAAGCAGTCAAAAATCTGTGTTTTATCCAATGCTGTTTGGCACGTCAGCGGAGAGGCTGTGAGACGAGCTGCAGCTAACGTTTGCCCAGCTTGTTTCTCGACTAAAAGCCTTTATCGAGTATATATATTGTTAAAAACAAGAAGAAGAAACCAAGATCTAAAAAGTGTATCGTAACATGCTTAAAACTGGATAAAACCATTAAACACTGTACAGTTACCTTAAATTAAATGACAGATTTCTCTTGGTTTAAAAATTGTTGGAAACATTTGGTATAACGTAAGTTCACAATTCAACAAAATATATCACATAGGTCTAGTCGTTTTTAGACATTTTAATGCGGAAAAGTAATGTATATCCTTAAGTAGAAGTAAAAAGTTTTAACTGTAAAATGGAAGTAATGCACAAGTATGTTAAAGCTTAAGTAAATTACTGATCCCAAATGTCAGTTTTTTTCTAGAAGACTGTACATTGTGATCATATAATACCTATCTTTCCCAAACAGCTTTTATGTCTTCATTTGTAGTTTGCCTCAGAAAAACACATGTATACACTCTATTGTCTTTGTGGACTGATACAAATGTTCACAAGTGAACTATTTCAAAATAACTCACTGCCTGCCTGAACTCATGACATACCTACGTCTGTGACCAGCGCCATTCGGTCGGACGGAGAGGACGCTGGCGCTGTTTATTCGCCGCTTCTCTGCCTGCTCTGATGGCTGCTTGCCCAGAGTGATAGAGAAAGACACTATCTTTATGGCTCTGTGCTTGCCGATGTCTGGGTTACCTCCACCCCCCATTCCCCCCCATTTCCCCCCATTTCCCTCCCCTGTTGCAAGTCATGTGTTGAATCGTGTTGTATGTGCTTACTGCCGAGGTGTTCCTCCCCTTTCCTCATGTTATGCTGTTTTTTCCTTACTTGTAATTCTTCCCTGTAAAGCGACTTTGAGTCTATGAAAAGCGCTATATAAATTCAATTTATTATTATTATTATTATTATTATACCTGGGATAATTCAACAAGCTATTTTTTTTCCTTTGTTGTATTTTTTTAAACAATTTCATCATATCATAAAACAGATTTTCTTTGCGTAAATAATTAATAGGCACCATGAACATCTACATTACACAGGCTAATGGTAGCCATTATGCTGGATACTGTAGAGTTAAATACACAATATATGGGAAATTCAGACATAATGACTGAATCAAGAAGACCTCCTCCTTCTTGTTATGTGCGCCATCTGACATTGCCTGTCACACATTGTGGAATTTGTTTTGTATGTCTGTCTGTCTGTATGTCTGTATGTCTGTCTGTCCTCCTCCATGGCTACATTTACATGCAGGCAGTCGGCTCGGCCAGCTGTTGTTTATATTCTGGTTAGAGCCTTAAATGTGTTCATATATTTACATGAACTCTTTTAAAAACTCTTTTAAAAACTACAGTCTTCATGACTGAGAAATCATGGTTGTTTCTTCTGTAATACAAATTAATTATCCATTTTAAAGTGAAAGCTGATATTTCAATGCTAAAGCCACCTGTTGAATAGTAGAATAAACTAGGCCTCCTAACTAGCTTTTCCAAAATCTCAACCATGTTATCCTAACAAACCTATCAAATAGTTTTAAGGCTAACCCACTAACCCCTTTTTCCACCGGGTGCGTCTGCGCTGCGTTCCAGAGGCGCCGTGGGCCCCGCGAGGAACCGCGGCCATTCAAATCAATGCTTGATATCCCACCAGCTGCGTCACAGCGCATCCAAGAAGCGCGTGAAGCACTCCGCTCCGCTTAAAAGGAACACGCCAACTTATTGGGACTTTAGCTTATTCACCGTATCCCCCAGAGTTAGATAAGTCCATACATACCCTTCTCATCTACGTGCGTGTCGTAACTCTGTCTGACGCACCCACCACTAGCCTAGCTTACCACAGATCCTGGAGGTAAATGGCTCCATCTAGCCTACTGCTCCCATTAAGTGACAAAATAACACCAACATTTTCCTATTTACATGTTGTGATTTGTAGTCACAGCGTGTACAAATAACAAGGTCACATGAGACACAGCCATCTTGTAACCGTATACATACTGGGAACTATATTCTCAGCCCAAGTAGCAGAAGTAGCAGTGCTTCACCTTCTGAGAATATAGTTCCCAGTATGTATACGGTTAGAAGATGGCAGTGTCTCATGTGACCTTATTTGTACATGCTGTGACTATACAAATCACAACATGACGTGCCCAGTGGAAAATGGGGGTGACAAGTCATAAAACACATTTTATTGTTGAATTGTTGAAGGAATTATAATATTAAATCTGTATTTATTGTATGTGGCCTCTTGAAACCTGAAAAACACAAACACATAATCTCTTCATCAACTTACTTTCGAGCTTCAGCTAGTACATCAGCTAGTCGCTTAAAATGATGTGTCTGTTTGGTGCCTGGTGGGTAGTGCACAGTAGGTTCATCAAAGCCTGAAAACAGCTGTCAGCTGCTGTTGCACACTGGGTTGGTTCAGTGGAATTTGCAGGCGGTAGAACCAAATCAATTAACTAAAAGAAACTAAAATGCTCAGTAGAACTGCAGCATTGAGTGATAATTCTCAGTGGCATCGTCATTATAAGCAACCACTTTCACATTAGCCAGATCCATTGTTGGTATACGAAATACATAATTATTTAAACCATTATACAGTTGTGAGTTTTGGATGTAAAAATACCCAAAATGCTGAAATTACTGAATATAGTTTCAGACGTAAATTTGCTGGAATACTGTTTTTGTTTGTCGTTTATTCACTGCAGTAAGTATGTGTGCACTATTGCCGCAGAAGTAGCCGTTACAGTATACTACAGAGTATACCGCCACCAAACACATGCACACATTCAGTTGTATCTTGTTGTCTGCTCAAACTATTGCTTAATAGTATCACATCATCATGCCAAAAATAAGACGTCTGCTGGCAGGACTCCTTCTCTCCGAGCAAATGTTCTAAATATCCATCATCTGTTAGTAATGCAGGAAAGCAAGACTTTGACATCTTATTTTTGTCAAATTACACACAATTGTGGTCCGATATCTAAATGAATTCCCAACACAGTCAAACTGTTTTGAAGAAGTCACACTTTGGTGGCAGATCTCTGAACCTGTTTAGAGATCTGCTCTAATCCAGAATCAGGACATTAAAGGACATTTTTGCACTGCTGAGAGAGCAAACATTTAATTAAAATACAAATATCCTATGGATAACTGAACCACATATTAAGTTACCACCGGTAACCACCGGTAACTTAATAGTTGAAAGTGTGGCCCAGAAACTGTCAATCATGCAGCACTTACATTATCCTCTAGTCTCTGGTGGGTACTAATGAGCAGACAACGACCCCACAATGAGCCTGCAGCTGCTGTTTGATATGAGTGGACACGTTTCAACTCCATGTGCATCACCATAAAGTGCATTTCAACCTAAATGGGATCCATCACAGCAGAGCAGCTGTAGATAAACTGAATCAAGATCCAGCAACAGCTTGTTTTATAATTAACTTCAGAGTTTTGGGAACATCTTGTTCCCTGGTGCGACATAGGTAGCCGATTGATGTACCGGTATGTCAAGACACAGTCAAGTCAGACATTTTTCACAACATCATCAATACAGTGGGCGTGTTGAGGCTGGAGGGATCTGGCCTCTCCCAGTCTCTATGGTAACCTGTTGGCATACTGCTGTGCCTGGAAGGCTTTAATGGCTTGTCACGGCCATGAGAGCAAAACAGTGGTAAGGTATCCACACTCAAAGCTTGAGTGACAATCAAAAACCGCATATATATATGCTGTATATATATATATATATATATATATATATATATATACAGACACACATTTTCTTGATCCCCAGTGGGTCCTATACATGCACAAATGGAGAGATGTCAGAGTGAGTGGGCTGCATCTGCTGCACGGTTGGGGGTCCAGGAGTGCCCAGGAGGTGAACTGGCACCTCTCCAGCTACCAGTCCAGACTCTGCAGTTTGGTCCGTACAGGGATTTAAACCAGCGACCCTCCAGTTCCCAACCCAACTCCCTGCGGACTTAGCCTTAAAGGCTTTCCAAATATAACCACAAAATGGTGCCCAAACACTGCTTGAGTTAATTTTATAATTTAATGGATCAAAAAATATGTGTTGCATGCATAAACATTTAGTTATGTATTGCACTTCTTTTCCACAAGTGTGTGTATTAAATGTGTATAAAGCTGTCTTCTATAAACTGGTCCTCTAGTGCCTCCTAGTGGATATAATATTCCAATACTGTACACTTTGACATTCATTTGACCTACAGCATGATAATATTTTAGGACTAAAATTGAATAGATGTAACAATGCAGATCATTGCAGTGTGGTCTTAAGTCTTTGAATGATCAAACTAGTTTCAATATATATATAAATTTGGTTTTCATATCATTGTTGCATTGAATTTAAAATGCAATTAAGTTAAATGTTGTTTTTCAAAGATTAAGATCTTTTCACGCAACAAAATAAGGATAGTTGTGAAATAAATTAGGTTCAGAATGGTTTTAGAAACATGAAATACTTTAAATTGAAGATGTGAGAAAAGTACTGCCAACATATAAATAAATAAAAACTATTTAAATTGTGTTAACTAGCATTTCTGGTGCTACATAATCCTGATTCTAATTTGATTAATGAAAATAGAAACAGAAATAACAAATGTGTTTTTAATTATATTGCCAGCCAGTGGCAATTTTTTTTTTGTGTGCAGACAAGTGCATTTTGTTTATATGTCACTTCAGCCATACAGTAACATTAATGATCCAACTAATGTCAGAGTTAGAATGATCTGATTAACTAATAATTGTTTTGTTGTTGAATCTGTGCCTTTTTAAGAATGGGGTCTTGTTGAGTGAGTTTTTAACAATGGGGTCTTGTTAAGTGCAGTTAAATACCTTTACGACATCAAACACCCCTCTGTGAAGCTTCTCTGCATTAGAGCTGTGGGCTGTTGACCTTTCAGTCAACAGTTGGGTCTTTTTGCTAAAAACACTTCAGGCACCGCTAGTCCTGAGCCCCAGAGACTTTTTTTAGCTCCTTAAAAATTAGCTCCTTAAAAAGTCAGCTGTGCAACACCTGTTAGATCTTAACACAACCAAAATGACACTCCTTAGCAGTAATTCAATTACTGTTAAGTATCACAACAATACAGTTAACATTTTTGCCTTGAAAAAAAAAAAACAGTGACATGTTCAAATAGGATTCTTGGTTAACAAAGTAAGAGCAGAATAAAAACTGCATTTTCAAGAGCGCTTGAGTTTGAATAAAGTATCAAGATCAACTGGATTTAAGGCAGATATTTCACAATTATTAAAATAATGTCACTTGACTTAAAGATATTCAAATGTGATTTGATTCATAGGAAACTTTGTTTGAAGACTTAAAAAATCCTTAACAACTGTACAGGTGAAATTATGCAAAGATAAGAAAACAACAATCACAAAGCACTGCATACTCTAGTTGAGCAGGGAAATCACCTCCACCACAGATTCCATCAGATTTAATAAAGTCTACAGCTTGTAAACAGATGAATACCAGTATGACAAAGTTAGAACAATCAGATATGTATACCATTTATATAATTCAAGATGGTATGGCTTGATTAACTTCATGTACTTCAGTTCCAACTCAAATCCACTCACAATCCATTAGGGCTAAACGATGAATAGTTTTATAATCGAAATTGAGATTTGAAAATTATCTAAAAACATTAGCTAATCGTGAAGACTGCGATTAATCGAACGTGCAATATTTATTTATTTTGGTGTAATATTTGGTTTAACATTTTTTTATTCCTCTTATTATTGTTATATTTACTGTGTTTTCACAAGATAAACGCTGGAATAATGTCACAGATTGCAGAAATGTCCCACTTTCAGTGGATTTCTTTTATTATTTTGGATTACTTTAACATGATGGTAGAAGGTGCAATATGTAGATGTTGCTATTGAACTGAGGCATTTCAGACATTTTAGTATACAGAAAAGTACTGATATTTTTCTTGGAATTGTTTTATTATTATTATAACTTTAGCTTTTGTGATACATGTTCTTTGTTTGACTGTTCAATGTTCCATGCTTATATAAAACAAAAACACTTAATTCTGGCAGTTCATATCTATGTTCTCATCATTGCATAAGAATATAGAGCAGTTTTGATGGTGTCTCATGTTATAATACTCCAAGACATGTTTTATCTGTGTTATATATGTTTTAGCTAAACTTTTAACTTTCGTTGTTGTTGTTTTTTTTATCATGAATCAAATCATAATTGCAATATCTTACAGAAAAATCGCAATTAGATTTCCCCCCCAAATCATTCAGCCCTACAATCCATAGGATAGCTTTTATGATAGGCTACATGTGGTAAAAAGGAGATAAATAGTCCAGAAACAACTTGGCAATCTAGTTTACTTCCAGGAACCAGACTTGCCCTTGGCCCCGCGGGAGGTCTTGGATGCTTTGGAGCCCCTCTGGTGGTCGCTGACTCGGTTTCGGAGCACGTAGATGTCGTACTTCTGCCTCTTGAGCTTTTCGGCCAGCTCAAACTTTTCTGCATGCAGCTGGTGGAGCCACTGCCACAGGTCCTGCGCCTTCTCCACAAGCTTCTCCTGGTGCAGGTGGTCGATGTTGAGTGGCTTCCGGCGCTCCATCAGGGCCTTCTTTTTCTCCTCCCGTGCTGTCAGCTTCTTGCCCTTCTTCTGGTCCACCTTCTGCAGGTAGCCGCCAAAGGACTTGTTGGTGAATATCATCTTCTTCTTTGCCTCCTCGTCGGCACGCAGTTTGGCTGCCTCCTCCTCACGCCTCGCCTTCTCCCCAGCCAGACGTGTTTGCCGTTCACGCTCCTCCTCGGTGCGGACACGTTGTTGTTCTGCTCTGTCTGATCGGCGGCGCTCAATGCGGTTACGCAGCGCGACCAGCTCTTCCTCCTCTTTCTGGCGGGTGGAGAAATGCGACTCGATCAGGGACTGGAGGTCGTTGAAATCCTTTTCTACTCTCTTGCGGTGCAAGTCATCGAAATCCACCTTCTCACCATCAGGGAGCTTTGGAGGAGCAATGTTTGGCACATAAGTTGTCTTAGGACGCCATTTGGAGTCCTCCTCCTGCTCGTTCTCCTCTGCATGCTTTTCTTTCGTCTCTGCTTCATCATCCTCCAGCTCCTCTTCTACAACTTCTTCTTCCTCCTCATTCACCTCCTCTTCTTCTTCATACTCCTCCACTATTTCCTTAGTGTCTGACATGATGTTACCTCGGAGGACTTCTAAGGTAGAGAAAGCAGGATGAACACCAAGACCAGCTGGTGTGTTGCACACAAGAGAAGACTGGGGTCTCGGGCGTGCAGCTTGGAGGTTTTTTAAGGGTTTGCCTTCACCATGTGACGATAGGCTGCCCAAAGTCTCCAGAGTGTAGGTCAGCAGCAGGGCAGATTTTGAGACAGATGGAATAGTCTATTTTCTCCTCACCAAACCATGTAAGCCTCCCCCGCCCCTGTTCTACTCTGACCCTACAGCGCCTCCTCATTCCTTTGTAAGGACAAGATGAGAGACTATTTCAGATACACAACAGATGCACTTACACACGTGTGCTTTCCAGTCCCACAAAGCAACACATAGTATCATCCAGAACAAATAACATCCATACTTTTAAAGGCCTACTGAGCATCTGGTGCTGACAAGAGACAGAGCCGTGAAAGCTGATAATAGAAAAAAAACTCCCTGTCAAACTATGGATCCTCCAGTCAATGGATATTTCACAGTGTCCACAATTTGTGGAACTTGCTAATCCATCATGATATTTTAAAAGCCACTGTGCCAAAGCTTGTGGTGTTTAAGAACTGCCATTAACAAAGCACATTGCAATCTTTTAAGTATGTCAGAGCCGGTGAGAATTTTCATGAAGGGAAGTTACAGCTGTCACATTTTCCAAAATGAGCCATTCCCTTGAATATCCTGCATTAACAAACTAACATGTTATTTTTGAGATGAAGTGCAAAGTTGAGCTATATTTACACTTTATTTACCAAATAAAGGACTATCTCTGGCTATTAGTTCTTTGTCTTCATCTGTTTTTTATATCTGTAAAACGCTTTGTATCATTCTTATAGCAGTCAGTCAGTGCATTTAAAATATTGGTTATTTGTATACCAACAGTTATTTCTGTAAAGAAAAACAACACTTAAAAGAACATAAGCACCACAAAAGCCTTTCAGTAACAACAATGACGTGAAAGATGAGCTTTACTGCTCCGGCCATGTCTCCACTTTGGAATGTAATTAAAACATTCTTGCTATTGGAGGCTTTTAGTTTTCAGCGCTGTGGGGATTAAAGTGTAATTGCTCCCATGCTGCAACACTTAAATGCTGCTGTCAAGAATGTATGTTTCCAAGTCTTGAGTTATCAGTGGAAAGAGACACACGCAGTTTGTAGAGGATGAGATAACTGACAGGAGGAGACAGGTGCTCTGTTGCATCTACGAATCCCAATTAAACTATTACATGCGCCTCCTTCAAATAAAGCTTGTGATGTTATTCTGCTGTACATGTATGTGGAAGATAACGCATTATCTCCAGGAGGTTGAATTTCAGTCTTAATACAAGTCTTCTGGAATTCTGAGTGACGATAACCGTGGCCTCAGAGGACCAAAACAACTAATCATAATGCCTATAAGAATGTCCCATGCCTGTCTCATCCCAGAGTGGACTAAGCTCCACTAAAACATGCCTGTGCACAACATGAGGACAGCAGGTGGTTCCAGTATTTTCAAGGCACTCTTGGTTGCTGGTGGCAAGGGACAACTGTGTCTATCAGTGAAGAAAGGCAACAAATGATGAGGGCTATAAATAGCCCCAACTTCTGCTGTTTAACACAGTCCAAAATGAACACATAGAGTGATGCAGTGAAACTCTATGCAACTGGTTTGTGATCAAATTGAGAAAACAAACTTGAAGAGGCTGACGTGCTGCTAGTAGAGAAAAAGTAGTGAAAATAAATCGATACGAATACACTAATGCTTGTCACTGTAGAGGCTACCACGGACCAAACGCAATGTTGTGCATTAAAGTTTTTATGATTTGAGCGCATTACAATTCAGACTCACACACACAAACAAACAGACACACACACACACACACACACACAGACACCCACACACAGAAACGAGGCAGAGCCAGACAGTGGCAGGCAGCACCTGACTGATTTGCGTGTGGCGGTGGCGCTGCGAACCACTCAGCTGATTCATTCAGAGAATGAAGCAGTATTGCTTCGGACGTCATATGTCATGTGATTTTTCCTTCGGAGCAGTGGTTCAAATGGAATTGTAGTTAATGGTTTGAAGAACGTATCGAAGCTTCAGTGTCAGACTGCCATCACTACCTGCTAGGACATTTTCAAAATATAAGTTGTTTAATATAAATAATGAACCAGAATCCAGAGTAAAGCAGTCATTGGACCAATCAAGCCAGTGCTTCCCCCCAGATAGAGACAGTAAGGTAAACATATTGTAAGACAGGGAAAATCTGTGTGGTTCATGGAAAGCATACTTCGCCAGGCAACACTGTATGCACAGTGACCTCGTCTGGTCAAAATTGTGCAGTACAGTTACGTGTGTCCCACAGTATTCTGCACTTTACAATAAATAGTGTCTGTCCCCATTCCTGCCAGATTGAGGATATTCATTGTCCATGCTAATTAAGGCAATAGATTCATATTTTTAAATTATTTTTAATAATTTCAATACTATTTATTAACAATGTGCCTGTTTTGTTATAGACACAAAATATTTAAAGGCCTGTGACCTGACACAACTGACTTATTTAGTTTCATGAAGGACCCATCATTACTTGAAATGCTCTGGGGAAAATATATCTAAATATGCATACACTAAAAGTACAAATAAAAAAGGGAAAGGGAGATATAAAATCCATATACTCACCATCAAAATGTATGCAACCTCCAATTTGATTGCAGAAGCCAGCAGTAAATTTGCAGCTATATCCCCAGTAGCTCATGTCATGTCGTCTTCTTTTTCCAGTTACCTGTGTGCTACCAAAAGAAAAACATTAATTTAGACATTTTAACTTATTCATTTTTATTGTACTGACTTTAAACTTTGTGTTGCCTTTATTTTATTAATATTTTGGGGTCCCACGGATACCACTGTTTTAAAAATTATAACATTATTTCATTCAAATTCATTTTTCGTTTAGACTTCATTAGAAAAGTGAACCCTTTCCTTTGCCACAAATTGGGCTAGCACATTTGATGAAGGTAACAAAATATGGAATTTGCCATAACGTTTTGTTTTGTATTGTTTTTATATTTTATATATTATACTGGCTATGCATGAGGAAATATACACTTAGTCGCCAGTTAATTAGGTAGAGATGTTGACTGACAAATGTTATTTAGCCTACCTTCATTGATATACATGGGGTAGACAAAATAATGGAAACTCCTGTTAAACAGCACCACACACTGCAGCTTCTGTACCAAAAACCTAGCTAACCTTCAGGGAACATTCCCGCAACCCAAAACGTTCTGGGAACCATAGCTACATTGTTAGCTGGGGAACCTTTTAACATGCCAGCAGTATATAATCATGTGTATAAGCAAATCTCATTGAAAGCCATGAAGTAATAAGGTGATAAAAAAAAACAATGTCAATTATGTTTTTGAGCTGTTGAAGAAGGCCCAAGGTATCCAGAACCCCAAACAAAACATTATGCAAGGCGTATAGTTACCGTAAGCTAATTAGCTAGCTAACGTTAGTTTTTGTAAGCTAGTTTTGCGATAACTAGCTAGCTAGCTAGTAGCTAGGTTAATTCGTGTAAGGTTATCCATTTGTGTCCTCTCAGCCATAGTGTAGCTATTGTACTGTAATTACTAGCATAACGTATACAGTAAGTAATGGTATTTACAGATGTAATGCTAATTATTCAGTCAAGTTGTGTATCCTTACATGCTAGCCTGCGTTAGCTTATAGTTAGCACAGCCGAAAGAGGATAGTTGAAACGGATCGAATTTCATAACTAGCCAATGTAGCTTTTGCATTTTGGACACTATTGCCAGCTGGATACCTTCCACGTTCATGATGGTGGGTTTCAGGGGAGGTCAAACGAGGATAGTACAAGTGGTCGTTAATGGTCCGGTAGGCGGGACCATGGATGTATTAAGAGAACAGGACTGGATGTTAAACACCGCCCTCCATCCTACTCCTCCTCCTCCGGGCTGCAGGTTGCTCTGTGACTCCGCCCAGCTCCTCCTCTCATGTTATGAAAGCAGACCAGTGGGTGTCTGTGGTGTCCTCCGGCTGCAAGGCTTGAAAGCTGGTAAAATTACCTGTTTTATAATTATTTTTTATATTAATAAACATTATCTGTGTGCTTTATTTGGCACTATTACGTCTTGCATGTTTTTCTGTGTCTTGTGTTGTTTGTAGTTGTGGGCACTTGTTTTAACGTAACGTTAGCTTATGTTATAAAATGTCATGTGTATGTATCATGTAACACCGCATGTGCGAGCCAGCAGTCAGGACACAGCGATCTGTTCCCTTTGTTTGTTCCAGCCTCTAAGCAAAACCGGTTGACACCTAATCCTCTTGATTCATAACACGTAGCTAGGCCTACTCCAGTATGCATGCACTGCGATATTTATTTCTTTGTAGTTTGCTTGTGTAGTGACTGCATTCATGTAGGTCCCGAAGTAAACTAAAGGTTTTTAAGGGCCTTAGGCTATGAATCTACTTTAATTTTAGAGTATAAGGGTCCTGTGCAGCTCACATCCTCCCTAAGATAAGGTAAAGTTAACAGGATTAGAAAGAATAACACAAACTAACAAATTGTTTTTTTTCTGATTTTGTAATACTTTTTTTCTTTCTTTTTCTTGTGAATTAGGCTACTAGAAATCTAAAAATACAAAAGAATCACTGGTCCCATCTTTTAAATATAAATATTTAAGTCTATTGTAGTAAATTAAATATATTTGTGTTTTGGACTATTGTTTTTAGGCCTGTGGGGCTCAGTAGTTTTATCTTGGTGTAGCTAATAAACTGGTAACTGAGGTATGATGGTATGGTATGGTAACCTGGGATGACAGTCACTGCTGTAATGAGTCCAAATGTAGTTTTTTAACACACTTTTTTAAAGGTGTTAGTGTTTAACTAAATGCATTTGTAAGATCAAACTAGGAAACTTGTGGCTAGGGCGCCACCTTCCAAGTTCACTGCACTTAGACATGTTTATTGTTCTCCATGCAGATCCACTATGCTTCGTGTCACCACTGCCTCCCTGTGCACCTACTGCCAGAGGATGAGGCTCCTCATCGCTCCCTCTGCCTCTGCCTCTGCCTTCACAGTGACGTCTCCCAACAAAACAAATGAAAACCAGCTCACAGTGGACTCCCTCTATCAACTGTCAGTGGACATTCGAAAGGTTCGGAAGTTCAGGGGATGGGTTCTGTCTGAGAACTCTGCATATGTGTCAGAAACTGCAGACCTGTTGAGGGACATGGGTGCAGACCCAACAGTGATCGCCCGCATCCTTGAAACTCACCCTGAAGCTGTCCTGTGTCGGCCGGAGGACGTGGCCGCCCAGAGAGACCTTTGGGTGTCTGTGTGCCCCAACAAGCGTGAATTGATGAGCATCATCGAAAAGTTCCCAGCTTCTTTCTTCACATTAACTCACCATAGCAACCAGCGGGCTAACATCCTTTACCTCCAGAGTCTCCGCCTCAGCAACAGGATCATCGGCAAGCTGATGG
This sequence comes from Gymnocephalus cernua, assembly GCA_023631565.1. NCBI lineage: Eukaryota > Metazoa > Chordata > Actinopteri > Perciformes > Percidae > Gymnocephalus > Gymnocephalus cernua. The sequence continues at coordinate 6,567,759 of CM042447.1, read as the reverse complement.
CCAGCGCCCCGCAGAGCTTCAGTCGACCTGTGGAGCTGAACAAAGAGGTCATCCACACTCTGAGGGAGATCTACCTGGACCTGGGCGGAGATGAGTTCAACCTGCGCATCTGGCTGCAGAAGCTCCTGAGCCAGAACCCGTTCATCCTGCTGCGGCCGGCTGAAGCCTGGAGGGACAGTCTGGGCTTTCTGAGGGAGCAGGGCTTCACCACAGAGGAGCTCCTCAGCCTGGTTTCAAGCCTCAGAGCCTCCATTTCAGAGCTGCAGCCAGAGGCCATGCAGCAGGCGCTGGCCTACATTGAGGGGGCTCTCGCCTGCACCAACGACGAACTCAAGCAAATTGTGATCCGCTGCCCAGCCATTTTGTACTACTCCTTGCCCACCCTGGTGGGGCGATTCCAAGGACTGATGGATGTTGGAGTGAGCATGGAGCAGGTGAAGGAATCTCCAAATATCCTGGAGCTCACTACGCAAATTGTGCTTTATCGCACCCAGAAGCTGGCCTCTTACGGGTACGACGTGCGCTCTGGCAGCCTGGACGTTATTGTGGGAACTAAGAAGGACTTTGAAATTAGTTACGGCAAGCTACACCTCAGGCAGCAGCGGCCACTCTTCAACCCTGTAGCTCCCCTCAGATCTGCTGAGGAGTGAATATCAGAATGTGTTGATATGCTGCTGTTACACAGGGAGGGTGTGTGGGAGAAACGTTTTGTGAATTTTATTTGATGCTGATTTTGGGAACGGGTTCAAAACATCGAACCCGAAGAAGAGAATACAGAGAACTTTATTATGACACTAATAGGTTTTAAGTAACTAATAGGCCTTCATCAGGGTTCTTTGATTTGATGCTGAGGCCCAGCTGAGGGCTCTTGTGAAAATAACACTGTGACTGTTTTACAATCGTACTCAATTTAAGAAAAGAACCAAGTACAATATTTGTTTGACAGTTATGTCAGGGAATATGTACTGACAAACGTTGAAATAGTGATGCGTGGAAATGAGTGCCAGTTGCTAAATTAAGATTTACTACTGTAATTAACAAAATTATTTGTGGTAACTAAACATGATTTGCAATAAATGTCACATCTACATTTGTATTTGGTATGTCATTTATAAGTGTCAAAAAGCTGCTTATCTTCTAAGTGAGTTCATCAGAAGAGTCAATCTTCAGAGAAAACATGTCTCCATGTGTACAGTCTATCAAGTGCAATGGGATTAGTGATTCATACTATGTCATAATCATAAGTTACATTTAAATGTGTTTTAGAGTAAAACCAGAGCACCAAACAGGTTTATTACATTGGACGTCTTTTCCAAAGTATAAATATATTACATTACACTACAGATTTAAAGAATAGGCTGGAACCAATAGTATATTATATCCAGTTTTAATGAAACAAGCACATTGAGAAGGAACAAGTGAAGCAGTTCTCTCATGTGACACATTTAATGGAGATTATACAGGGGGGGGGGGACACCATGATATGTAGAATCTGTCTTCCTGTCGCCTTTTGTCAGTAACCCTCGACAAGTGCAACAACTTGATAGTTTACGTCATACTGATATTGCTACAGTGGCGAGGATTAACATGAGTCCACTAGTACTGAGATGGAGAAAAGTAATGATTAAAACTCAAAAAGGAGAAAAATGGGAAGCGAAGAGTAAATGAGAGGACAGACAGCCGTATTAGAACAGATACAAGATTTATCACCATTTGTTTTTGAATGGACAGTCTACAAATGTTTTCATTTTTATTGAAAATGTTACAAAAAAAAAATCAAGATCCATCCACAATGATTTCTCATATCAAAAATATATCGATGGGTTTATGGCTACACAAAGAGAGACACATACAATATATTCAAATATGTACAAGTTGTATGTGAAATTAGCAAATTCATTATATACACAAGAACTTTTGTCCTAGCAAAATGAAGCACAGCGTAACAGCCGCTCCAGGGATGTCAGTCCATTGGCCGGGTCGTGCAGTCCACGTGATAATATAGTCTTTTGTGAGTGTGTGTTTATTGACACTCCTCTTGAGCTTGTGTCAATGCAACAAACTTTGTAAAAAAAAAAAAATCTTAGCCTTTGTGTTGGCTGTGTACACGGTCTGTCTGCAGACACTTCTGTAAGGAGACAGAAAGGACACACGTTAATGAAAAATATGTCTATGAAAAGCACTTTCAGCAATCAACGTGGCACTCCTGATAAATGCAAACCGGACAGAGGAAGATATGTTGAGTTTATATTATACATGTCGGATAAGGAAAATACTTTTCCACATTAATTCAGCCATTTAAGTTATAATTTAGGGATACATCCTCAAGAGATTATTTGCAACTTAAAGGATAGGCTTGGTTCTATATTTTTTTGTTTGTTATTGTCAACCCAACATGAAAAGACCAAATGCCTGAGATTCCTGATAAGTTAAGTTTGGATCATGTTTTTTACTAACCTTTCTAGTGAATACTCTGTCTCTGGACTTTAGAGCCTTTGCCATTCCCAGAGTCCTCACTGTGCCGTTTGACAACGGTCTGAGTGGTGCAGTGGAGTTCACGTCCTGAAAAAACAAACGCAGCACAGTTTAGAAAGCCGCCCTGAAATGACAGTTTTACCATCTCTGTCACTAACTACAAAAAAGCAGAGGCTTGGCTTTGGATAAAAGGTATCAGACTTTGAAGCATGGTTGATACATGCTGGTGCCATGAAGGAGATACATCTTCAACCATCAATTAAATTAATTAATTCATCAGCTGTATTGAAACATAAGAGTCTTGGCAGTTTTCACCTTTCTGAATTGCAGGAATCTGCTGTGCGCCTTGGGCGTAACACTTCATACTGGTGCCTGCGTAACCTGGAATTCAAGCAAGATTCAAGGATTAGCTGAGAAGTTTATTTTGCCTGCCAACATAAGGGGGAGACAAATATAACAAAACGAAGAAAACGGATGAATGAAATGTGTAGTAGCTGAGGGTCCTCACCCTGCTGGTGTGTGCTGAAGCTTGTTTGTGGATCATTCTGCCGGTACATCATGACACTGCTTTGCCGCTCTCTTTGGGAGTGAACCGGTATCTGATAGCCTGTAAAAACAAACAAAAACAACAATATTGAATTTGCTTTATGGACACAACTTCACCTCCAGAGGCCAGTACTACGAAGCAAGATCACCTGTGTCACGACGGTGGTTATCAACTAGTTCAACCAACCCAATCTAGCAACGACCACGTTCAGTGTTTGCACTATATGACCAATCGGAAACATGGACAAGTCTACCAGAGTCACATATTTTACACAAGAAGAGCAAACGATTTTCCTACAAAAATATTTAGAACACAGACACGTAATACAGGCAAAAAGCAATACAGTCGCTGCTGCTTAATCCAGGAAGGAAAGCTGGCAAAAAATAGCGATGCTGTAAATGCATTAGTTACAAGCCTAACAATATCACTGCCCCATCAGTCGGGCACAAGATCTGACCATAATTACACTTGTGCATTCCATTAACTTTCGTTGCTGCAGCCTATTCTTTTAGTTGTAACCCTGGCAGTAGTACGCGATCGCGGGAGCAAATTTAAAAAAATAATATACGGTAATAACATTATTCAAATCGATGTGTCACATTGGCAACATGCGGCTCAAGAAGCTGAGAAAGATACGCAATTCCCTCTGCTGAAAATCTATATCTTTCATAAAGATACCCATTAGGGAATGTACCTCAGGGACGATAGAGGAAGTTATAAAGAACCCTGACCTACTGCATGTATTATGGCACTTACGAGATGGAACTGCAGCATTGTGTGTAGCCTCGACAGACAATCCCATCCCGTCTGAGGACATCTCTCCGTTACCGTTACCATTAGAGGTGGACGGAACTGAAGCCAGAAGGCCTACGGACACAGACAACAGTCATTTTATACAAAGTATAGTAACTTTAGATTGATAAAATCGCATCAATGCAAACCACTGCTGCTAGTTATATTTACACTTATCAGTCTTTAAATGTTTGTGAGGAATGACTATCTGTATCTAGTTTTCTAGTGTCCTTACCGAGGCCTCTATAACAGGAGAGCTGCTGGTAGATCTGTTTCATTCGCTCAATGTTGAGACAGCTGGCCTCTGCGTGGTTCACCATGGGCTTGGGGTAATGCACTCCAATAACACATTTGGCTGCCTTCTGCACAATCTCTGGAGCGTTCCAGGGATCATAAATATATTTGGCTGGAAACCCTCTCAGAATGGGCAGGTAGCGCCTGAGTGAAGAGATGAAGAGGTTTAGTGAGCATGTAGGGTGGTGTCATTTCAGTTTAAAATACTATACTATACATACAATTAAAAAGGTGTCCACATGCACTGCAGTTTGTCAGCATACCGTATGTAATCCCCATTGGGGTCTGTGCGTCGGCCGAAACCCACAGGGCAGTAGCAGTGGAAGAACTGCTGGAAGAAAGAGCTGCAGGAGAGCCACATCCAGCTTCCTGCATTCACACTCCAGTCTGCATCCAGCAGCAGCTCCTCAAACACCTAAAGACACACAAAAAGCCTTGTGTTAGCTGAGAAAGGCAAGGATTCTTATGGGCTGTGCAACATTTGGCGTCTCTGAGCTGAGAGGGTTAAGATCACATAAACTTAAATATAAGCTAGTCTTTATTTTTAGTGGTCATTTCCAGCTTACGAACTCATGCTATGTAAGTTGAGACAGTGGTACCCCATCTCATTCAGGTCAGTGTCCAACATAACCTCATAACCTTTCCAGGCAGAGAAATACTTCCACTTTGTGCTTCCATGGATTCAGGGAATCTAGGCAGTTGCATGATAAGGGAATGTTTTGTTACAGAATCGTCCGCACAAGTAAGTAAGTAAGTTTATTTGTATATCACTTATCACAGATAGAGTCACAAAGTGCTTCACAGACAAAATAAATACATACATTTAAAATCAATATCAATGTAATAATATCAATATCATGCAAGTGATCTGCCACATTTTTGCATACTTCCCAGAGAGAGAGATAGGCTGAACCAGGCTTTAGCATCTGTGTTTTAGGCGTCTGCAACATCTTTGTTTACATTGAAGTTTCAGCTGAACTTAACGCTTTAATTGAGAATTAAAAAATGCTCCTGTTTAATTCATCAAAGTCTCCCAAACCTTCTACACGTATGTGAAATGAGTTGTGCTGCTCCTGAGTTTTTCTTTTAACAGTCTTTAGTTTGCATAGTCACAAACAGGAACATAGAATATAAATAAGTATTCAAACTGATATTATGGAGAGAGAGAGAGAGAGAGAGAGAGAGAGAGATAGAAAAATCAGGATACTTTAAATAAACAGAAGAAAAAAAGACATGAAGACATTAAAAATCTATATGATAAAACGTCAACATTGTCTACCTTCATGCCCTCCTCCCAGCCGATCCACAGGTCTCCTCGGGTCAGGAAACAGGCCACGGCGTGTCGAGCCAGGTGGTGGATCCAGCCCTCCTGCCTCAGCTGCGTCATGATGGCGTCGATCCAGGGGAAGCCGGTGCGGCCCTCCGCCCACTTGGCCAGCGCCTCAGGGTTGCGGTCCCACGGGATCTGAACGCAGATGGGATTACTCTCCATCTTGTCGAAGCAGGGGTTGTTGGTGGCAGCCGTGTAGAAGAACTCGCGCCACAGCAGCTGACCATAGAGCGAGAGAGGAGGGGAGCTGTTCTTCTTCACCTGGAGAAGTGGCAGGACACATGTTATTGCCTTGGGAAATCATATAACCTATCATATATAATGAAGTAGGAAAAAAATAGGATGACAATCTTGGCACTGGCACCTCTGCATAAGGCAGCAGTAAGTATTAAAGATGAATGGGGCAGTTCCTCGACACAGTAAAGCCAATTCAGTTACATAACTACTTTTCCCTCAATAATACTTTATATTTTTAAGACTGTAAACATTGCACTGGAGTCTGAATGTGCAACATCACATCTCAAGAGGGAGCCAGTGCAACAAAGCAAGACTGCAGTGGATAATTGACCTCATTTCAGAATAAATAGGGCACCACTAGGTGGTGGTATAAACAACAGGAGCAGTCGATCACCCTCACACATGCTATAGAAGAAGTTAAACTGACTAAAATGGCAGTGTGCAGAAAGAGGCAGGGTACTTCTATATCTTTTGTCTTTACAGTCAATCCAAAAATAAAATAAATGTAGCAGAATTAATAATAATGTACTAACAATGTGAATACATCTTGACATTTGAATGAAATGTAATGTAAGTGTATTGTTGTATGTTGTATTGCTGCAAGTGTTTTATGACCTCCAATTTTGTATGCTGAATATGCATATCTATTTGATTTTTTTCTGTTATAATATGATATTGTGAAGTAGGGGCAGGACTACATAAGCATTATGCTTCTTCTGCCTGCTCTTTCTCGAACTTATCCTTTTTTGTTGTTGTTTTTTTTTGGTAAATCTGATTGATTTGTCTATGTTTGTGTTTTTATCTTTGTGTTTTCTTTGTGGTAAAAATTCTAACACCTAGGTGAGATCTGAAATAATCAAACTGTATGGTCCCAAATAGAAGACAATCCTTCCTTTTACCAACAGCAGTTTTTGGGCCAAAACATTAATGCGGCCGATTGTTAGATTAGACCACAATTGTTCATTCATATGTTTAGACGTGTTTCAGGACTTACCTTCCTGTAGAGGTCAGTGAGTTTGAAGTAGAAGAGGCGACAGGAGAGGCAGCCGAAGCGCAGGTACGGGCTGAGGCCTGTTGGGCTGGCGAGCAGCGAGTTGGCGTTCATTCTGGGACGCTCAAAGTTGGCTACCCATGCCTGATGGCAACACAGTCACATAATCAGAAATGAAAATGCATGACAGCATGGTGTCATGTCATAACATTGGACAAGGTTTCTTTTAAGGCTGTCACACTCAGTACGTTTACATGCACAGCAGTAACCGGTTAAGTTAATAACCGGGTTATGCCAACTCTCCCCGTATACATGAGCGGGGAAGAATGACAGGAGTAACTCTACCTCCGGTACAATAGGTGGCGCTCTGCCAATGCACAACAATTTTTCTTCCGGTTGACCTATGTCAACATTCTCTTAATACATCTATGATGTCAACATTACACAGACCGATCTAAATTAGTAAAATTAATGTTTAATTTACACATTATTATTTCAGTGTGGGCCAGCACAATGTTCCCACCAGATGACTGACAACTTGTTCGGCTCATTATAACATTATCTGTAACCAGTGTCAGATGTATGTTCATTTTGCAAATTGTATGTTTTGTATGTTGGTTAAAAAATTAAAAAATGTTAATCACAACAACAAAAAAATTGCTGATTGCTTCTGGCTCTTATCTGATTTGACTGACCTTCCTCTCCAAATGCCTCTCAAGTCGCGTGAGGGCTTCGGTCTCTCCCCCCGGCCACACAGCTGTGGACAGACCTTCAGTATCAAAACCTGTAGGGATCACATCAAAATAAAACACATTAAAATTCAGCCAATAAGGTTGAATTTCAGTATGTCGTCATGTTTGCATGCTTTATCTGAACCCAAACTACTGATTCTGTCTGACTCACTCACCCAGCTCCTCCAAGGAGGGGACGCCAAACTTGTCATCATGGTCTTCGGACAGTAGCGTACTGCATTTCCCCATGATGTCAGCTGTGATGGACTCCGCAGGCACCTCCACCGCATCCATACGACTGATGAGCGTCTGGAACCGCTTGTAGGTAAGAGGGGACTGACCCCCATTTAACTCTATGATCCTGCGGGAGTGAAATGAGCACAGAAAGAGTCAAATACTGGATATATAACATTTGACTACTCTTTTGCCTTTTTGCATCTTGGAAACCTTCCTTAAGGTCTCAGTAAAAGAGACACATACCTCCTGAAGATTTTCATGGTTGCAAGCAAAAAAGCAATTACCAAATGTTGGCTTCAGAGGAATCGTCCCACCATGACACTCTTAATAAACATTATAAACTCTATTGTAGCATGGAGAAATTTACTTCTATGCTGCGGCTTCAAAATGAGAAAGGAAAGGAATACTAAAAAAATTGGATTGCTGCAAACACAAAGACCCTTCATTCTACTTCACTCTATTTCTGTATGTCAAGATGTATCTGTATGCATTGTGAACTGTACCCGTGCTTATCCTATTTTCATATTTGCACCTACTTCTTGTCATGTCCTAGCCCTCTTTTGTTCTATGTTCATATATAATGAAAAATAAAGTGTATGTATGGAGAAACGCAAACCCAAGTCACGCTGCAGTGGCCAATCATGTAACCGGTGTTTTGAGCTATGCCCGTACAGTAAACAGGAGACATCATTGCCACAAGAATGTTTTTACGAGGGTAAAAAACGAAACACAAGCACTGGACTGCCCGACAGTTTGTGTAATACCTGAATGTTTCCTGCAACAACAAAGCACTCGCTATGTCTCGCTTGTCTCTTTACTTTCTCTCTCTCTCTCTTTCCTGTGAAATAAGGCTGCCTTCATGTGCGGTCGGAAACGTTGAAATCTATAAACGATCTGACGGAAAACAGTAACTGTGAAATATAAAGTCTACTTGTGCTTTGTTAGGGGGGTTTAAAAACACAACAGGACGTCACACAAATGGGCCACTTCATTGACACTCCCCTCGCCGCACAACCCTGCGGCAAATCGCCGGATCACTTTTTTTGGTCTGAACGCCCCGTAATGCAGAATTAAAGTGGTACGGGGTGATAGTCAGTGGTGGAATGTAACTAAGTATATTTACTCAAGTACTGTACTTAAGTACCAATTTGAGGTACATGTACTTCACTTGAGTCTTTTCTTTTCATGCCACTTTCTACTTCTACTCCGCTACATTTCAGAGAGAAATCTTGTACTTTTTTACTCCACTACATGAATCTGACAGCTTTAGTTACTTTACAAATTAAGATTTTTGCACACAAAACACATGTAGTTTATAAAATACAATGTTTTATTCTAAATTAAACTACCCAACAATATACAAGTCCATCTGAAATGATTAGATGATTAAACACAGAACTGTTTGGATCGTTTCCAGTTGCTAAAATGTGGGGATTTTTACTTTCAATACTTTAAGTCCATTTTCCTGATGATACTTACATACTTTTACTTAAGTAAAATGTCTAATGCAGGACTTTTACTTATTAGTATTTTCACAGTGTGGTATTAGTACTTTTGCAATGTAATGTAATGTAATGCAATGCAATGTAATGTAAGTAAAGGATCTGAATACTTCTTCCCCCACTGGTGACTTTAACTCACTTGTCCAAGTCATAGAGTGTGTGGGAGATGCGAACCGTCACCTCCACTCCAGCCTCACAGGCCAGTTTCTTAATAGCTGCATCTCGTTCTTTCCCAAAGGGCTCAGAGTCGTACTCGTAAGACAAACGAGAAATGTTCCACTCCTGGAGAACAGAGAATGAACCAAAGTTAGCTACAGAATACATTAAACACAACATGTTTAAAGCACACCAGGGCTTAAAGCTATAGTGAGTAGTTTCTGCTGCCCCCATGAGGAATTTTAAGTAATGACAAAACAACTGTCGGCGCGTCCACATGATACAAGCCTTCTGCGCACCACACCCCCTCCCCCCTCCACGCAGTTGCTAGTAGCCAAGGAGGACACGGAGGATTACAAAAACATGAAGGACTCTTCAAAAGAGGTCATTATCTTCACTCGGGTTTCTGCGTGGAAACGTCACCGGACAACACAATCTTCTGAACATAGTCACACTGAGAAATACAGAGAGAGTTGTGTGGAGCTGATCTGAGTCTTAATTAGCTTTGTAGCAACTCATTTGGCAATGGCTTGAATGTAACGGACGTTCATTAATATCAAAAAGTTATGTACCAAAGCTTTAAGCTTTATGGTGAACTTAGCTGTTACCTTGAACAGTCTGGGAAAGACATCAGTGGGTTGGCCCCGTATCACAAACAGTCGAGAGTTGAGCTTACGGAGGCTGTAGTCCAAGTCCTCAAGACTCTGAAGCAAGAACCTGGAGGACGACAGGAATAAAGAAAAGGCGGTTAAAAAACACTGACAGCAACAATATACAGCTAAAGACGTCTTACAATGTCTTGAGCTTCGGAGGAAAGGTACATTGTGTTACTTGTTTCAAAGTTAAACCAGCTGGGAAAGAACATTCTGTTTGGATGATTGTTTCAGGATGTACTGGGTTTGACAAGAAGCTCAAATAGTTTCAATTCAATTGCTATTTGATCTGCTAATTGTATGCAGCAAAATCTGTTCAGACGACATACTCCAAGAATCTATTTAAATAAGTCAAATTAAATATACCTGTGTTCACAACACCGCGCTGACACACAGGAAAAGTTTGACGATTTAAAGTGACCTAATTAAACAAATTCTCTTTCTTTTTTTTCTCCACTGAATTGACAGAAGAGGGTGCAGACAAATGTTTATTCCCGTTACAGAACAATGTCATCTCTGCAGAGGTTTTGAAATGTGAACGTGCAGATTTGATTCCTCCAAATTCAACGGCCAGTTCTTCCTCTTGCACTGGTGAAACACCAGTCGCGGGAATAAGGATGCGGGTAATGGTGCAGTCCATCTAATATGGAGATGATTAAATTCACTATATCGAATATAAGAAAAGAGATCCGCAATTTTAGTTAAGTAACAAAAGTCAACATTTTGGATTCCCTACACTCACTACTACTAAATCTACAGGCATTGTGTGCATCCATGTTTATGCCAACACGCTGCGAAGTGAAAAGTGTTCAGAAATGTCTCGTCAGTGGAGATGACTATGTGTCTGCCAACAAAAGCCGAAAGGGTCAGCAACGAGGGAAGAGCAGGTGTGGGAGTCAGTAGAAACGTCTGACCAAGATAATGTCTGTAAGCCAGGGAACACAGGAGGACAAAGGGCCGTCTTAATGGTGGTGAAGGAGCACATTTCTCGTAAATGTGTCCCTGTTGGTTAGGTAACAAGTGGGAACATGGGACATTCTGGACAAGTATTAAAGAAACAAATATATGAAAGCAACTGCTGACACATCAGGGGACACTATTGTTTTGTTAATGTTGTTTTTGCTTGAAGCGTGCAAATGTCCCGTTATATAAATTCTGAATAATATCTATATATGAGTTTTCTCCCTTCATATGACTAATATTCCTACTGACAAATAACTGCCTACAACATTGACCCCTCGCATTATCTCTGCAGAGCTTAGGGCCTGAAACAGACAGTACAAAAAGTGCCCAGTTTACTGTCCTTCGGCAATGGAAAAGCATACAGTACTTCTCACACTGAAGTGTTACTTTCACGCGTGTTGAACTTTTGCTTTTGTCAGTGTGCCTTCTGACAGAAGTGACTGTGAAATCAAAAAAAAAAAACACAGGCCTTGAACTCAGTGGTGTAGTCTAGTTTTTTGTAGTGTGTATACTGTGATTTTTCCCTCCCAGCTTCATACTTTCCATTCGCATTTTGTAACGTTACCGCATCAGCCTCATCTGGCTCATTTCCTGTAGTTTCTGGCTAACCAAAACACTGACAAAGTGTAGTTTGAGCTTGATTTCGTTTTATATATCCTATAGTCCATAGTGATTCACATTAGTTAATTTTAAATTTGTGCAGAGAATGATCGCCAAGCAACTGTGTTGTTGTTCCTACGTGACGGGGTGAATTTATGAAGTGGAAAAGTTCTGTCACAAAACAATCATGGTTACGTATCCTCACGCTTTTGTAAGTGGGTATACTGAAATCCTTGAGCTTCACGTAGACTACACCACTGCTTGAACTCATCCTTAAGGCTGAGTCATGCGAACAGTGGATGAGTCAACCACATGTGTGTGATCATCACTGTATGCAACGTCAGTGAAAATAAACAAACCAAACATACTGACCCGACAGAAGCATATGTGAATATTACTGTTAGAACAAATTCATAACTGTGTTTCATCATTATTCTATTATATAAGTTGTACTGTGCTACTGTTTTTATCTTCCCCAATATAAGAAATACCAACTGTAAACAGAGCACCCCCCCCCCCCCCCCCACACACACACACACACACACAGGACCACGTATGTGTGCAGACAGAGCGGCAGTGATGTGCTGCTTCCCGTGCTGTTGCTATAGATACCAAAGTTCGTAGGTGGAGGCTTCCTGTATCATCCAGGTCTAATCGTGTCTTCTACTGAAATAGAAGACATGCGGGATGTACATTTTAATTCAAATTCTGATCATATAATTAATATCGTAGGCCAAATATCAGAGAGAAGGTTCACATTTAAAAGCAAATCACGTGGACAAAAATCATATATGGCTTAAAACTGGATTACAGGCTGTAGAATATGAGGGCCGGGGATGGAATGAGCGCTGTACACTGATATGAGGTTTTAAGCCATTTAGCCGCTCTGAACTGAAATACTCAGCGAGCACAATATGACATGGCATTGATAAACAGCAAGCTACTGTTATCTAACCAGCCCTTTCTGTGATGCTGTGTACCAAAGGACAAGCTTAGAAGAATATGAGATGTGACACAGAAGTAAAAACATGTTCAGTTATGGCCTTTTCGAATATGTCATCTTTTTTTATTTTTAACAAATACACATATTTACATGTGCAAAGTGCATTTCAGAGCACATTAATAACAAACTGAGGAGGAACATGACAACTGCATGGACAAAAGTTAGTAAAATAAATTAAATATCAAAACTGCACAAAATAAGTAAGGCCACAAATTAGATATTATCTTCTATGCATATATCTGTATTTAGAGCACATTAGTAAGAAACTGAGAAGGGACTATGACAAATCCAGAGTCTGGAGGACAAAAATGTAATTTTCGTAAATTACAAGTAAATTACTATAATTCACATGTATGTGTCTGTGTCTCTGTCTACTGTCATAAATTGACTTTTATCCAGTTTTAAGACACTTTTTATGATACACTTTAGATTTTTTTAAAGATATCTTTGGGAGTGGCTTTTTAATTGCTTCAAAGAACTGGAGCAGTGTCCATGTGACTCGTTTAACAGCTGCTCCAACCTGCCTTGTTTTTAGCATTGGAAGCTAACTTGCCTACGAGGACTGCCGATACAGACGCTACCAACTGCAAGCCGAAGCCTTTATCTCCGCAGCGGGTCCACTTAACTTATAAATCCACTAATTCGCTACCTACACATATTATAGAAAACATGGTGACTGTATGATTTCTGAACAAAATGAGATTTGCCTTAGCCTTCAACAAACACTTTGCTGATGCTGGACATCTATTTGAAAAAGTACACTCAGGGCCCCTGCGTGTTGATGATGATTGTGTGTGAACTATGAAACGTAGTGCATTGCACAAAAATGTTCATCTGTGTCTGTTTTTCATGCTGTCCTCTGACATGGGCGTTCCTACTTCCCTCCAACTTGTTACAAACACTCTTTTATAGAGCAGCCCTACTCTAACTACATCCTCACGAACATCTTTCAATTGAAAAAAAGAACTGTCGTGATTTATGGGCCACATGGCATTACTCTTCTCTCACTCTTTCGAGCTTAAAGTGTTAGCATAGATATCAGATGGAAGCAGCTTTTTTGGGATCAATGCTCACGGTTGCGCTGCTCATCAGAGATCGTTGGGGTCTCTTGCAGCAGCAGGAGAGAAAAAGTAGGTCAAAAAGACGAGAAGTGTGGAAGAGGTTCACTCCCAGTCCTAACACACTGACCTTCTTGCGCTGCATATGGAGATGTCAGGGGGAGGGAAAGTTATTGTGATTATGTCATCTGCTGGCATTGATCCGCCTTATTCATTGAGTATTGGCCCCTAGCTCTCAAGGACAGGGCTGCTCACTGCTCACTTCTTCTATTCAAATGATAGCAGGAGTACAGGAAGTGCTAATCACAGAAGCTGCAAGCTTTTCATAGCCTTCGGCATAACGACAATGAGTTTTTCTTTATTTGAGAAATGTAGACTGTAAGTTACAAAATCACAGACGTAAATGTTGCAGAGCTACAGAAATATCACTATGGTCCGAGTATATTAATAGTTCTTGTAATGCAACAGAGTTTTCATAATTTTAACAGGCTGTTTAATCCAACATGCTCTACTAAACCTCAACAGGATCTTTTTTCCAGACTTTTACATTATTTCTAACAACAAATGGACTACACAGATAAAAAGTTTATTTATTGACTCTCAAAAGAGATTTTGATCCTCTAAATACCGGTTTTAAAGATGAAAGGTTTTACTTATGTTTGTGTCTGATATGTGCATTAGAAATAAAGGGAGCGAGCAAATCAGGGAATACTGCTGACTGATCTGTGTGTGAGCTCTGCACCACCCCAAGCTGTTGTTGCATAACCATGTAAGCATAACATGGATGCTCCATAACAAGGCAGGCCTTTGGTGATGCTGCCCTACTCTTCCAGTGACGGCATGGGACCAAAATGCAAACCTGCGTGCATAGCAGCCAGGAAAGGAAACAAAAGCATCCAGCAAGTCACCTACTGTTCTGTAAACCTCAGGAGCTCTTTCATTCTGCACCTGCATGTGTAAATCTGCAAGCCAAGATAACGTAATTTCCACATTGAAGCAGTTCACTGACTGCGGTACACATTTGTGATGCATAAAATGTCTAGGTCACAGACGAAGCTGGGGATAACAAAGATGTCAACTATTTGTTATTAAACTTCCCAGTGTCTGCTGAATGGGTTACAGGGTTAGAAAGGAGGACAAAGCCAGTGGGTTATAGGTTGGCAGAAACTCCACTAACTATAACAGTCCTTGCTCTTATTTCTGTCAAATGCGCCTGCAAAGCGTCGTATGCATTCTGTGTCCCCAGACTCAAACAGCATGTCCCTATTTTGCACTCATTCAAGTACAGACAGACTTGCTCACTCTTGGGCGCCTTGGTAGCTCACCTGGTAGAGCAGGCACCCATATGTAGCGGTTTACCCCTCGACGCAGCGGCCGCAGGTTTGACTCCGCCCTGCCGCCCTTTGCTGCATGTCATTCCCCCTCTCTCTCCCCCCTTTCATGTCTTCAGCTGTCATATATATAAAGACCTAAAATGCCCAAGAAATAATCTTATAAATAATAATTTAAAAAAAGACTTGCTCGCTCTCTGGAGTTCAAGTAAGTCAGTTATATTAAATGCTAGAATTAAATAAATGATGCATTACGTCTTCACCAATAGAATGTGGACATGCAGGTCAATTTCACACACACACATTTTAAACATCCAAACTCACTTTTTGGCCTTCTGCCCAAAGAGTTAAGACTGAAAGAACCTTACATTACTTAGAAAGAGAGCGAAGAGACTAAAGCAAAGCTTGCTAATGTAGAATTATCAGCTCTGGCAAATAAAGACTAATTAAGTCTGAGACATTTCCCTATTTTTATCTCAGGACTACATTTTCAACGCATTAGTCACTTAGTGTTTTGGAAAGGTCCATCTCTGCCAAGTCTCTAATGCCTTATTTATACCGCCACAATCTACAAAGTAGGGCTGGGCGATATGGAGAAAATCAAATATCACGATATTTTTGACCAAATACCTCGATATTGATACCGCAATGATTTTGTAGTGCTGACTATTGGTGCTTTCACAAAATATTTACACAGTGAGATTTTTGATAAATAATCATCAGTAATGTGGATATAATGACTAAGTGGGTAAAGGCAAATAATAGAACAGCTAGAACAGTCTGGTAAGTTCAGAAAATGACATCACTTTACTTTAATGCAGCCTTTAAAACCAGGAAAAAACAACACTTATGCCATATAACGATATCCAAAATCTAAGACAATATCTAGTCTCATATCATGATATCAATATAATATCAATATATTGCGCAGCTCTACTACAAAAGAGTTACAGTGCACAGATCGATGAGCTCTGGAGCTGTAGGGCACATGTGTAGTGATAAACGACTTACAGTAACAAAAGAACACTTGCTACTTACGATTTTGGATAACACCATAATTATAGTTTAGTAGGGAGGTGACAATCAACCCACCAAAATACCATTTACCAATTTGAGATCACCTTTTGAGAAAAAAAATTGATGGATTATTATGAATTATGTGTAATGCCAGCACCTGCTATTTATTTTGCCTCATTTAATCATGTATCTGAAGGTCTAATTGATGTTTGGTTTTATGATGATTACTGGGTAGACATTACTACATCTCAGGATGTAATGGAGGAGTGGAATCTACTTATCTGTCCTCTTATCGTCACCTTCATCAATAATTGTTCATTAATATGTATTATGGTATTAAGACTAATATCTAAAATGATGTCTGTAATACGTATATCAGTCATAATCCAGATAATATAATCCAAACAGTGTCATAATATTCTCTAATTGAATGCAGCAATTGTCAACAGATAAAGTATTTTTTTTATTTCTCAAATATTTGGTAACACTCAAAAAGATTGGATTTTCCTCATGTGACAATGAACGAAATATACAGTGTGACAGTCAACATCTCAGGAATACACCCGCTGTATACATTAAAAGTGCCACATTTCTTTCTATATTTGACATGAAGTGTGCGTATCTCTTACAATACTATCGAGTTATTGCAGACACTTCATAACGATGCAGTGTTTTGTAACAGATTGGGACAGGTGCCAATAGGCTTAGAGACATGTGCACCAACAAGCATCACAGATAGTTTATAATATACTCTACTACATGTTCAAATATACTGCATTAAAGAGAGAAAACCAAATTAGCATCAAGGGGTTATGGGGGATTAGAGCTGAAATTAGGCTAGCTATTATTAAGATTATCAAGACACCTGTTGAGTACTTTCTGGATTAATCGTTTTGTCCAGAAATGACCAAAAATATGAACGAATATAATCATCGGATATCAGCACACGCAAAAAAAATGTTTTTGAATATGAAATGCTAAATTGCCCAGTGCATACAATTGAACTGCAAAAGAAGCATGCGCATAATTTGGCACATGCATTTGGGGAAATGAGAGTAATGAGTGCCAGGGATTTTATTATTTAAAAAAAAAAAAAAATCATAGCATCCAGATGTGCATGGATCACCATGAGGAGCTATGTGTATGGTGGCCCAGATTTTATGCTTGGCTGTTTTGCTCACCTCCACCTGTTGATCCCGACGTTGGAAGACCCCGCGAACCAGGGGTCGAGGATGTAGACGCAGCGGACAGTATCCGCTCCCAGCAGAGATTCCTTAAGCGCCGGGTTGTCGTGGAGCCGCAAGCCCTTCCTGAACCAGTGGATCGTATTAATGACCATTACTCAACTGGACGAGTCCTTTTTTTTCTTCCTTTTAGTATTTCGAGAACAGTCTTTTTGTGCTCGCTCCACTCTTATTTAGACTCACTGTCAAATTGGTATCCACGAAAGAAAGAAGAAACTAGGTCACCGGGAATCCAAATTTCTTAAGTGCGCGTGCTATATTCGCTTGTATGCTATTTTAGCATACAACTCGTTGTTTTCGATGATGCAGTCCAAGTTTGCAATTAACCTTGCTCTAACAGAACCTTTTCCATTATGTCGAAGAATTTAAAAACCGTTGGCTGATGAACCATTTGGGCACGAGACAGGCAATGTGACAACAACCTGGCGGGCTTTAGGACCACGTACAGTAACCTCGTTTTGTGTTGTATAACTTATTTTTCCGAATAATAAAAAAAGCTTGTATGATTATACATGTACTACAACGCTTTTGCAGGCCTGTACTCTAGAAACAGTATATACGTATACTTGAGTAACAGAGTAATTAACTAGCCTGTATTTGAAGGCAGTTGTTGCTGAAAACGAGCAAAAGATAGCTACCGTTGCGAGATCCGACTGCTCCCCACCGTGAATAAACGTTACCGGGCAAAGCTGGTTATGTAAAAACCGTTTCTGCGATAATGTCAAAATCGTCGCCCTAATGCAAACTGAACAAACGCGTAGCTGTTAGAAATCCTTTTCTGATCCGTGTGAGTCGTCTTCTGCACTGTCTAACGGATGTTTTAAGTCAATTTTCCTCCACGTCAACGAACAACTGTTCAATCTCCTCGCCGTTTCACCCACAACCGTGATTCCGCCCACACGATGACGTACACAAGCTATGACCTTTGTGATTGGTCCAGAACGCTGTGTGCGTTTTCTCATCATGGTCACGTTTCTGCAGCGTGCGTTTTCTTTTCTTCTTTTGTCTTATGACTATTTCCAAATGTCCTAGGAGAGGCGAGACAGATTACATGAAAGGTTAACATACTTGTGGTAATAATACGGAATTGTGACCTGCGAGTTTAGACTAGTATAAGCACTACTCCGATATTTTATTGTTATACTACAAGTAGAATAAGTCTATAACATAATAATACAAATATGAATAGTTGTTTAAGATGTGCAAATACACTTAGAAGACTTACTGTTTGTGTAAAAACGTAAGACTTTAAACATACACTATAAAAACCGCTAGCCTGTAGAGCCAACTGGCTTGTTTACCATAAAATAACCCGGATAAGCACATGAAGTCTGGCATGGGCGGCGGTCACGGGTGGGTGTGCGTGTCTGTCCGTGTGTCGTCAGAGCGCTTGTAGGTGTAGCTGGCGCACTTTATATTAAACCGTTTTTCTTGCAGTCAAATACATTTGCCCCACTTGCAGACGGAAATCAGTTGCTCGGTTAGTTAAAAACTCTGATAATAAAAATGATAATAATAGAATATTTTTAAAACCGACCTCCACAGAGCAGATTTAATTTAAGTGAAAATTATAGCCTAAGTTTGCTTTCAACCCTATTGTGTCTTTTGTGCAATACGGCTATTGGGGTTGGGCAGTATGTTAGTTGTGCAATATCTCATTGTGCAAGGGCTGTGCTACACCTTTTGCAGAGAATTCATCCCAGGGTTGTTCAATTAAAAACTGCCACTGAAAGGAGGAGTTAATGTGCTTACTATATAGGTAGCCTACCTGTCTAATGTATATGAGAGCATGTTTTGTGTTGCATGAGAGTATGTGTTGAGATATGCTTATTTTCCGTATTTTGTGTTGTCTTTGTAAAGCTGTGGAATGGACAGAGTCCAAAACAAATTTCCCTTTGGGGACAATAAAGTATATCTTATATCTTATCTTTTCTTGTATATCGCCTTATGTTCCTTACACGTCTTCTCTTAATGCCATTTTGTGTTTTTATCACTGTTAATTGAATTGCTTACACTATCCTTATCTATTGAAGTGTATGTAAGTTAAATTATATTATGATCATTATTATTAAAAGTAGTAGCAGTTTGTACCACTCTATCTTATTTTTTTTAATTTTTGATGTTTGTCAATGTCTAAATAAGAAATGCGTCACATTATTATCTTACATAAATGTTTTTGTAATAATGTTAGACATACAATGCAGCTTTAGACAGTGGACGTAGTACCGTGTTTTAGCCACTGAGTGGAAGTATAACATCATGCCACGATTGCCCTCCTATGTCAGATAATAACTTAATGTGAAACATCCATGATAATAAGGAATTCATAGTGGATGCTGTACTTTTTATTTTTTATTTTACACTTTGTGGGCCAGTATTTTTACACATACATGGTATTATGGCAATAAACATAGTATTCTAATTAGTATTGCTATTGTGTAATATTGATAAATTATACAAAAGTCAATATAAGTCCTAGTTTAGTACCAAATGTACAGTCACTTAACAACAAAATACACAGTGTATGAACAATTTTTAAAAAAGAAAACGAAAAATGCTCTCCAAGATTTAGAGATAACACAAGCAAGCAAAAAACACATTATTTCATAAATTACCAAATCAAAAAGCTTGACTGTGCAGCATGACTAAGGAAGCATGTTTTGATACACTCATTCTGCTGGCAAAATACTAACAATCTATCATCTTGTTGGGAAATTCATGATGATTTTGCTGTTACCAGGCAACCAAGGCTTAATACGTGAGGACAAGCTGAGCACAGTGCATGTAGAGAAGCAGCTGACAGCTGCCCACCTCCACCGCTCTCACCTGAGTTATTCAGCAAGATGTGCTGCATTGCATCAAGAGCTCATGGCAGACTGCTGGAGATTAACTGACTTGATGTCACAGAGTGGAGGATGGCATGTTCTGATGGCCACATCTTCTTACATAGAAACTCTTATAAGAAGAGTTCTTTATGCAAAATGGATTATTATTATTTAATTAAAACATGAAATTGTTTTCTCTATGGAGTTCATGTAAGAATTATATCTCATCACCTACAGCGTCATGATCTCTCTTATGTTGACCGGTGAATAATTTAATATTCAGTCAAAAAAAATCTTCCCGAATAGGTCGGTCGTATTATAAAAATAGTCTTATCCAATGTGTTTCCACATGGAGGGTAAACAGAGATACTTTGCTCTAAAACATAAATCATGCAGTGTGGTAATGCTGTTCTTTATCATTTGTCAGCCAAACAATGACACTAAGACACTGGCATGATTTGTTTTTACACTTTTCCCTGTCACATCCCTCTGCAAGAGTGGGCGACACATCATTTCTCTAAACTTGATGAGTTTTTCTTTCTGTTTTGGCATAGGTAGGCCTACTGCAGTGTCATGCTAAGAAAATATGAAAGGGCCTCTGGCATGGCAGGCAGTGTGGACAGATGGTTGGTACAAGGAGAAGCCCAACAGAATGGACGAATGATCGTTTCACCAACTGTTCCTTTCAGAATGTCCTCAGAATTTGACTCACTCACAAAAAACTGTTTGTATTATGGAGAATAAATCGTTCAATAACATCATGATCAAAGTATGCTAAACCTGAAACCAGAAGAACTTTCACTTAAAAGTATCTCCAGTGGTGGACAGCAAAAACAGCTGTTCACTGCAAGACCCCATGTGTATTTCATATTTTTGCCATTCGTAACAATTACACTTTTCACAACAGAGGTTCATTCAGAAATGTTACAGACTCCAAATACATTTAAGTGAAACAGGACATTATTATTAGGCTATTAGCTGAGAGCAATGGGAGAAAGTGTACATTCCAAATGGAAAAATAAGAATTAAAAAGGCACCTGACAATATTGTGATTAAAATGTGTGTTTTTCGTTTAAGTTATTTCTACTTTAATTCTAGGCATACATTGCACAGAAAGCTGCTTTTGCAGACAGTTACACCCATAACTTATCCCAACAGAGCTGCTATGATTAGAATAAGCAATGTAACAAAAGTAAACAAGCACATGACCTTTGACCTCTGAAAAATGAAATTTATTAACAAAAAGCCCTGTTTATGTCTGTGTCCCCTCCCAACTATTCATTCTCTTTAACAGTGTAATCTATTTTCATGTAGTAAAGTATATAAAAAAAATACGTTTTTATGCTGTCCCTCTCCTGCTGTTACATGTCATTGGTCCATATTTTTTTCCACCCTACCAAGAGAGCATTCACGTTTCCACCATGTGTTTTCTCAGTGGGAATCCACCTCTCATCCTGCCTCGATCACTTCACTGCAGCTACACACGAGTACAAATAACAGATTGGTTGGCACAGCAGCTTACGTGTGTGTCACTGATTCTGCAGTGATGTTTCACCAGCGCCAGGTAGGCCTGCCCTCTGCTCAAAGGTAGCAGGTAGGTTGTCTGTGTCAGTCAAAGCTGATGGAGATGCGGATTGGCTTGTTTCCGCCCGCGGGGCTCCAGGCTCCACCTCTCCATCAGATTCCTGCCCGTGCTGCGCTTGTTGCAGTGAGCGCGGAGGGTTTGTGCGCTCTCACGTTGCGCGTATGAAGTTGTGGACAAGAGGATATCGAAGACATACAGACACTTAGAGGAGGATGAAAGTACAGGCTCCCTTCGGTCGTTTCACTCTTTAAGCTGGGAAATACAATTAAGTCCTCGGATAGCGGTTGAGAAAAAGCAGGAAAACGAGTTTGTGGCATTTAACTGAGGGACCAAGCATACCCAACAGTATGCGGTGCAGTTATGGCAGGCAAGGGTAAGACCGTCGTGAGGACGCTGGAGGATTTAACGCTTGATTCTGGTTATGGTGGAGCTGCGGACTCGGTCAGGTCGTCCAGCGTGTCGCTGTGCTGCTCCGACACGCATCAGTCCATCGTGCATGGGGGCAACTGCTGGCATCTGACCGAATCAATGCACAGCAGACAGAACAGTTTGGACACAGTCAACACCGTCCTGGCGGAGGACACGGAGATACTGGAGTGCTCGGGTCAGTGCGCCAAACTGCCCGAGCTGGAGGACGTGCCATGGAGCCTCGGCGAGGTGGAGGGCGCACTGAGGAAAGACGAGGAGCTGATGGTGGGTAACCCGCCACCGGAGGTCTTGGCGCGGCTCTCGGCTCTCATCAGCCGCGCGCTGGTGAGGGTGGCCCGGGAAGCGCAGCGGCTCAGCCTGCGCTACGCCAAGTGCACCAAGTATGAGATCCAGAGCGCCATCAAGGTGGTGCTCTCATGGACCATCTCTGTCAACTGCATCACGGCGGCTCTCAGCGCCCTGTCCCTCTACAACATGAGCACCGGGGACAAGTTCAGTCGAGGCAAGTCGGCGCGCTGCGGGCTGGTATTCTCCGTGGGGAAGTTTTTCAGGTGGATGGTGGATAGTCGCGTGGCCCTCAGGATCCACGAGCACGCTGCCATATACCTCACCGCCTGCATGGAGAGTCTGTTCAGAGAGGTGTTCAGCCGCGTCCTGCGCAGCGCGCTGGTGGAGAGGGACAACGGGATCCCCAAGTTTACGCTGGAGTCACTGGAGCAAGCCATCAACAACGACTCGGAGATCTGGGGTCTGCTGCAGCCGTACCAGCACCTCATTTGTGGAAAGAATTCGAGTGGTAAGAAAAAGTTCAAAAGAAAGAAAATAATGGAAATACCAATCAGCGATTATTTGTTTAAATGTGATCTGCTGAAATATGATTGGACACTCTTTTGTCACCCCCATGTTCTGGACTTGTATGTGTTTTGTGTATTCAGTCAACACTCACACTGTAAAATCACATATAAGCCAAATCATATTAAGTTTCCCCCCTGAAACAAGTACGACTCAATTCAAATGGCTGTTAACGTGTTCAATAAATATCTAACAAGGCAGAATGGTGACTCAACTGCAGTGATGAGTCTTAATTGAACATAACTGAATTTTCGTTTTTAAAAGAACACAAACATATACCTCCATTTCAAGTTGTATTCATTTCTTTTGAGGACATGATATGCTTTTAAATAGTATTTTTGATAGTATTTGATTGAGAAGATACTTTTCACAGTGCACAAAGTGGTAATCTGTAGCCCAGTTGGAAAAGTAATATGGCTACAAAGTATGTAATTATGCTGGGAAATAACCACTGCTTATCTAGTGTAGTGTGTCTGGTGTAATTGCACCCCCCCAAAAAAAGACTTGACAGTTTCTTGAATATTTACTACCCTCAGATTAGACCTCAAGGCCCACCTCTGAAACAGCCTATCTTGGTTATCAAAGCCCTGGAGCTATAGTCAGAATAGGTATTTATAGTTGAAAAAGATCAAACAAACTCCAACTTCTATTTCTTTGAAGCTGTTGTGTTCTCAGACTTTCATTAGAGACAAAAGTGTTAGTGTTTGTTTTAATAATTGTTTTGCTTTGTGCACGGTGTGTAGGCTATAGATGATATATGATGATATGGGAGTCATGATTTTGCAGAAACAGGATTCTGTGTTTATATTGTGTGCTGGCCTCGTTGGTGGTAATGCTATTACTGTCTCAATCCAGAAGGTGTATGCTGTCAGTGTGGGCTGGCCATCTTATCCAAAGCCCTGAATGAGTTGGCTGAAACTGTAAAGCAGAAGGGACTTGAAATGTTATTTCTTCAACTGAGAGCCAAACATGGCTGTGCAATATTGACCAAAGAATCACATTGCAGCTCTTTTGCAAATGGTTGCAGCGTGATTGTTTTCTTTCAGCACCTATAAGACAACTTAATAGAGATGAAAAACAAAGATGCATGTGCAAACTGTCTTGTGTGGATGAGCTATCCTCTATAATAGCACCAGAAAAGATTGTTCCAGAAGCAGTCAGAAGAGAAATGGATCTGAAATAGGTTCCTCAGTGATGTGACGTGAGTTGAGATTCAATATTGTGGATGCAGCTTTTTCTCACATAACAGGTTCATTTCTATAATCCAGACTCTTTAGCCTTTGTCATGCACAACTCATACGCCAACATCCCCCAAACCACAGAAATGTCAATGTCAATAAGAAATTTAGAGCTAAAGCAATTAGTGGATTAATCAAAGCCTCAAGCAAAAAATGGCAAACATTTGGATGATTCAAGCTTCTCAAATTTGAATATATTTGCTGCTTTACATCATAGTCAAATGGAAATTCTTGAGTTTGAACTGTTGGTTTTACAACAAAATAATTGGCACATTGAGCATGAAAATGTCACCTCAGAAATTACGATTATGAACTGTGATGATGGACATATTTTACTAAACAATAAATAACTGGTCGATAAAATTGTTAGTTGCAGGCAGCTCTAAAGAAATTGAACAAACAATTACTTTCATTATCAATTATCGTTTGGACAATAAAATGTCAATTAATAGCAAAAGAAAAATGTTGATTACAGTTTTCCAGAGCACTAGGTGATGTGTTCAAGTGCCAACCAACAGTTCAAAACCTAAAGACATGTAATCTACAATGTTTTAAAACAGTAAAAAGCAGCAGATTTGAGAACCTAAGGCCAGAAAATGTTTGTCATTTTTGCTTGGAAAACATCTGAAACGATTAATAGATTATCAAAATAGATTCCTTTTTTGATATACTGACTAACTGTTGCATCTCTTATCTGGATGTGGGACATTTTATCTCACCCTTTAATCCCCTCATCTGTCTTCTTATACCTCCTCATTTGACAATGATATTTGGCCTTGGTGAAGATGCTGCACACGACTGCTGCTTTGTCTTGAAATTGCAGCTGAGTACTTCTCTGCAGAAAGGATGCAGAGCCAATGCATGCATCCTCCTCCACTCCTACTCGTGGAACGCATCATTTCTTGATGGTGCAGAGAAGGCTACAATTTGAACTCACACAAAACAGCATGATGTCATTCTGTGACAGTTAGGAAGGCAAAAAATGTGAGGATGTATTTGTCACTTTTGGTTTTATGGCAGCACTGACCACACTTAAAAATGAACAACTCATTAAAATGTCACATTTCGAATTGAAATATTAATCAAACATTCACTCATACTGTATGTCTGTTAAGTCCCCTTTTCTCTATGTAGTTTTGAGCCTTTGTAACCAAAGCTGACAGGAATGAGACTGTTCAGTCAGACGTGTGAGAGAGCAGGGTCACCCTTTTTGGTCTCTTGTCTAAAATTTCACCCGGGTAACGAATGCAGTGCAGCACATAAGGAACAAATCCACGTTACTCTGCACTCCCACTGACCGTACGTGACATGACAGCCTCTTTGCTCTGACTAATGACAAGAGCTAAATGTAGCCTTTTCTTCACTTGCTTTGTTTTCTTCTGCTGCTGTTTGAACCGGTACATTCTGATCATGTTAAGGATTTCTAACATTTACCGTTCTAGTAAAAAGATAGTGTGTGTGCTGTATGTCTATGTCTACATGTAGTTTTGAAAGAGTGATAAACTTAATATATTATTAAGTCATGAGAGGCAGGGAGCAGGCCTTAAGACTGAAAGAGAAAATAGTTCCCAGTTAAGGAAGGGCAGATATGTTTCCATTATCAAGTCAGAAGGACAATTTATTTTGTCATTTTCATTCAAAACAACTCATAAGTGGTTTTTGATCTGGCACCCATCTGTGTTCATTGTTGATTCATATGGGTGTTGTCTGATTTCCCAACTCTGTTCTTGTTAGGTTATGTTAGGTTTAGGCAACTAAAAGTACTTGGTTAAATTGGAGACGGTGGTCTCCCCTGTCATAGTCTATATCCACGACTTTCCACTTCCAGGATTGCCCCGTTGCCGCCAGAAATTCCGCCATATGTCCTTCTTTTCGGCTGGATTTCCTGTTACCTAACGCTTTCTTTGTGTTGGAATTTTAAACTCCAGTCGATTGAACGTACACGTTCCACCAAAACAAGTTCCTTCCAGAGGCTATTTTGCAGCGGCACCGGAGCTCTGTGTGGCGCTTAGTGCCGCCCAAGACGATTGTTATTGGTTCAAAGAAATGCCAATAAACCAGAGCATGTTTATCTCCCATCCCAGAATGCTATGTGGACTAGTCAGAGCCTCCTTCGCAGCACTGTGGAGGAAGGTCTGGCAAAGCGAGACTATCCCTGTCTCAGTTTTATAAACCCAACAATCAACCCCGACTTCCATAATAAGAGGTTTGGTAGCTAAAGCCAAGCAAACTGATACCCAACCGTATTAACCTTATCCTCTTTTTGGCAGCTCCAGAAAACCCAGTTCAACAACAATCACTGCAGTTAATCACGTAAACATAAGAAAATAGACTTGAAATGTAAAAATATACTTTGGGCCATGGCTAAGCGCATAAGGTGCTAGTGAAACGTAAAATAGAAAATTAGAATTTCGTCTGATCCATGCATTCAAATGCATTCGAGACGAACGATCAATGCCGACGGTGCAGTATATCTGGTGACATCTTTATTCATCACAAACACGCCACTGTCCGATTTCCCAGCACTGACATGGGTCAACTATCCAGGAAAGCAGCAATCAGTTTCTCGGATCAACACATCCCGGCTACTGTGCCTTGACTACTTCTTCCATCTGTGTTCGGTGGTAAGTGAAGTGCGCAAGATGACATGATGCTCCATTGATGTGTGTTGCACTCAACCTTACAAAAGCAACAATACGTATGTATGGTACAAATCAGTTTGCATAACCTTTGGTGAGATATCGGACAAATATTGTTATGTGAATGTAGCAGGTGGATACCTCCTGACCCTTCTCAATGAGGATTCACCATGTTTGACTCTCTTCTCAGTCATGTTAAACCACCTAATGACAAGTGACGTCAGAGACAAACAGCGTGGTCATCAGCTTCCAAACCTGCTGGGGCGACGTTGGTATTTGGGATCCCAAATGACTTAATTGTATCTGATTATGTCTGTCATTTGTCGTGACCTCCCCCAAGGAGCTGATCCAAGCTCCGCAGGACAGATGACACAACATAATGGAATTGCATAGCCTGCTATAGTCAGTTTATTAAATTAGCAGGGGTGTCTGCTCTCCCTCCTTCTTCACTCTCTGTCTTTCACACCATATTTTATTGTGTTCTCTGCTAGAGGGCGGGCTCGGTGTTTGCATATTTATTTTCCACTGTGGTTTTTAATAAGCTCAACTCATAACCACACAATCCTGGCAAAGCCTTTTGTGTTGTCCATTCTGTTATTATTTTTCCGCCTGTTCCTACCCCTCCTTGGGGTGGACTCGCAGATGAGCTGACAGATTGCTGTCGTTCTGGTAGAGGTGCAAGCACCCGGGCAGGCAAGCTGGTTGTGATGAATTTTTATGTCATGGTAATTTCATAAGGCTGCACCCACACTTCTCCACCCCGCTTCATTTTCAGCTATGATCAGTGATTGTGAAGTTATGTGAAGTTGTTTACGGGGCCAAGATATCTTTTATGAGCTGCATCCATTTCTAGTTTTCCTCCATGTCAGTAGCTTGTGAAAATATTCATTTCATTTGATATGCTTCTCTGTGATTTCACTGGTAGGGATTCCACAAACACCTATAACTCTGCTCTGGGCAATAGGGAACGAAATGTTGTGGTTTTTATTACTTCCGTGTCAGTGGAGCGTGGTTGGATCCCCTTCCATTTTCAGAAACTAGGTGAAAGCACTGGGTCAGGATGAGATAATGCAAGGAGTGTGAGAGCATTGAATGCTAAATGTTGGGAGTGCAGTGCTTGAGGAGAAACCAGTTAGAAGTGTCAGCTGGAGGAGGTGGTGGTGGAGGTGGGCATTGGCGCAGGTCCCTCTAAGATATAATTATGCAGCTCTCTTTAATTAA
Organism: Gymnocephalus cernua; assembly: GCA_023631565.1. Classification (NCBI taxonomy): domain Eukaryota; kingdom Metazoa; phylum Chordata; class Actinopteri; order Perciformes; family Percidae; genus Gymnocephalus; species Gymnocephalus cernua. The sequence continues at coordinate 6,539,809 of CM042447.1, read as the reverse complement.
CGCTAGGCAGCGGGAAACACCAAGGAGCTGGAGAGAACAAAGATGGTATTTCCTCTCATAGATACCGACCCGTTATGCAGGTCCACGTCGGTATGTTCGATCTGATCGGTCTGTGTGGCCGAGATAAAGTGTCTTCCTGACATTCAGACCTGTGGACTTTCTTTGCCATGCCTCCTTCCTGAACAGAGCGACAAAGACAGTATGTCACTTGTCCTTGATGTCAACACTTTTTTACACCCTCAACGCATGCCTGCATTGTTAATCAGGAAAACAGCATGAAACACTGCTCATAGTTTCCAACAAGACTGCATGTTCTTTAATGCAAGACAGCTTTTGCCATGACGGCTGGGATAGCCTACAGTAGGCTACATGTGGCTGTTTACTCATCAAAAAAGGGCAAGAGTCATTATGAATTAGCTATATCACGACTAGTCTCGCATTGCCACAAGTCTCCTAATAATTGTCGAAATAATGACTTAGTAACTATCTCAAAATAATGAGATAGTAGGCTATATCTCAAAATGACTTAATTAGTAGGCCTATCTCAAAATCATAAGAAACTTTCTCAAAAATAATTAGTCAGTATGTCAGAATAATTAGATAGTATCTTAAAATAATGACTTAGTATATTTTGAGAAAGCTTCTCTTTTTTTGAGATACTAGCTAGCTAAGTCTTTTTTTTGAGTTTCTCATTAGACTTACAGAATTTTTTTCATCACATGAAATGGGCTTCCGTAAAATTCCATAACTTATGCTGTGTTCCAGACACACTTTTTAGCCCCTAGCTAAGTGGTTACGACTTCAAGTCACGACTTTGTAACGTTCCAGGCAAAGTCGCCACAAGCCCTTCTTGCTTGACGTTAGCTAGCATTAGCTGATACTAGCGATTTCTAGTGGGCAACACATTTTGGGCTTCATTTAATAAACATAGCCTGTAGTAGTACACAATCGTATGTGTATTGTTTTGATTACAATGTGCGGAATTACTTTACGTTGCATATTTATTTCTATTTCTCACTGTTAATCACCGGGGTATGTACAGCATAAACAGGGCCAACGTTGTTGTTTATGTGTGTGACGTCAAAGCTGTAACCGGGAGTACAACGATCTGGTACAAGTTTACGAGTAGTAGCTAAAGTTACGGGTTTATATATATCTATGGGTTTGACTGCCGTTCCAGGGCACTTTCACGGGTCGAAGTTTTACGGGTTACGTGCCCTTAGCTAGCACGAAAAATTAACATTATAAAACGGTTTTCATTTGACCCAAAGTTCACTCCGTTGGAAAACAAGATGTTAAGGAAACTAAAGAAATATTTAGCGCCGAAACAAGTGCAACAAGTGAGGGAAATCAGCGGAGTTCGGAGCCAGTTGTCAGTACCAGCCGAGCTAGCGTTAGCATTCACGGCTCAACGGTTCAACAAGGACACTGCTGCCTTCAGCTGGCTGTTTTAATGGTGAGTAAAGCGATAAAGCTTTTTCTTAACCGCTGGCATTGTGTGTCTGTTGTGCTGCAATGTGCTTATTAATTTCTACAACTTTTATACTAAGCACAGGCATACATTAGCTCCAGTCTGTGCCTCTCATTTAGCATCTCATTTAAGACAGAGCTAATAGCATCAGTAACTTTGTTTCTAAAAGATAAAAGGGTATTAGAGACATATTGCCTGGCTACTTTTCCAGTACACAAGAAGGATATAAAAAGCATCGTAAATACATACTAATATACATGATAATGTAACACTTTAAGTTAGGGTCTATAATATCACTTCTTCTGGATTGGGCACTAGGGCTGCACAATATATCGTTTTTTTTTTTATCGTCATGTCAATATCAACTAGCGCAATATACACATCGCGAAAGGCTGCAACATATCGCTATAGACACAAAACAGATTTTTTTGTTTTAGGTGAAAGAAAATATGAGCACATGCACATTAAAATGTAATGGTCATTCTTTTTTAGTGCTGCCTTTTGTATTCAATTCAATGTTCAATTTGTTCAATAAAAGAACATTAGAAATGATTTCCTTTCATTTGTTTTAAATTCAACAAGCGATGTGTTGTATTTTAGCAGAATAATGAAAGCAGCAGAAATGCAGAACTGAGTCCACTTTAATATCTGTTTATTTATCGCAAGTAACTTGTTATCGCGATATTCAACAACGTTATCGCATATCGCATATTTTCCTCATATCGTGCATCCCTATTGGGCACACATCTGCATCTTTCTGCTGTTGAATGTGTTATCAATAGTGTGGCTGTTGAATCAGGGCTGAATCATAGCTGTAATAAGATGTAATTGTAATAAGATAATATTTTTGCCTGAGTGTGTTGGTTCTCTGGTAGCAATGTAAGAAAGAAGTACTGGGTTGTGCAGTGTCTTCTCTCTTGCTGTTTCTTTGCCCTTTGCTCTCTTTTTCTTTTTCACACCCTGATCATGGACAAGTTGAAAGACGTTCTGGCCGTGTTGCATGTAATCAGCTCCATCTGTTGACCCTTGACCCCATGCCGTGGGTGTGAAACTGGTGTGAAGTCGGTACAACAGGTGGCCGATTGGTGTTGGAGTTACATGTAGATGTGTTTGATGAGTTCACTTGAGCAGGTGAGGACTGGAGGAAATCAACGGAAACAATGCTGCACTGTCAAGATGACCTATTTGTACAGTCCTAGGTTTAGCGAAATGCACAACATTCAAGTGATGCCACCGTGAGATTAGATGACACACATCCTGAAAGTCTGGGGATTCCCTCGGCTTCTTTGATGTCGACCGAACTTGTGACAGCGGCTGTCAGAACATACTGTATTATTTGATGTTATCTGTCAGCAGTACGCAAACTTAATTCAACAGTTATATCCTAGGGACTCATAAAGCACCATCAGTTGATGCTACTTCTGTTTTAATTTAGAACTTTTTGTACTATATTTATTGAGAAAGGACTTGCCTCTTAGTTTTTTTTAGAGTCACATTAATGCCAGAGGATGATGATGTTCACAGTCTCTGTGGTGCCTCAAAGGGTCTGTTCACCCAAATTACAAAACAACATTTTCTCACTAATCCCACATGGTGTCTGGCCATGCAGAAGGTTCTGATTTCACTTTTGATTTTAGATCACAGAGGGCATCTTTTGTTTTTGGTAGTTTTTCACTTCTGCTGCACTTGTTACTTTACTTTAAAGGGTCAGCTCATCCAATTACAAAAATACATATTTTCTATTTAGCATCAGGGATGGGTGTACATGACGATACTGTGAGATGACAGATTTTAGTTTACTGTCATCTAGATGTTATGTTGTGATATGTTTTTGCACCTCCTTGGTTTACGTCCAATGCCATTACGAAAAGACTCATATGGGTGTGTGTATTTTGGGCCTATGTGTGTGTAATGGGTAACAACAGCAGAGTGTACAAATTAAATTTCCCAAAGGAGAGATTAATAAAGTTCTATTTCTTCACTTGTAGTTCAGCAGAAGTAAAAACAAAGTATTTTAAAATCAAAAGTGAGACTTTATTCTGCTGCTGTGATGTTCAATGATGTAGTCTGTGAAGCTGTGAGATTTAGATTTGGCAGTTTGCATTTGCGGTGAAAACCACATTATATCTTGTCAGCTATACTGAATGTTTTCCTCCTTGCTAGGTGTCTCTAGGTTTCCATTGTCACATCGCACACTCTTGTTGCACCAGGCCTGCAGTTGTTCTTTGAACCTTATGATGATGCTTTTTTATGCACAAACAGTTTCTAGGGCTCTGTAGCTCACAAAACTCTTCTTTTTGCTTTAGAAAACATCCTAGTAGGATATTTTTTGCCCAATAAAACCCAGCTGGACTTGAGTAGTCACTGGAATTCTTTACAATCCGCCACTAATATCGAGACTTCTTAGAAATGACTAAAGCTATTGACTGGTTGTGAAATGTTTGGTTTTCTGTAATATGGATGTCATTCTTAGACAGGGAATGAGGATGTTGGTCTACAAATATATATATCACACCCTCTGACACTCCTTTATTGAGTCAGAGATAGTTTTTTGTCTTTGTGGGGCTTTTCATGATTGCTTTTTGAACCAATGGCCAGTGCACAGGCGGTGTCACTTCAAACTGTTTGTGTTGCTCATGTGCTTATTTTTCCCATGCCGTCGAAGAGGGGAATTTCTATCTCGGATTAATGAAGAATTAGCATGGCAAAAGCCTTATGTGGCCACTCATCAAAAATATTTGGTCAGAAGAGAAATAAAACTGACTACCAACTGATTTCCCTCTTGAGTTTAATGCTTTATTAAATCAATAGTGAGAGAACACATTGCAATTTAGGATGCAATCATATCACTTTGACAATATATTTATGTTTGGTTTGGTGAGTCATTACTACCCAGCTATCGTGCTTTTGAAATTAGCAGCAGGGCAGATTACTTACATTGTTCCTGGATCATGTGAGTTGTTTTTAAAAGCAGCAGGCATCAATCAATACTCCCCCTTGTGCTTATTACACTGCTATTAGCCTATTTATATATAACACACTTCATTACAAATCACATCACAGATTCCTGGAGTATAAATTGTTTACGTGAAGAGAAATACATTTAAATCAGAATCAAGCTATATCTTTTATATTTTTCAAAGCCAGTGTTGGACATATTTGTGGCGACAGCATCTAAGCTTCTTTCTATTTTTTTCTTTTCAACAAGCCAACATAGCGTTGGTAATGTACAGTTTGCGATGTAAGCCGTCTGTCCCTTTACAACATTCAACACTTAAGAGAGCTTTTAAGCGGTAGCTAGGAGCCTAACTGGCCTAGTGTACTAGCCTAGCTTGCTAACGTCAGCAGTGATTCCCACTAGACGTTGCTTTTCATTCAGAGTTATTTCAACACTTGCTGCGTCATCGGCATCTCTTGCACACTCAGTGTTGTGTTTGTCCAGCATTATATAAAGGAGGGAGGCTGACTAACGGCAAATTACCAGATCACATCAAAAGCAACATCAAAACGCAACAGTTAGTCCTGTAACCTTAGCGCTCCATACCTTACAGAGTGCATGATTTAAATCTCAACATAGATTAAGTAAAGTACGGTGAAACTAACAATTTAGTTTTTGCAACAATGAAATGTTAATTGAGTAGATGTTTTTTTCTATACATTCCATATTACATCATTTTTTCTTCTGAACATATATGGTAGAAAAAAAAATATATCTCCCCACACTTTCCTTACCCTCCCTCTCTCCTCTAGTCCACCAATCTCTGCCCTTTCATTCTTCAAACTGACATTTCTTCTTCTCTCTAGTAGACCTGGTTTCCTGTACATTTTATGAGAACCTTCTACAGAAGCAGGAAGTCTTTTATGTCTGTCGCCATTACCCTGCGCGCCAAGTCTTTTATGTTTGTGCTTGTGGTGGCTCAGAGCTTCTTCAGTTGACCTCAGCTTGTTTGTAGCTTTTGTGTTGACGCCTTCCTGTACGGCTGCACGTCGGTGGATCACATTTTTGTTCTAAGTGAACGCTGATAGTTAGCTAATGTCTGCAAGCAGCCTTGATGAGCACAGATTACTACAAACTATAACATGATTACTTGGCTTCCACTAGTCTGTCTGTCGTGTTCTAGCACGAGTGATTAAAGGCTTTGCTAAAAATCTACAAGAAATGTTTTTCACATTTTTTAAAAATGATTTAGGCAGAATCCAATCCAGAGAAGAACTGCACTTTTCCTGTTATGGTGTTTTCATTTTAAACTTCACATTGACTTCTGATAAAAAAACATAACAATCAAGGCAATATCCTGTTTTTGTTAACTTCTATTCAACTTTAATTTAAGAAGCTGCAGTAAGTTGGTTTTAAGGGATCAAAAAGAGATTAAGAGCTGAATGTTAGCATTTCTACCAGTTGGATGATTTCATAAAAAAAACCTCCTCACATGTTTTCAGCTGGAGGCCAGTGGTGGGGGATCCCCTTCACACAGTTTTAGCCACGGACTTACTGAGAACACATAATTTGTCAGCCTGCATTGAATGTTGTAATACTTGTGTAATACTTGTTAGTTATGTACCAAGAATAACTTCTAAATACAGCAAGTCTCCTCTTAAAGCTTATAGGCTGAAAGCAGTAATTCCAGTGGTTTGAATAGCTGGAATGTTACACTGTTGCAATGCAAGTATTATATCTTTATTTACCTTAAGTACCTTTTGATCCGGCTGAAAATACAACAATTTATAGGCAGTAATGCTTAGTAAAACAAGCAAGATAAAGGACAATTTATTTATATGATTAATTCAGAAATAATTTGGAAACTTGGGATCCACATCTCCTGGAAATCCCTGCAGCCTGAAATGTTGCGTTCAAGAGCAGCCTGCAGTATTATGGCGCCACTCTGGAATCAGTTATGCAGGTCCACACAGGAAAAAACTAGTCTATGAGCTTTCAAATGGAAACTAAAATGTGGACACCAGTACACTTGATCAACAGACTGTACCAACTCTGGTATGTTTTAATTTTCTCATTGTTTGTTTTTAATATAATTAATATAATTGCCACAGCAATGTTGATACTTAGGGGGTTACATTCAACTGCATCTTACTGTCTTCATTCAGCAGATGGGAGATTTGCTGAAGTCCATTCGTTAATTGAAGCCTGTGAGATGCAATTGAACTGCTAGTAAGTGGACCTTTCAGCTTTGTTACTAGGGGTGGGAATCACCAGAGGCCTCACGATACTTCTGTCACGATACAATATTATTGCGATTTTAAACATATTGCCACATTCTGCAATATATTGCAATTTATTACCTTTTTTCCAACTTCAAATCTTTCCCAATTTCAAATAATGTCCCCAAAAGGAAACTTTGTCAACATCTGTTTTATCTAAAAAGATAAATGTTTCTGTTTGTTCCTCTCACTTCAATTTTAAAAATGTACACATATAGTATATAATAATAGATCGATACTTGGCGTCTGTGCATCGATACAGTATTGCCACGGAAAATATTGCGATGCTATGCTGTATCGATTTTTTTCCCCCACCCCGTTTTGTTACAAATATATGGGTTGGCATTTTCCATTATTTTTTGACATTGTTTTTCGTGCTGGGCTGAATATTATTGTATTTCGACTTTCTGTGGAACCCAATCTGGACTATAGCCTTAAATTGTGTTATCATTCCGCAAAGTTATGTGGCTAAATAAAAAAAAAAAAAATCCAATATAATTGTAATGAAAATTTAACAAAATTAGTCGGAATGAGAAAATATTCCCATTACTATTAAAATTGAGTAGTTTGAACAATTAATTTATGATGATGATAGTAATAATAATAATAATAATAATAATAATAATAATAATAATAATAATAATAATAATCTAATAATAACCTGGTTTTAAAGATAATAATCACCTGGTGCAGCCCAAATAGATAGAGCTCCCTGAACATGGTGCATGTCCTCGTGTTCACCCAGCCACAGGGTTTCAGCGTTGGTGTGTTACATCCCGACAGGACAGGCAGCTACTACTGCATGCCATTACAGCATTTAATTAATGAGGGGTGAGTGCGGGATCAGTTTCTGGCTGTTCCCAGGTGGTGATGGGACATTGGACTTCTCGCTCTGGGGAGAACCATCTGGTGTCACAGTGACACAAAATAGACCAATGATAGGAATTCTTGGCATTCTGGGTGCCGCAGTTTAGGTTCAGAGGAATACCCTTTGTGATTAAGACCCACACTTCTACTAAACCTGGACTTGAACACATCCTCCCTCCCCTGCTCTGCTTTGTTTGTCGACTCTACCACTTAATGCTGTCTTGACAAGTGCAAACGCCAACTCGCATTGCCCACAATAACAAAAGGAAGCCAGTTTTTGTGTTGCTTTTAAAGCCCTCAGTTACATAAGCTGTTTCTCAATGACTGCTCATTGACAAACGGTGACAGTGACACAGTCCCACTACAGTATTCCTGACACGAGTTGCTCACAACTTGAATCATGTGAAGATGTAGCAATTTTGTTCACTGCTATTGTGTAGGCAGGAACATGTCCTCCCACTGACATGAAGCATTTCATAACAATTACAAGATAGACGTTGAAAAGGAAGCTACAAGGAGAACTTCTGCTCAGCTCTGTGCAATCAGTGTTTGGTTGCTGCTCCCACCAGCTGTGACTCTTCTTCTCAAACCTTTGCCTGTTTTTTGTGCTAAAGATATTTGATTAGACATTTGATGCCATCTCAGCCTGATCTCTTGTCCTCTCCACTACTTGCTATTCTCTGTCTTCATGGTAGACGTTTTGTTTGTATTTTAAAGTGAGAAATTGGGAAATTCACACACATCTAAAGTGCAATGTTACTGAAGAACCATTTCCTTCTTTTCACATCCAATATCCAACAAAATGTGATATATTTAGCAAAACTAAACTTATGTATGTATGAAAACAGGGAAAACAGGTAATGGCAATAAAATAATATATAAACAACAAAACTAAACGCTGTAGGCCTAGCTGTCATATTTCATGGGACCTGCGTGAGTGTGGTTTTCATGTTCCAGTTTTTCAGCCTCAGAGGGGAGAGAGAGAGAGAGAGAGAGAGAGAGAGAGAGAGAGTGGCTGACTGTTCGCCTGAGAGCAGTAGAGCAGACGGCTGAACAGCTGATTGAGAGGCAGTGTGCCGCTGCTATATGCATATAGCGGAAACCCTGCATGTGCACGTGTGACGCTGATGTTGCGCGATGTTAATCATGTGGCGCCAGAGTGCATTTGACTGGCATAACATTGGCATATGTCAGACTGACCGGTAGGTCGCCGGTCATGGCCGTTGACGTGAAAATCGGCCAATTCCGGTCACCAGCTGGTCAATCGGTGCATCTCTAGTTTGAACTACCGGGGCTGGTAGTGTGTGACTAAAAATGTGCCTCCAAAAATATACCTGGAATCTACATGGCATGTAATGAGAAAAAACACTAATGTCAATGTTTGAATAGTGCTACTGACCTTAACATATTGTGCTAAAGTTTTTGGATGTAGCGCTGGAGGTGATAAATGGATCATTTTGGTGTTTATGTTCAGATTATTGTATATATATATCCAAGTCCAACGGAATTGTGTATAAAGAAAGCAGGAGAACTTTTGAGGGAGTGAAAAAGGATTATGAAATCAATAGACAGCAGGATCCTCTGAGACAAAATGCAAACAAAAAAGATGTGCCGCTCCACCCTCACTGAGTCCCAAAAATCAGCTCAGAGGAGTTCAATAGATCATTTATTTAGTGAAGTTGAAAGTGATACTGAACAATTTTATTGGAGGGAATATGACTTGTGTGTGTGTGTGTGTGTGTGTGTGTGTGTGTGTGTGTGTGTGTGTGTGTGTGTGTCATGAAACAAATATTTTCCCACTGATCACTCCCTCTCTTGCCAAGTTTGGTTCCTCCGTTTACATAGTGTCTGCTAATACATGTGTACACCTGTAGCTTGAAAACAAAATTGCATAATAACGAATCATGATTACCCTCTGAGTTTTTTTTAATGTATTTTTTTTACTCTGTTATGCCACCTAACTGGTTGAACCTGCTTTGCGTCATCCTGTGGCTGACATTACAGACAAGTAGAGGCACAGCGAAGGTGTACAGTAGACCGGTGGCATATCACAGCTCTTGCTTACCAAACGTTGATTCATTGCCGGTAACGAGCTTACTGCAGGCGTGCAGTTCGACACACAAACCGGTGTGGGACACACACAGGCATTTGTGCCTGTTTGTGTTACAGCACCCATGGGAGTGTTTGGTGACTACAGCGATAAACCTCACTGCACCATGCATATTTTAGCTCTTTTCTGAACCTTGAATCAATCATACTGGAAGTCTAAACTCAAACTAATCCCTTAAAGGAGTGAGGGTGAACAACATTTCTTCATTTTGCAAAAATCCTCTTACTCTGACCCTAATTCACATAATGCATTCTCCAGTCCTTCACCTCACTTTCCGATGCCAGCTGAAGACAACATGAAGCAATTTGAAAGAGGAATCTTCTTTCTTCTGCTCGCTGCGATCCCCGCTCTCTATAACAGTGAATGAAACAACGTAAATATGGCCACTGCAAAACAGTTATATATGTACATTAAGGGTGCTCCGATCAGGATTTTTGGGGCCGATTACCGATTGCTGGAAGACGTATCGGCCGATACCGATCACCGATCACTTTTATGAACTGAAAATTACGCCATTACTAACAGTCACACATGTTTAGAGAATGTATCAGTAACTGTTTGGCTTTCTGTCCTAGCTCAAAATCTAAAAAATGTCCTTTCAATCACTGCAGACATTTCTTCAGCACACACAGACACACACAGTCACACACACACACGGACCGACACACACACACACACACACACACACACACACACACACACACACACACACACACGGACCGACACACACACACACACACACACACACGGACCGACACACACACACACACACACGGGGAAACAGCTGTTTGAGCGGCGCCGGAGCTGCTAGCTACACGACTCCGCTCTGCCTTAGCGTTAGCTAACTTTGAAAACTCCTCATTCTCCTTTCTGTGACTAACCTTCAAATGTCTGATGAGGTTGGTGGTGTTGAAATGTCTTTGGAGCTTTCCGCCTCATGGTATTTCCTCGGCACACACGTTGCAAATCGCTAATGTATTGTCTTTTTCCCAGATAGCAATGAGTCGGTGGACCACCGGCGGTGCTCCAGAGGCAGTAGAAGCGTCAGAATGGCGTAATCACAAACACGTTTGCCGGAGCACCACCGGTGGCAGCCGCTTTTTAAAAGCGGTAGCCGCCTTCCTACCGCCTATCTGATCGGCATTTATGGAGACCACCGATCAAACTATTTAAAGCCATTATTGGCCGATACCGATCGGCGACCGATTGATCGGAGCACCCTTAATGTACATATTTATTTCTATATTGTATGTTTATTTCATATTATTGTTTAATATGTTTATGCACCAACAATCAAGGCAAATTCCTTGTGAGTGTTACTTACTTGGCAATAAATCCTTTTCTGATTTTGATTCTGCATGGATTAGTCCCAGATTCAGTAATGAGTAAACGCTTCTGAAATTCACAAAATGAATGTAATGTATGTATGAATGTAAATGTAAACTTATGTAAAAAAGCTCTTAATCCATTAAACAGCTTAATCGTGGAGTGCAGCCACCATCAAGCGACAGATATTTATGCATATCCTGCAATGCCAAGTTTATTCACACGAGAACTCATACACCTATATGCTTAGGCACAGCTACACAAGGCCGCTGCACGATGCCACTCCTGTATTTACACGTTCAAAGTAGATAATCCTCAGGCTTCGCGGTAGCAGATTTATCCCACACCCGTAAAGCAGACACTCAATCTCATCAGTACCCACAATCAATCACAACGTACCAGAGGCTGTCTAGTCATCAAAATTCAGTTTTTAGGTTTTTTTTCCCGCTGGTGGCTGGTAGCATCTCTCTCCCTGACCTAAATCTTTCTCTGTGAAAACTTGGTTTAAATGTATGAGTCAGACTGAGTCAATATGACTATGCATAAAATGCACACTGAATTAGAAAATATCAAGGACAAATTTCTTCAGTGTATTAAGCATCAGCAAATAGTGAAAAATCATGTGTGGCCAAAAAAAATATGTTTTGTTTTATCGAACCAACAACATAAAACACAAGGATATTCACTATACAATTATGTAAAACAAATAATTTGAGACACATTTGGTAGCCACAATTTGGTATTTTCCAATTGACTAATGAATTAATCCACTAATGGTTTCAGCAATAATAATTCCTGATATTGAGTTGAAGATCCTTTTTGCAGAATCCACATCTTCTTAAGAAAAACAAACATTCTCCATCTTGTCTGCTTCTCTGTATCTCCATTAGCTCTTTTGTGGTTATTGTAAATGAAATTAGGCTTATATTTTATCAGTGTATGTGATATTCTGCCTGGGGTCTTAATGTATCATAACAGTAGTCTTGCAGCTAATCTTTTTGCAAACCATGCTGCAGTGTTTTAGACATGTGAATACCTTTTGTGTCTATTATTCCAGACATCAGTGTATGCATCCGTGTATTTCCCTAAAATGCTTACATAAAGCCACATTAATAATTTTTTTTAGCACTTTTTAGCAAGCTGTAAACATAACACTGACACAATATTGTCACATAAAGTTGATATGGTGGACTTGTTAGTAAACAGTTGCCTGTTTACACATCCAGCCGGCACTGAGGAACATTAGCATTCATTTGGAGTCATGTTTCTGTGCACCTGATGAAAGTCCAATATTCATTCTCCTTTCAGCTCTTTTCAACTCCTATGGGGAATATGTGGCTTGGCTAAATAATCCATCTTGTTCAGCTAGGCGCTAATTTAGTCTGTTTGTGGTTTGCTGCAGCTCATGGTAGCTTACAGTGAGTTTATCAGGGTTGCTGCCGCTGGAAACTAGGATGATGAGAGCATCAAAACATAAAATGTCTGGTACATAGAACGAAAACAATTAGCATTGCCAACCTGACTCATATATTGGTCTAAATATTAACCGAACAAAAGCATGAGCTTATGGTCGGTATTGGTCTTCATAAAGTACTCTTAAGTACACTTAAAACAGCAGTTTTATATAGTTTTTAAATAGTAAAGGTGAAATTATGGAGAAAAAAATAAATAAAAGATTTCCAGCTATGTACTGACTATATTCACATATATAAAAATAGTATGATGTTAAAAGAAATCTGCAATTCTTCAAATGATATTCCCTCAAAATGTTTCACAACAGATGTTCTGAGAAAATTGAGTTAGTATGTGCTTGATATATCACGATATCTCGATATATGATTTCATCATGATATGATTCCGTTGAAAGACAATAAATTATCATATTTGAATTATTGCCCAGCCCTAATTCAGACACTTCGTGGTTGAAAGCTCTCAGGGTAGTTTAGACAATACTACATGACCTATTGAATGACCTATGAATACTGAACAAGAAATTACCAACATCGGCAACCAAGATTCCAGGTTTCCCTAAGGCATGCATGTAGCCACATGTAGCAGTGGAATGACTGTTTTGGAGAATAGCAGCAAAAAAAATAAACAATATAAGTAAGGGTGCTCCGATCAGGATTTTTGGGGCCGATCACCGATTGCTGGAAGACGTATCGGCCGATACCGATCACCGATCACTTTTATGAACTGAAAATTACGCCATTACGTAACAGTCACACATCTAAAAAATGTCTTTTCAATCACTGCAGACATTTTTTCAGCACACACACACACACACACACACACACACACACACACACACACACACACACACACATACACACACACACACACACACACACCGTCACACACACAGGGACCGACACACACACACACGGACCGACACACACACACACGGACCGACACACACACACAGACCGACACACACACACACACACGGGGAAACAGCTGTTTGAGCGGCGCCGGAGCTGCTAGCTACACAACTCCGCTCTGCCTTAGCGTTAGCTAACTTTGAAAACTCCTCATCCTCCTTTCTGTGACTAACCTTCAAATGTCTGATGAGGTTGGTGCTGTTGAAATGTCTGTGGAGCTTTCCGCCTCGTGGTATTTCCTTGGCACACACGTTGCTAATCGCTAATGTATTGTCTTTTTCCCAGATAGCAATGAGTCGGCGGAACACCAGCGGTGCTCCAGAGGCAGTAGAAGCGTCAGAATTGCGTAATCGCAAACACGTTTGCCGGAGCACCACCGGTGGCAGACGCTTTTTAAAAGCGGTAGCCGTCTTTTTAAAAGCCGTAGCCAACTGCTGTTCTACCGCCGTTCTACCGCCGTTCTACCGCCGTTCTACCGCCGTTCTACCGCCGTTCTACCGCCGTTCTACCGCCGTTCTACAACCCCTGTTCTACCGCCGTTCTACCGCCGTTCTACAACCCCTGTTCTACCGCCGTTCTACCGCCGTTCTACCGCCGTTCTACCGCCGTTCTACAACCCCTGTTCTACCGCCGTTCTACCGCCGTTCTACCGCCGTTCTACCGCCGTTCTATCGCCGTTCTACCGCCGTTCTACAACCCCTGTTCTACCGCCGTTCAGACACCTTGCCAGACCGGTGAATGTAGGGACGACGCCATTTTAGCTCCATGTTGAAAATGTTTTCACGAGTAGTGCGCTCTTAATACATCCGTGGTAGTGCGTCATCTGATCGGCCTATCTGATTGGCATTTATGGAGACCACCGATCAAACTATTTAAAGCCATTATCGGCCGATACCAATCGGTGACCGATCGATCGGAGCACCCTTAAATATAAGCTTCTAGACCAAAAACTACACAATTGTACATGTTCCATCAGGAATTTGATCCGAAATTGAGGAGAAATAATTAACATCGTCAACCAAGATAACAGGTTTCCCTGACATTATAGCATGTAGCAATGTAGCAGTGGATGTAAAATATAAACACTGTAGAAACGTCTGTTGATTGAATGGTATTGAAGCCCAAGTGTTGACGCCTGCGCGGTATGCCCCTGTTTACGTCGACACGTGTATCAGGTGCGATCTAGCATCTACTGCGGATGAAGGCCACAAGATGTTGCCCAAAGCCCCGAAATTTTTTTCCAGTGCATTTTTTGGGTTAGAAAATATTTATTGTCAAATATTTCTTTTCTTTTCGTGAATGGCATTAAAGCTACATTGTGTAATCATTTTTTCCATCTAGCGTTGAGATCATATATCGCAATCAACTCTCTCTCGCCACGCAGTTGAAAGTACGTATTGCAGCTACGGTAGCCGTCACGCTTCAAAAAGCAAAAGTATACAAAAGGCCGTCTACAGCCGTGGTTGTTGGAGTGCATGTCGGACAGTGGCGCGGATGCGCGCCACCCGACTGAAAAGAGAGAGAAAGAAAAAGAGACTGCAGCAGTCCGGAGGATAATTAACTACTTGGGATTTGGTGTGTGCGTCCAAAGCAGCTCCAATGTTCACTCTTTTTTTCTGATGACGCTGGTCTCTTCCTCTTTTCAATATCCATTTTCTTATTCTGGGCAAAATTTGGATTTTGAATACGTGTGGTCCGCTGTGTTTCCTTCTTCAAACTTGCCGGGGTTAGGAAGTGACGATACCCATTAGCAGCAGCTGTCAGTCGAAAACGCGAAAGGTGGAGCAGTATAGCCTGTATGTCCCTTACCGGCTAACATATTTCAAAATGACGCATGCATATGGAGCGTCTACCCCAGTTCATGCAAGCGCAAATGTAAAATTTCAAGCCAATAGGAATACTTAAAATTGATGGTGGTGGTCAATATTCATAAAAAAGGACAAGTTTGTGAAGGCCAATACAGATTTTGATAATAAACAACTACAAACGTTACACAATGGGGCTTTAACAATGTGATTACGCAACTGAAACAAGTTTGAGGAGTCTGCTTCAATAATTAGTTTTCATACCATACAGAAATGAATGGAAACCAATGGACGCCTGAAACTGCAGGAAATAATACATCCAACTGTGTAGCATGAGGTGGAAAATAACAGGGATACATGATATGTAGCTCTGGAGCTGAAATACACCGGTCCTTTAAAGACAGAATTTCATGATTGATCAATGGAGCTGAAACTGGAAATGAAATTCATTAAACTGGTTAACTCCCACTGTTGGGTATTGAGCCTACATCTTATTTTCAGTAACTCGCTACAGACTTTCACATCTCAAGGTGACTCAAGATCACTTGTTTTAGGATATAAATATATATTTTTTAAAGTGTAAATTTGGCAACAGTTGATAGTTGTCCTTCTTTTCCCCGGTTCTCTCTCTCCCTCTCTGTTGGAAGTCAAGGGCTGTGAAATTGGCCTGGAAATATCAATCATGCCTTCATTTCCTAGGCTATCCCCCCCTCCACCCCCACCACACCCCACCCCACCCCTACCCCTGCCTCTGATTGGCTCTAAAGGGGTTTTCATCCAGGCTGTTCTTATGCTGCTATCATTCTTGAGTGCCTTCTCCGCTGCATAAATCCCTGCATCGTCATGGGGAGGAGAGTGAGGCTGATAGAGTGCCCCGCTTTAAGTTTTTGTGCAACATGGTGTTGATAAATTTATGTGTTTAGAAAGCTCATTCCAGAGGTTAGTCAGTGTTATAAAGAAGAGATATGTGGCAGATAACAGTGATATCCCCTGCTGGGAGATAGATGAATGTCAGAATTGTTTTATTTATAAAATGTATTATTATAAGGGAAAAGCATTGTACGTCAGGGTATAAACGTTGTAGTATGCGGTAATATATGAATGGCCTATGCTGTGTTTGTCCTTAAAAATATAATCAAACATTTAAAAATAAACGTATAATAAAATTTGAATGACGATGAAGTTAAATATATAATAAAATAAAAACAACAAATACAAATTAATATTATAAACAACCCTATAATAAATCATTACTAAACATCAAGTGTGCAAACCGATTAAAAAAAACTATTAAAAATGAATAATAAAAAAATGCAAATCAGGAATTAAGAAATACTGATAAAACCACATAAAAAATGTAAATATAATAAATGCATATAAAATTTTGCGTTTTTGAAAGATAATGTAATGTCAAAAATGATCAATTTAGAGAAAAACGATAAAAGAATTGAATTAGAAAAGAATTACAAGAAAGAAAACAATTTACCAATCACTAATTTACAAATTTACAAAAATCAAGAATGAAAATTACATTGAATCAATATCAGAAATACATGAATAAATCACTTTACTTGAAGGTATCTACATAAGAGCGACATGACACTGTCATGAACGTGTCATAAACATTATAAACAGTCATAAACGTTTATAACATAACGCTTCTTTTAGTAAGTGTCATACGGTTTTTGTCATGACAAGTTAGGGTTATGGTTAGGGTTCATGTGTGTCATGTCACTCTTACGTAGATACCTTCAAGTAAAGTGTTACCGAATGAATTAGCTATAAAACTTTGTGTTTGCATTTCCCCCACTTCTTTCAGAACAGATAAAGGCTGTGCTATCTGTCTCTTAAAGTTTCATCACTGTGGAGACAAGACAGCGAGCTGACCTGCTCTAAATAATTCCAGTGTTTATAGCGAGCTGTCAGAAAGGTGACACAGGAGACACATAATGTGATCCGACAGACTAAATTATATGCAGAAGAGAGTTTGCTGTGTGATAGATGGAGGAAAATGATCCTGCCTGTAGACTCGCTGCTGCTTATATTTTCAAGCTTGGAGATAATATGATGTGGTTCCTCCTGTGTCTTTTCACATCACTGCTGAACTTATACAACTTTTATGTTTGTCAGCATTTTCTTTGTGTGTAGGGATCTTTAGCATGACAATAAGTCTAGGAGACCAGATGTACTTATAGACCAATCTTTGCCTTCATTGTCAGACTCTCCCAAGTGCCAGCCACTCTTTGTTGCTGTTATTGTGTGTGTTCATCTGTGCATGAGCCTTTATGCCATACAGATACTGCCCTGTCAGACATTTTGCGGCTGACACCATTAATCACTGAAGTATACACACAGATACACAAACAAAAGCCTGATGTGCAGTCACGCAACGAGTCCGCCAGGGGAAATAAACAAGTTTTCCTCCGTGCAGAAAATGACAAAGACTCTCAGCCAGTCGCTCAGAAATCAGCTCTGATCACCTGACCACCTTCCTCATGAAAACCAAACATGAAGTATCAAGCAAATGGGGGGGGTGATTAAGCTTCTGGGAATTGGCAGATTTTTAGATTACGATAAGTATTATAATTCAATAATTTTGGGTGTTGAACTACTTTGCAATTTTAAGACACCATGTGCAATTTTTTCACATTTTAACACTATTTTTAAGATGTATGGGGGGGGGGGACTGACATAAAGAAGAAGTACTCAGATGATTTACTGAAGTAAAAGCTGCAGCCCAATGGCCCAAGACAATAGGCAAATACATAGTCAACCTACAGTAGAAAAGGTACACACCCGTCAAATGATAGTGCTTCTACAGGATTTCAAATCTCTCTTTTGTTCGATCTGAAGTTTGTTCTTTCTGCTGTTTGTTTCAGCTGCTGGAAGTTGTCACCTGATTTATTTGAATTTTTTTTACGATGCACATGAACATTATTTCCTTTTTTGTGTGGTTGCCGAATCACGTCAAATATCAACAAATATACATAATGACAGCTACCAGTATGACACATCATCTCATGATTTTCTTCCATTTTGAACCTTGACCACATAGCAGTCACTGGTATAGCCTGTCATGTGTATTGTGGTTGCATGGGAAAGATGTTTACTGAGGGCCAGATAGCTGCAGGTTTCGTTACTGTGCAGGGGATTTCTGAATATCACTGAACCCTTGAGGCACTTGTAGAGAGGTCAGTATATGCAACTTTACTATACATGCCCTGATCAGTTTAAGTTTGCATTATTCGGTTTACACTCTGCCTGCGGTTGAACTTATGCAACAGATTTGTGAGACATAAAAACTTACAGCGTTATGGGATGCACAAATCCAACTTTTTTGCTCTTGATATTGAGTTTAAAACCTTAACTCTGGGTTTAAGTCGATACTGAGAACTGAACAGCAGGGCTCTTTTTTTGCGTTTTGTGTGAAGTTGACCACTGTGATCCATACTGAAATATCTTAACAACTATTGGATGGATTGCCATAAAATATATGGTCCTCAGTGGATCCTAAAGTGTCCTAATGGCTTTGATGATCTGACCTGACTTTGGTTCTAGTGCCATCATGAGGTTTCATTTTTGGATTTGAGTGTAACGTCTAAACAACTATTGAACAGATTGCCATGGAATTTGTTGCAGAGTCAGACAGTCACTTTGCTCGCAAATTGTAATAACTATGGTGATCACTTACATTTTCTGTAAGTCCATCATCGTTTGAAAAATGTCATTTTTCCAATACTTTGATTTATGACCAATTATCTGCAGAACTAATGACGTTCCCATCCCCCATCAATTAGCACTGTGTAAATACTGTTGTGTTCATGTGGGATTTCTCTAGATGCTGCAGTTTCCTCCCACAATTGAAAGACATGCTTGTGAACTAAAGGCTTGCAAGTGTAGTAAATGAGAATATGTCTGTCTCTGTCACTGGCAACATGTCCAGGGTGTTTCTCTGCCTTTTGCCCAGTGCATAATGTGATAAAGCTCCCCTGTGACCCGGTGAAGCAATATGCCTAGTTTTAATTGGGAAGCAGTTCTTACAAATAGCCTCCTGATTTTATTTACAGAAGATCTGCTCTGGAGGAGGTAACCATCGCATCTCTCCACATCTCTAAGCTGCTTTTCAGATCACTTGTTTCCTCAGAGTCCCTTTCTGAAAATCAAGTCAGACATATTCACGCTCAGTGGTGGCAAGCCTCCACCTAATGCCCGAATGGACAGCCTCAAAGAAAAACAACCTCTTCGTTGGGTGAACTAATTTGTTACTGTGTGTGATAATCTTCAGCTGTTAGCCAGCATTCATGAGTCAGCGTTGTGGAGAGCAGTAATTGGGATCAGACTAATGGGAAAAGACTATTCTGAGGTCTAGTTAAGCAGTATGTGGGGCAGCAGGAACATGAGCATCTCAGCATATTCAAGTGTCAGTTTAGGGAGCTTACAAACCAACCATTTATAATTGGAATAACGTAGAAAAAAAAATGTAGGCACTTAAGATAACTTTTTTCACTCATTAAGAGTATGTCAATGTTTGGCCAACACCAGCCTGTGCTGGTGTTAATAGTTTATGAAGATTATGTTGAGATTGTAGGGTGTGCTATCAAAGAATACTGCATTTATTTAAGTTGTGTGTTGTTGTGTGTGTTGCCTATTTACATCTAGTGACACAAAAAGGCAACAACAATTTATTTAGAGTCATTTGGTGAATCCAGTAGTAGTCACTCTTGTTTGTTTTTGGTCTCCACCAACTACTGAGCGAAATATCTGGCTCTTGAGCTGCTTAATGCTTTACTATATTTACCAGTTAGTCACTTGCCCTGTGGTGCTGATCAGGTAGTGTACAGTCGGGTTTCAGAGCTTTTTTGCTGAAAACCGCTGCCTGCTGCGGCCCAAAACAATGTGATGAGAGTGATGATAGGAAACCAAAACAAATACAGCTTTGTTTCCCTCAACACTACTCATTTCTTTTCTAATCCACCTTTTGCCACCAACATGTTTTTTAGAGAACATTTACCCAAGCAACACAGCTGCAGATAGAACATTTCATAAAACAAATATGAATTTACATTTCTCCACATAGCAGCTGGACCCTGAATACACTCCTGTGTATTTCAGGATTGTGGGAAACAGCAGTTGTTGAGTTGCACGGATTTGCTGTCATACACCCACTCAGTCGCCCTCATCAAACCCACATATTGTAGCTGCAGATGAGCAAGCTTTCTGCAGTTGCTATGCTCTTGCTGTTTTGTTGCATTTCCAGCAATGTGTCGTGTTCTGGGTGAGACAGCACATGTCAAATGTTCATAAAAGCAAGCTTGGCCAAATCTAGTAACACAATGCAGTACATAACACAGTTTAAGAAATCATTTATATATCGATCCGTTCCTCCAACAGTTTTCTGTATATTGAGACATTTCCAAGATGGGATATATAATCCCTAGGGCTGGATATCGTTAAAAAATGTTCAATACCGGTACCGATACCAATACCGTGATATACTTTGATACTGGTTCCTAAACGAATTGGGTATTGAATGACGTGGCATTTTTCGATACTCGATACTTTAGAGGCAACTCAGTCAGTGCCTTAAAAGGATCAAATTCGGTACCCAGCCCTAATTATCCCACCATTGTGTTTTGGGTCTGCCCCAGTGTGTCCTCCCAGTTGGACGTGCCCAGAAAACCTTCAACATTGAGGCATAGTAATTGATGATGCCGGAACCCCCTCAACTGGCTTCTTTCGATGTGAAAGAACCAGCAGCTATAGACACCCTGAGAAGAAAACTCTACTTGTGAACTTTTTCTTTTGATTGTATACCCTTAGTTTGTCCACACAAAACATAAAACATTACATTTCAGACAAAAAACAGCCACATTATATAAAAAGATAAGAGCAGTATAACTAGCATTATATTTACTCACAACTATAACTACATATTCCTCTTCATATACTCCTGTAAATATTACACTAAATACATAAGCACAGAATATAGAAAAATTTACAGCATCTTTATATAAATATTCCCTTACATCATTAAAAGTACAAAAGTAATTACAAGATATGTTTACAATGTTAAGACCCTTAGATATTGCATTACTAGTTTTTTAAAGCTTGATTTATTGTGCGCTTTAGCAATCTCAGCAGGAAGTGAGTCCCATGCAACCATCCCTCGATACAATACTGTACGTTGCATTGATTGTGTTCGGGCTCTAGGAACTTTGTAAAGACCTCTGGTAGCATGTCTGGTGGGGTATTTATGTGTATTAGAGCTAAATATAAGTTGACTATACAGACAATTAGGAATTTTCAATTCATTCATGTTTCTAACAAAAGCCAGGAGTGATGCTGATAGTCTCTCCTCAACTTTCAACCAGGAGAGATTGACATGCATGTTGTTTACATTAGATCTAAGTGGACATTGAAGGGCATTTCTCAGCATCACTGAATGTTAACACGTAAACATACATTTTATTGCCTTCGCTCGGTGGATTGATACATCCAAGCTACCTTAAATTGACCTTGTGTCTTATTGGTGTCAATTGATGTGCATCAAATGATGTGAGGTTACAATGACGTTAGAAATCTAGCGTTGCCAACGCTTTTACAGTTTTTGACAACATTTTTGGTCAAGTTTAAAAAAGTATTGAAGTTTGATACCCTTGAAGGTGTCAGTAGGCTAGAAACAAACCAGTTTCTTATGGCATGCTGTCTGAAGTTTTTCTAGCTATCTAGCTATTCTTGATGGCCACACTCAAAGAAGGGCTTTATCATAGAGAGGGGTGAGACGTAGGGCTGGGCGATAAAACGATAACGATATGTATCGCGATAGACATGTAATCAATATCAATAAAAAATGCGCTCGATAAAAGTTCGATAATTTTTTGTATTTATTTTTTTTCTTCGTCGGAAGAAACCAGAGGTTTCAAAGCAAGTTTGGTTGCATGAACAAAGGCACTCGCTCTCTGGTAGCCTAGCAACGTAGGGAGTGACACGCTAACAGCCAATCATGTAACAGTATTGTGTTTGGTTGCGCCATATCGTTGTCTCGTGTTGGATTCTTCAATAACAGAAGCGGCGTGGAGTGATAAGCATAGACAGTATATAAATGATGGAGTGATAAGTGGAAAATGCGTGAAGCAGCGAGCGCGGAAGTTCTTGATGAAACGGGAAACTTCAGCTCGCCAATATGGCAGTTTTTTGGATTTTATAAGTCTGACCGTAGTCAGACCCATGTCGTCTGCAAATTATGCAAGACCATCGTCCGCACCGCAAACCTGTTTTACCACTTTAGCCGCGCTCACCCTTTGGAGCACAGCCGTATTCGCCAGCAACGTCCAACAACATCTGCAGCTGGAACCCCGCACAAGCAGCAGAGCACCACGGAGAGGTACTCTCAGGGCCTTATGACGGTAAAAGCTAAACGGTACAAATAAATAACGGAGGCAGTGGCATATCATATAGGCAAAGACATGCTTCCGCTGAGCACTGTTGAGAAGCCAGGTTACCACCCCCCCACCATGTACGGTTTAGGCTGTACCGTGACTGTTAGACGGAGAAAAATAATAACTGTTACTGTGCTGTATCAGGTTTGTTTTTTATGTTACTGATGTAAAGTCTACCTCAGTTTTATTTCAATTTCTCCTATGTTTACAAAACACTGCACATATTTTAAAACACTTCATTCACCAGAAGTGTTCATTGTGATTTTAGACTTATGTTTCCATTTGAATTATTTGAGTGTTTTCCATGGTTGTGTTGACATTTCTGCTTTTATAACTGAGGGGATTATAATCGGAGGAAGGTTAAGCTTAAAATAAAAACGTTTAAATTGAATACATTTTTTTCTCCTGGTCCTTATTTTAAATAGGTCATAAAAAATATCAATAATTATCGATATCGACTGATATGAAACACTTATATCGTGATACAGTTTTCAGCCATATCGCCCAGCCCTAGTGAGACGTAATGACTCATTAAAATAAGAATTTATAGTGTTGCACAGAGAAAAATGAAAAAATGAAAAATGAAGAAAAAAGAGAGCTTGTGGGGGACGTTCAAAAGTTGCCTTTTTTCTTACTGAAGCACACCTGGCAAAATGCTGCAAAAATGGCCACGATTGTCAGATTGTCAGTACGAAAACGTAGAGAATTGTTGGACGCAGCCCACCCCCAAGTTCTGAACTCAGGTTTGGGGAAGGGGGATTTCAGAAGCTGTTAGTACGCTTCAACAGAACTGCCTGTCAAATGGTCTGAGACCTTTAGACATTCAGTAAAGTGTCTACTCGTTCTATTCATCCACATTTACACAGTTATTATACATTTCCACATATTGTGGTTTTTCTTTATTTTTGGTTTTTTGTTTTCTTAATAACTGTTAGGTTTGTATGAGGGATGCGATGTGGTCAGGAATTTATAGTGTTAAACAACAAGAAGAGTAAGAATACAAGATGTAAATTGCAAATATAACTTGTGGTTTGTGCCATTTCTTTTTTTTTTTTTTTACCCTTTTACCCATTTTTCCTGCAGGATTATGAGGTTAGGTAACTGTGCTGTAGGCCTATGTCTGTTTTACAACTGAAACTCTGCTTGCAGACGGTAATTTAATGCACTGATGCATGTTTCCTCTCAATGCCTATCTGGGCCATAGACAGGCTACATCCATCCAACTGCCCCAAATGACCACTGTCGCCTGCTGTGCCCATGTGTGTGTTTGGAAGGCTTGTGATTCAGCCACAGATGGGGGTCATGACTTCAGCTGAATGTAAATGGACCAGCAGACAGAGAGGACATGCTTTAGCTGACACAGCCCCTCAGTCGATCCTCCTAACCTCTTCTGGGGGGCTCAAAATATGGTGGCTAGCAGGATAGGTGAAGGAAGGCCAGACTAGTTCAGCCTGGTTATGCAGGCTGGGCTTTAAAGTAGGCCAGCTCATGCCTGGGAGCAGCCGTGCCAAATGAACTTCCTTGGTCGTCTTGTGAGGCGGCGTTTTGGAGGAGCCTCCAGGGAGCCGGGGCTGTCAAGGCAATGTGAAGCACTCGAAATGCAGCAAAAAAAGAAAAGTGGCTTGGTGTGGTTCACCAGCAGTCCTGTTAATGGTGCAGAAAGCTTATATTTTATAGAGAGCTGCAGCTGATTTTTATTTTAGATTTTGTAAGTGTTCATATGTCAGTGCAACAAGGAGAGATCAATTTTGAGATATGATATTTGTGGTGGTTGAGACTCAGTCTATGTGAATCTGAATTACATGTAGGCCCATATGAATATAGCAGATAAGACACAATTCCCCCAGAGTCTAGACGCTGGTTGTGGTGTTGGAGGAAACCTGGCAGGTGACTGATGGAAACTCGCAGTTTAATCTCACTGGTCATGGTGGTGATGGGGAGATGGTGGGTTACACAATACTAGGTCTGAGAGACAGTGACATTTAAAGAGCAGTATCCAAGGAAAGATCATTGGTCAGATATGGTGACATCAGGATTGTGAATGTAGGGTCTTGGACCTGGATAGCAGCTGTGACAGAGAAAATTAGAATCAGAAGAAACAACAGAAATTCACCCAAGGTTTTAAAAATCTAAAGGAATTACAGTTTTAAATGAGAGATGGAGACAATCTGCAATTCTCAGATTAGAGAAGCTCAAACCTACAAATGTACACATTTTTACTTGTTAAATTATAACAAATATGATAATGATGAAAAATGATAATTATCTGTGGGTTCATTACTATAAGTGACCCATTGTTAATAAAATATTGTTTATAGCTGCTTTAATAGAAAATGATGCCCTAAAATTGAGAACATTTGACGCACAAGTGCATATTTTACTGATTGAGTAATCCTCCTTCAGGGAACACAGTAGAGGGCTGCATTGGGATTGGGCAGGACTCAACGCAAATCTCGCGGGAGCGGGCAGGTTTGAGCTTTGCTGCGGGCGGCTAAAAAATACACTGCGGGATCGGAATGTAGCCTGGAACCCCCCTCCGCACCAGCAGACACCATAGATATACATACAGTATATACTGACTGAGTATATACTGTATATGAGCAGACACCAGGAGTGTGTCTGAGCCTACCAGGACGGGGGAGCTCCGAGGCTCCGTCCACCGTCCGCCCGCCCCCTCATCCTCTGCTCCTTCCTCCCCCTCTCACATCAGCAAGCACATGTCTTCTTTCCCTCCATCTTCTCCCTATTAGCCTATGAAATGACGTGTTTTCTAATGCGGGACGGGAGAAGACACAAAATTAATGCATCTCTATTATTGTGCGGGCATAAATTCTCAGAGTTTTGCGGGTGCGGGCGGGAGTGGACATACATATTGCGGGAGCGGGCGGGAGTGTAACAAACACGTTGCGGGTGCGGGCGGTAATGGCCAGAAATTTGGTGGGAGCGGGCGGGAGCTGGATGAAGAAAACAGTCCCGCGCAGGGCTCTAGAACACAGCAACTACTGGTTACTTTGAACATGTTCTTGTAAGCCATCCAGCTGAGGGCGAAAGCCAATACTTCCATTATAAGAGCAACCAACACCTTTTTATCTTACATTTGGAAAGTAAAGCGGAAAGCATTACACGCCCACAGGCAAACAATTCTTAAAAATGAGAATCTAACTTTTATATTTCCGAATTCTTAAAATAGTTGCGGAACTTCTATTGAATTTCAAATGCAGGAGTTCTATCAGAGGATTAATCCCTTTAAGACACCAACGCTTTCACATAAATAAAGGATTGGTGTACATTTTTCACTGCCGCTCACAGCAGGACCTTGACTCCACACTTATTTAACTGTCAGAATCTACCAGGAGAGTCTTTTAACAGTTTTCATGATGAAATGGCAATAGCTGTTAAACAGTCAGGGAATCCCATGCAGCAACAGAAAGCTCTTTGAATGAAGCTCCGGCTTCCTTGCAGTATGGGGAAACACAAAGAGAGACTCATTGCATTGATGTATTCACAGCCAGACACACTCCAGACATATATATATCATTCATGCTGATCTATACTGTAGGAGAAGGGGAAGTGGAGAGGTGACGAGATCAGGACAAAAGGGTGGGAGTGCAATAATTGCACTGACTGAAGGGCGGACTAATACGGGAAGACAGAAGAGAAGTGAGAAGAGGAAGAAGAAGAGGAGGAGGTGGAAGAGGGGGCGGCGAAGGCCCGAGTGGCAGGGGCCCGTTCCCGCTGAGCAGGCCGGGATAATCAGAGCAGGGAAATGAGCCGAGTCCCACGTAGTCCTCGCCAACCGCCCTGGAGCGACCGATGACAAGCCTGATGGATGACAGCGCACAGTGAGCACACTCCTCTGGGAGCGAGGGAGGAGAATGGAGGCGAGGGGAGGAATGTGAGGAGGGAAAGCAGGGAGCTGCAGGTGGTGGGAGAGGTAACCGGATACCAGGAGATACAGGCAAGACTGAGGATAAAAGAGGAGGTGAACAAAGTGTCGTTAATGACCACTAAGCGCAGATGTTTACTTCAGGTACACAAGGGACAAACATGTTTGAGATGAATTTATACAAATATTTCTTGGAGGCAGAGCTGCTCTTTAGGTAGAAACTAGTCTATATTCACAATGTTCCACTTCAGGGATTGCGGAAATCCTGCCGGATGTCACTCTTCTAGGATGTCCGTTTTCGAATGTCCGTTACCTTCTGCTTTCTTTGTGTTGTAATTTTAAACTCCGGTCGATTTATGAGGACTATGGTTAACCACTCCTCAGATCGCAGTGTAAATCCAGACAGCTAGCTAGACTATCTGTCTAGTTTTCTGTTGCACAAATAAAATAACCTTTGAATGTACACATTCCACCAAAACAAGTTCCTTCTTGAGGCTATTGTGCAGCGGCATCGTGGCTCCGCTTGGCGCTTAGCACTGCCCAAGACGATTGTGATTGGTTGAAAGAAATGCCAATAAACGAGAGCACGTTTTTCTCCCATCCCGGATTGCTGTGTGGACTAGCCAGACCCTCCTCCACAGCGCTTTGGAGGAAGGTCTGGCAATGCGAGACTAGGTAGAAAACAATGTTATCGGTTAAGTTAAGAATCAGTAGCCTGATTACAGTGTGCTGAATTGCCATCATATCTCCATTTTTTTTAAGCGTGTGGTGTTGTGGACGGTCGTTTCCCTGGTTGAAAAAACAAACAAGAATGGGGATATCATATTCTTGTACCAGAGACTGGAAAATGGCCAGTGCTGATCAATAGCCCTCACTTCACTATAATACAGTTAATTAGAAATTATCCTAATTAGAAGATGTGTAGACCGTTTCTTTCTCAACACTTGTACATGCAGTGTGAAGTGTCACATAGGCTAATTAGGCAAGTAAGTCATCAACAACAAACATCTTTGCATATGAAGCTCTTGTGGACATATTTTCATCTGCTTGAACTCAGTGATATGGGAAATGTCCGATGCCTCGTGCTGTTAACCAACCTTGATCTATAATTTTTATTGCAGCAGACCAAGAGCCAGGGTCTGTCCGAGGTTTCTCACCACTGTCGCCCCAAATGCTTGCTAGTGAGAAATTGTTGGGTCTTTGTAAATTATAGAGTGTACTCTATCTGTAAAGTGTCCTGAGATAACTCCTGTTGTGATTGACATTATAAATAAAATGTAATTGAAATTGAATTGATCTATTGTGATCATAACTGAATTCTGTCCTGCTGCCAAAAAGTTGTTTTTTCAACTGTCTGGAAAATAGACACACTATACCTCCTTCTCTTTTTTACTTTTACACATGTCCCTAATAAAGCACCACTGGGTCACACTCGGTGAAACATAATATAAGAGAAGACCGACTACACTGCATCAGGGAATCTCAGCCGGAGTTTCCAATTGGCTGGACTGTGTCCCGGCCTGAAGTGTACCTTGTGGGCCCATTGCTTGGAGATCAGCAGCCAAGAGAAATAAACAAGGCAGTAAACACTAACTGCCGGGGGGAGGGGGGGGGGGGGGGGGGGGGGTTTGGCCACAAGGGAGAGCTTATTTTTCACTCTCCATGAGAGGTTTGTCCAATCCAAATATATCCTCTCCCCACAAAATCACGCCAATCAGTTCACTTGACGGTTTAAAGGGATGGGTGACAGATATGGCTATTTAGAATGATATAAATATCACCATCAGAGCAGGGTAAAGCTGCAATAAGGAAGGTTTTTATGTAAAGATACACTGGTCTCATCACCTAAATCAACAAATTGGGCCCCCTATAGTCCCAGCACCATTACTGATCCACCGCAGACAATTGGGAGACTTTGTCAATCACGTATTTGATTAAATGCATTAATTGTTGTTCCTCAAGCAAAAATGCAAAATATTTGTTGGTTGCAGCTTCTCAATTGTTCCTTTGCATGTTGGACTGTTGGTGCTGCAAAATTAGCATTTTTAAGACATCACCTTGGGCTTTTGGAACTTCAGCATGGCCGTAATCAATGTTTTTATACTCAAGGTGGATCATATGACTATGTGTAGAGGGATCGCTCGTATAAACCCACAGAGAATCATCATCTGACTCAGGGTTGGCGGCAGGTGTTTGGCACCCAACTCATACTGCAATGCCAAATAATTTCCCGAGGAGATCGCGGACACAGCCCCCTAAAAAGAAACATTTTATAAAAATATTGGAGTGAATATTGGACTTGCATTCATTATGTGGACAAAAACACGACCCTGAATAGATGCTAATGTTGCTCCATACTGTTGCATGTGTAAATAGGCAATAGTTTGCTGACAAGCTCACCACCAGTGTTGTGTGTACTGTCGCCCTTGCTGTGTGTAGCCAAAAATCAGGTAATGCACTTTTAAAGATTAATCAGTTACTCTGACAAGCAACCAATAGAATCATTGATAGTGAATTAATAATTAGTTGCAGCTCTCCTCAATGTGACATTGTCAAGAGCAGCTTCACAATGTCCCATTACGTAGGCTTGTGAATGTGTGATATGTATGTTTGCACGCTCAAATGTGTGTAAAGACACACTAGAAATCAGGCAGCAGAACATGTGTGTGTTAGCACGTGTGTGGGAGTCTAGTGACATTCGATGCAGCGCATATTGGGTGCCAAGTGTGTTGACTCATTTGAGAGTGTGATGCAGATTGCAGATGGAGAGCACACGAACGGTGAGTGCAGAGGAGCCTGTCACACTGTAGTGAGGACTACAGGGCTGCACCTCGCCCATCTCATCTGAAATGCACGGTGAACGTGCATCCACAGGCCGCTGCTCTGTGATGTCAAAGACACTAGACAACATGTCAGGGCTGATGAAAAGTGACTGATGAGCATATCAGTGTCATATTTGAATCCAGCAGATAATAGACGCTGATGAATAAAGCCATCAAAGCTTTTAGCAGGAGCCGGCCGATACGGAGAGGTATATGTTAGCTCATGTCACATATCTAATAAAGTAAATAGTTTCTGACAAAGGAAACTCAATGTGATGCTTTGTCTCTAGGCAGACTGGCAGTGTAGTAAAACTCTGTCTCTTGATAAAATAAAATTCTCTGTTTCAGTCATTCTATTATTACTGGCACAGATTGATAACTTTATTATTAATTCACTGCAAATAGTCCATCTAGTCAAGCCACCATTTGTCAAGTTAAGTGACTTGCCTTTCAAAATGCAGACAAAAATTATTTTTCTTAATAAAAAGTAAGATGGTTAGGCCTCAATAGAAGACTAAAATAATCTACATCCTTGCTACAGCTAACTGCTAACATTCTGGTGTTTAGCAGGTATAATTGTTACCATGTTGTCTAAGGTTAGCATGATAGCATGCTAAGACTTGTTAATAAGCACTAATCACTAGGGGTGGAACGGTACATGTATTCGTATTGAACCGAAACGGCACGGGCGTCTCGGTTCGGCACATGAATTTACACGGAGAATACACGGTATAAAAATAAATAAAACTTACGTGCAAATTAATTAATGTAATGCGGAACTACTGTTAGATACGCGCTTGTTTAAGGACACGGACACCTAATCTGTAGCCCCCCCGTTAGCTCCTCCCCATGGATGTATTAAGAGAACGCTCCTCCCGAGCGCTCCCGAGCTCCGCCTACATGTCGAGTCGGTCCAGTCAGAGCCGATAGTCTTTCTCTATCACTCTGGGTCCAGCGAGTCCACACGAAGCAAACTAGTCCCTTCCGTATACAACCAAACACGGACGTAGTTGTATCCCTTCTCGACCACAAATGGCCTCCAGGCCTGTTTGCTTCGCTGTTAGCTCCGCCGTTAGCTAGTTGTTAGCTCTGCTGTTTGCTCCGTTGTTAGCTTTTAGCTCCGCTGTTAGCTGTTAGCTCCACCGGTAGCTGTTAGCTCCGCCTTTAGCTGTAGCGTGTGAAGCTAATGCCAAAACTTGTCACCTGCTCTGTGTAACCGAAGCTGCTCTTTTAACATCCCTGCTCTGTGCATTCACATATGAGAGCAGCGCTTGTCTCCCATAATCACACTACTAGCTGATTACTAGCTCAGGGGTGAGACTGTATGACACTAGGTGGTACAGCCTGAGACATGCACAATAAAAAAAAATTGCCTTCTCGCCAAACCATATTATATTAGATATTAATAACATATATGTACATTCAGACACATGAAGTATATGAATGATGTGAGAGTTCACTCTTACATTTTTTCAAGCATTGTCTTTCCATTGTCACCACATCTCTATCTTCTTGTGTTCTTAAGCTGCCTTGGCAATCAGAGCTAGTTTGTGTGAGTGTGTTTGCGTATCCCTGTGTGTCACTTTTTTTTCTCAAAGTTAGGTCTTGAATTATAGAGAGATGAGGCTGCTTTCCTTCAGGGAATGCACCAGAAATAGTTTGTGGTGAAGATGCAAGCACTCTTTGGAACTTTTTCAGGTTAAATATAGGGAATGTTTTAAGTTACCTATCAGAGAAATTCAAGGTTTGCATGCAAGGCTGTCTCTGGCAGTTCTGGTGCTTTAGGCCAGACATCCACTCAGGGTTGTCATTTTTTGTCATGACCAAATCCCTTTAGTTTCTTTCAACTTTGTTTAACTTAACATTTACCACATTTGGTAACATGTACTCTCTCAATTAGTATGTTTACATGAACACTAGTATGCCCGTCACTGGTCTTATCCTGATTGTGATCACATTTGGTGTATGTTGATAATGAACTGTTAATGCAGAAACTGTGTATGCAAAAAGCATGTCCATGCATGTTCCATCAAAAAAATGCAGTAATATGTTATCATAAAAGTCAAAAATATAACTGAATACACCAATAAATAATAGTGTTCGTTAGCTAGCTAACTTTGTTGGCGTAAGCTAGTCGGCTAAAATGCTGTTACAAGAGTTACACAATGATGCTCCTTAAAGTATATGAATGATTAATATCACAAGCACTGGCTGCTGTAGTTTCGTGACAAAAACCTAGCTGAAAAGTCTAGTGCTCAGTTTGTTTAGCTAGCAGTGTTTTCAGTTAAAAATATATATTTTCTACACTCCATTTTAATTAGAAATATTATTTTTTTGATGTATTCAGTTGTATTTTTCAGTTGTCTGATACTCTTTCAGTACTTTGGGTCGGTTTCAGAGCTCCATAGCAGTGCAATGTGTCTCAAGCTACATAGTAGGGATGGCATTAAATTGTTAGTTTGAGCTGCACTTCCAAATGATGTAGTGAAGGTGAAGATCGAGGCCAGCTCACTGGTAAGAGCAGCACCAGGGTGTTTTCAAAGCTGAGAGGCAATTCCTTAAGAGTGTGGCGGTCAGTGTAACATCAGAAAATAACCTTTCAGACCAGCAGTTGGACCAAAATGACTGCCTTGCTGCAGGATAAATGTACAAATGTGCGATGGAGATGTAAAAATTCAACAACAGCCATCGCCACCGGCCTTAGTCTAGACCCACAAGAGAGCCTTATGAATAAATGAG
The DNA here is from genome assembly GCA_023631565.1 of Gymnocephalus cernua. Lineage (NCBI taxonomy): Eukaryota > Metazoa > Chordata > Actinopteri > Perciformes > Percidae > Gymnocephalus > Gymnocephalus cernua. Next base: position 6,507,746 of record CM042447.1, on the reverse strand, counting down.
CGGAGCAAAACGACCCCGCCTGACACATCTAATTCTCTAATTGACCAGAACACGGGCCCCGAGGCCAGTTCTTGAGATGACGTTTCCTCTTTGTTTGGTAATACTCACACCTGATTAAGCATGCATGTGATCTTTACTGTGAATAGCAAGCGCAGCCCTTAGCTGGGTCACTCCAAGCCAATGGTAGGTACAATGCAAGCAGATTAGCTAAAACTACACAGAATGCATGATTGCTTATGAAAATCCAAGTAATACCAAGGCAACAGTGTCACCCATGCATATTATTACCTGGACCTGGCATGTAGCTTTAGTACAGGATGCCCCTTAAGGTGCCTCAAGTGTTTTATACAGTCTATGAGTGGTACAGATGGTATTTTGTATGCTGCATGCAGAAAACTCTGCTTCCAGCTGCGTCTACCCTCTATCAAACATGAGACCAACCCGTATCTGTTAAACTGTGTCACTGCTATGTATGCTGTGCACTGTATGATTTCCTTGTGTGTTTCTGTGTTAATGGGCTGGTACCCTTTTTGCTACTGTACTTTTTGTTACTTTTTCTTGCCACAAAATTCAACTTTCACTTTTACTTTCCTCATTCTTGTCACCACGTGAAGCTATAAGTTTTAGCGGTAGCCAAAGTTCCACCGCACTGACATAAATCAGAGCCTAATGAGGCTATCTGTATGCTGGACATGTCATCTGTGAGATTTACTGCAGAGAGCATTGACACTGATATCTTCAGCATAGCTTGTTGCAACAGTTAAACATAACAAGCACATGAAGGGTCATTTATAAGGTTGTTGTTTTCTTGGCTCGGAGTAGTTCCTCAAGCATATGATTAGACCACTCAGCTTGATTCTTTTAGCAGATTCACTGACTGACTCCCTGCCTCCAGGTAGGATAGATTTATATTAATGTTGCTAAAATCAGCCACCCCTCAGCAGGTGCTACGGTGTTAGTCTAAGGACTCAGAGAAGACGAAAGCAACAATTTGTTGAAGTGAAATTAAGGTTTTTTTCTTCATTTTTGTCTGATAAGTTCTCTTATACATGTTGCCCTTGAGAGAAACAAATGCAGAAGCCATAATGGAAAAACAAAACATAAAACAGGCCACAGTGCTGCACTATTTGCAATTGTCTGAGGACTGTACTCTGTATTGGAGATATTCCATTGTACAAAATGTATACAAAAATGACTGAACTGTCAATCAATACATTGTTTGCAAGACCAAGAGTCTAAAACCATGCGAGTGGCTCTGTGAGGCTTTACTTAGACACAGTGGTGCTTTTGGCTAAATGCTAATGCTAGCATGGCAACATACAGTGACAATGCTCACAAGCTGTTAAAGGGATACTTCACCGCTGGAAAGCTGAATATATCTTTAAATTGGGTCACTTATGTAGCAGAAATGTGAAAAAACAAATTTAATTGGTGCCTTCTAGGCCGAGAAAAGCCAGAAAATGTGTTTTTGGCTCATATGGATGAAAGACACCAAATCCCAGAATGCACTTCGCTTCGCTGCTTTGAGTCCACTCCCAAGCCACGCCTACCGCTTGACAGACAGACACAGAGGCATTCAACTCAAGTCAATGTGTTTTAATGTTTTTTCAACCATATACACGAAACGTTTCATCGTGGCTCAAGTGGTGTTACACATTTAAAATATATAAAAACGACATTATATAAAAACGACATACGAAACAGGCTACCTTTAGTGCACACACACATTATAGGCTCCGTAAAGTTCAGCTAAGCATACCAGCATTAGGCTTGGTGGGCTGTAAACACCGAGTATAAACACAGCCGTGAATTAGCGTGAAATGTCGAATGGTCGCCATGTAACAGTCACAAACTCCAGCGGTTAGCAGTTAGTTGGATACAAATCACCCCATTTCTGCACCAGTCCGTGTTAACACAGCCCACCTTCATACAGAGCAACTCTAGCTTGGATTGTCGGAGGGCTAGCAGGCCTGGTAGCTGGACAGTCCGGTTCACTGTTGTTTAGCCATGTTTCCACGAAAGCAAAAAAAACACAGTCTCTGAACTCGCGTTGGGAGCATCGTTGAAGTTGGATGTAGTCCAGTTTGTTGTTTAATGAACGGACACTTGCAAGCAGGATTGATGGGACAGGTGGCCGGCTAGCATTAGCTTCCCACCTAGCCGACGAGGATGTCCCCTACCCGGCTCGGGCAATCGAGCAAGACCGCTGGTCTCCGTGGCAGGCGAAGCTCTCGTAGTGTGCCGATTATTCCGTCTGTAATAACGTTCCCTGCATATTCTCCGATCTGTACCGATGTATCCTGGTGGTACACGTGCGGTAGTTTGAATGCACATAATTGTTGTAAAAGTTTGCTGCTGAGAAGTTCTCTTAATACATCCATGAGAGAGAGCCCTGTTTAGCGATGATTCAAGATGGCTGACATTTCGTTTTTTTCCAGCTGAGATCGGCTCGCTTCGGGTGATGGGCGGGTTTAAAACATGCGGAAGTAGGTCCAACTACTGGCTGTAGTATTTTGCTCTGGCCAAAAAATCTTCCGATGACGCAAAAATCGTCATTTTACGTCATCGGAAGATTTTTTCCAGACCCCCCAATGCAGATATCTCCTGTCTCAGGGGGATATGAGGGAGGGACGCACGGTCATTCAGAAATACTACCGTGTTTCTACTGATACAAAGCTGAATGCTAAATCGGTGAAGTATCCCTTTAAGCACATACATTGTTAACACACTATCATGCTGTTGGTGCTTGAGAAAAACTCAGTGGATCACCAAAGTAATTGGAATTTATTATCTGGGGACCATGTCTGCACCAGATTTAATGACAATCCATCCAGTAGTTGTCGAGATATTTTAGTCTGGACTGAAGTGGTAGGCCTAAACCAACCAACCAACCAACCAACCAACCAACCAACTAATTAGAGCTTAGAGCCATTTCACTAGTGTGGCTGAAAAGGAATCAATTAAATAGCAAAACAAATTAATTGATCATGAAAACAATCACAAATGAAGTGAAATTAATTTCTTTTTTTTCACTTTGGGCCATGAAGGTATTTTTCTTCTTACTCAACAGCCTCAGAGAAACCGAATTTGGAAAGCAACTATGAAAATTCTGCAGTCTTGTCCGCTCCTTCTCATTTGTAGATCCACAGGCCTTTAACATGAGTCATGTGCCAGATTATCTTCTCCATCCTCCCCCTGTGCTTCCCGCTCCCCCTTGCTTTCTCCACACAAACTCTTAAGCCGTACAGAGGTTTTTGTACCTTGGGGACTGACATCGGCGTGTAGGAACGCTGCCAAGCTGGTACAGTAAGATAGGCATACAACGCTGTGCTATTCCCAGTAGATAAGCACACTGAAAGAAAGCAGAGAGGAAGCAGGCGAGTGGTTGATTCTAGCATACTACAGGGGTCAGTGGCTCGATTATCTACCCTCTCTGAGGCCCTCCATTGTTGCCGAGGGCCCATCTTATCTCCAGGCACTAGATCTCTGACACAAATGAATAATCACACCCCTTATCGCCACGTGGGCTTAATCCATCCCAGGGAAACAGTGCTTCATGGGAACACAGAGAACAGCTTTTTATCTGTAGTGGTTAAGTTAGTATGAATGTGTGTATCTGCGTGCATCAGTGGGTGAACGTGTGTTAGAAAAGTATACAAAGTAGGTTAGGGAGAATGATGAGCAAGGGGTGGTTTGTTAAGGGAATAATAATAGACCTCTGCCCTGCGCAGTACCGAACTGTAATCTCCCTTCTGGTCTTTTATTGACTGGCTGTCATTGTGCTCTTCAGCCCTAAAGGACCCCATATGTCATACATCTAGTTGTACAGAACTTGCCAAACTGAACCTCGGCCCAATTGAGTCATCTGCACTCACTTCTGAACCTTTGATGTTTGCCGGCTGTGCAGAAGCCAAATTGTTTCATAAATATCGCTCACACTTTTACTTCCACAGAATCCTCTATAATTGTGATTGCTGCATTTGCATGGCATCCCACATGACATTGTTTGAAAATGCACTAGAGGCCATGTTGGGACACCACCACCTAATTATTCAGCACAAACATTTGGTGAGGCTGCTTTTGACACTGCACACACCACGGTTCAACACTATTTATTTTCAGGACCGCTTTAACAAGGCACATAAAAGGGGGAAATGATTGTGTTTACTTCCACAATTGTTCCACTTCAAGGACACATAAATCATAGCAAAAAAAAAAATGAAGGTGACAATGGACAACCCCAATCATTCCCAACAACAAGGCAGTCGGCAATAAGTGAGTTTCTGATTAGGTGAGTCATTTAAACAAGGGAAATTATCGCTTTTACCAAATAGGAAGGAAGAAATATGTTTCAGCTGGCTACTGACAACAAGTAAGGCCTTTATGTGGTGTTGCTTGTCCCCAAAGGGTTGCATCGGTTCCTGTGAACGGTTCCACATGAGAGGACATCCATGCTTAGGTGGCCTATTAGGAATTCTCCTGCCATTGCCCTTGACCAAGGCACTGACCTCAAACGGCAGTTGGTCCCTGGATGCTGCACTGGGGCTGCTCACTGACCCTTAATATATAGGAGTTAAAAAGGATCAAACAAATTTAATGCAGCATAATTTTAACTTCATCATGGACACAACAAATCGCCATATGTAAATTAGGCTTAATTCAGCCTGGAGGCAAATCCAATTTGTTTCTTAAATCTGATCTTTAAGGCAGACTGTTAACTTGCAGGTGATCAGATCGGATTTGTGTGTCCAGACATCAGCAACATATCTGCATGGGTTGGTGTTGTAACGACGTAGCTATGCTGGTGACAACGCTTTCCAACTGGGAAGCATGAGAAATGGAGGTCCATCATTTCGCCATCCAAACATTTGCGCCGTAAAGTCTTGGTGCAGAACTCTTCCGTCAGTTTATTTTGGCATCTGTGAACGGACTGTTGTTCTCCGAACTGTCCTCCGTAGGGCTCTGCTAGTAGCAGCATGGATTGTGTTAAGCAAAAATTGAGAAAAAACGATTATTTTGCCATGTTCTGTTTTGCAAGAACACTCTTATTTTGTTGTGTTCTGAATGACATGCGCATGCGCACATCCGCATGCGCACATCCGCATGCGCACGTCCACCCGCCCCTCCTGAAGCCATAAACGCTCTCAGCCAGTGCATATCATCCAAATTTAAAAACTCAGCGCAAGTAAAGATGGCAGAAGGAGGGATGCCACAGCAGCGTTTGAGCAAAAAAGGCAAAACCAACTCCGTTGTCTGGGAACAGTTAACGTTAGCTAACCCTGCGGTCCCTCTGCCTTTGCCTCCCCGTTGTAGTATACATTGTATTCCCCCGACACGCTGTATTCACTTACTGTTAAAAAAAATTTCCAGCTTAGTGGGGGTGCATACCGCTCAAAACCAACATGAAAAAACATAGTAATGTTCTCTCAGCATTTTGTTTTGTTGTTAAACTGTATGTGAAATGAGCAGGGACGTTAAATCACCTGTTTCACGTAACGTTATTCTAAGGTACCGTCTATGTGCTGGCTTTTTCCTTACGTTAGCTAGCAAATAAACCCACTGACAGCCACATTATTGTTCATATTTTGGCACAATGTTTAGTAATGACAGTAATAGTGGTCATAGTGAGTGAAAATGTGATGTGAGATGCACATTGTGTTATGTATCTGGAATTGTTCATTAGCTGCGTAACATGATGTGTGATATCTGTAAAGCTGAACTGACTTAACAGTAGTACAACAGATTTAATTCCAATCCAAAGACTCTTTCTGTGAGATAAAGGACACTAACATTATACCCTGGACACTATCCATTATATCTAAAGGTTAATATTTAAAATTTCAATATTGACCAAAATAATTGTTTTTATTATTTTTTCCATCATCGCGAAGCCCTAGTATGAATTAGAAAAGCGAGGCGAGAGGGAGAAGCAGGTAGCTGGATTGACAAATCGAATGACATGTGAGGGCAAAGTACCTTGTTGAATGGGCCTCCTGAGGAGCAGAATAGATAATGCCATAATGAAACTATTACCCTCAAAAAAGGACCTGATGTGCCAAAGAAACAAAGCAATTATGTTGAAAAGCCAATTTCACCACATATCTGCAGTTAACCTGGAAACTGGCTAACAACCACATTGTTCAGTTATTTTTTTTGATGCTTCGAAGATAGAACAGAACAGAAAATGCTGACAACGATTTAAAGCAGAAATTACATTTGATGTAATATTGGTAGAATTGTTGAGTTTCTTATTCATGAGCTAAATCAACATGGTGATTGTCGTAGAAACACAGTTTTGACGTTTTTGTCACATTTTCCCAGTGGATCAGACATTTCCTTGCAGCTTCATGTTGGCAGCAGACAGTTTGCAGATCGTGATGGCTTTTTAATTAAGTCTAGGCTTATTACACCTTAGTGTTTTTAATTTGATCGTAGCGTTTAGAAGTAAACTAACACTTCCCAATCTTCTATTGGCTCTTCAGTGAACACTGTTGAATCACTTGGCACTCTGCACTAAAACAGTAAGAGATGTGAAATTTCAATTATAATAAAAGGTGAACAAAGTTAGCTCTCTCTATAGAGGTCTGTTGAGGTTGTTTTAATTTAATGTATTCTATTTTTTCTTTGTGATGCGTGCAGCTTTTGTCATCAAACATGAAGTCACAAAGATCACAACCTTAAATCTGCAGGATGAGTATTTACATTACATTACATGTCATGTACACTTTTATCCAAAGCGACTTACAATTGCTATATGTCAGAGGTCGCACACCTCTGGAGCAACTAGGGGTTAAGTGTCTTACTCAGGGACACATTGGTTGATGTATCGCAGTGGGAATCAAACCTGGATCTCCCACACCAAAGGCATGTGTCATATCCACTGCACCATCACCAGCATAAAACCCCAGCAGCAGGAAGTCAAGCTCAACCACAACACACACACAAACTTAGCTGACCAAGCAAACTATCGACATCGAGCGGCACATAAACACTGAGCCCTGCGGAAAAACATTTCCTCGTGTATCAGTTTTACACATGAGCAGCTCTCCTATTGTGTTTTGCCACTTGCTTTCACTTCACCGAGTAATCACATGCAGTTACAGTCACTTTAACCCCTCATGCTTCAGTTGCCAAGTTACTGGTATCTCGAGGCAGTGAGTGTGTGTGTGTGTGTGTGTGTGTGTGTGTGTGTGTGTGTGTGTGTGTGTGTGTGTGTGTGTGTGTGTGTGTGTGTGTGTGTGTGTGTGTGTGTGTGTGTGTGTGTGTGTGTGTGTGTGTGTGTGTGTGTGTGTGTAATTGACAGGCTCAAATCACACTGACCAGCAGTGTGACCTGAGGGGGAACTACTGCAGGGGTTTATTGTTTGTCCACTTTACAGCATGTCCGTTCAGGGTCTTGGGGCAAATCAATAGGAACCACGGTGGAAAAATCGAACTAATGTCGAGTAGGAATGATTGCTTGTGGATGGAAAATGCATTGTTTCTAAAGAGACGGGCGTTAATAGTGTTACTTTTATTTGTTTGTTAATTTATACATCTATTTATTGCAACACACTTGCACAAACTTTTACAAACTTATTTTTTTTGTTTTGTATAAGATCTCTTATTGATTTTATTAGTCAACAAACAAACATTAGACCCACTTTTGATCTTATTATTAACACATTCATCCATCAAAGAACAAATCAGTATTGTAATTTAAAAAGAAACTGTATTTAACTGTATTTATTTTACATTTGTAAAAAAAATACATTTGTGAAAGAAGCGCTATGATGGAAGTCTTTTGCACTGAGCTTGTCTTGGAGCACATTTGATCGTGTTGCCATGGTGACCAAAACCAGTGCAAAGATTTTGGGGCAATTGTGGGAACATTACCTTCATTACAGAGTGTGGGAGTATAGTCATAGTTGGTTGGGGTTGTGAGGATATGAAACTGCCATTTATTTAATTTAAAAAAGGGGGTCTTTTTAATTGCATTATAAAAGAAGAATTTTAATCTGATAAGCAGTGTCTTAGCTTTGCAAAATTACCACAGAAAACACATTTATGACTCCAAGAGGATAAAACTTCCAAAAAGCTGCTACTCTTAGTCTCTCCATCCTCTTTTCCTCAGCCGATTCCCTTTACATTTATAGGCCTGTGATGGCTTCTTAATTTGAGACACAGCCAGCTTGTGGAGGAGGCCATTACGTCTCTGCTCTGGGTTTAGAAATGACCCCGGTCACAGATGACATCAGAAAGTCTCATTCCCCTCGCCAAAGTCTTCTAAACTTCGGCACCGCAATGAGGTGGCAGAGCTGGCAGTGTCTTCTTCTATTACTGCTGCCGTCATTTCGATCTCAGCTGAATTACTGCTTTCAAAAGGAAGGGTTTGGGCTGGAACTTTGTAGATAAAAAACTTTCCTAGAAGAGATAGAACAAATAAAATGACACTTTTACTGAGAATAATTATTATTTTAAACAGACTGACATTGCAGTTTAGTATTGCAAAAAAAAAAGCATTTAACAATATGACAATAATTCTTGGTTTTATAATTGCTGCACTAAAATTGAACTGTATGTTATCTTCAGTCATCATCTGTCACTCTGCTTTTAGGGAATAGACTCATCAGAACCTCATAATATCACCCTTTTGTGTTTCACTGTATACACACTCACACACACACATTTCTGTACTACTATTTTCATGAGAACAATCCTTATCCTACCCATAACCTGGACCTAATTGTAAGCTTAAGGGAAAAGTTCGACATTTTGGACAAAAGCATTTATTCGTTGAGAGTAGTAGAGGAGAAGATGGATTTCATGTATATACAGTAAATATGCTGAGCCAGAAGACCAGAAACAAAGGGAAACAGCTAGCCTGGCTAGATATATATAACACATTATACATCGTTTGTTTACTCTATACAAAAACCAAAGTATAAAAATGACATGTTGTGGTTTTACTGGAGCTGGAACTGGTGCAGTGACTTTCTGGAGTCTCTGCTGTGACATTAAGACTCCAAGAAGTCACTCACTCCTTGTAAAACGGCAACATGAAATGTCATTTCACTCTAAGGTTTTTGTACGGATAAAAAGCAACAAAAAAACAGTCTTTATGCTAAGCTAAGTGGCTGTAGCTAAATACCTCACAGTGGAATGGTAATGAGAGTGGTATTGATTTATCCATCGACAACAAAGCAAAATGTTGAACAAAATGTTGAACAATCTTTTAACCGTTAAAGCTCTTGAGGACAGCCAGTATGTCCCCACTTTCTCTCTTAGTCCTCACAGCAATAGAAGACCAACACACACACACACACACACACACACACACACACACACACACACACACACACACACACACACACACACACACACACACACACACACACTAAACCCTGCCTTCCCTTACACACAGTCCTACTCATCACTCACTATTACATCATGCAATTAAACTTGAACATAGGAACTTTAGCTGGGCTTATTTCCAAACAAAGTGTAACTCAAAATTGATTTCCCCTCAACACACTGGCATGAAAACAACCCTGTAGATTTTGCGATTAATGTGGCAGAACGGATACCGCCGGTGCCACAGCAGACTTGTTACAGACACTGATCAACCACACGCCCTACCACACGAGATCAGCCGTCATAATCAAATAGAAGTCTCAGAAGTAATGAGATATGGGTAATTATGAGGTTACTGCAGCCCGTTTAGGGAGCACCTTTTCTCAAGTCTCTATTTATCAACACTATTAATTGTTTTGTTCATGAATCGGAGGTATCTAAGTGAAGGACTCATTAGGGAAACTAATGATTTGGAAGCACAGATGCTCTGGAGGCAAACGTGTCAAAGCTTAATGGTCGGAGCTAGGGGTGTAATGGATCACAGAACTCAGTTTGGATAGGATCACGGTTTTGAGTCACGGATCGAATCAATTGTCGGATCAGCACAAAAAAAAAGGGGAATTTAAATGATTTATAAAAATTTTTTATAACTTTAACTTTAAACAATTATTATTTCTTTCCCCAGTAAATTCTGGTCAAACGACAAAAATAGATAAGAAAAGGGTATTTGAAAAAGTGGCACCGAAATGAGGCACCGAAATCCGCGTTAGATACCGCTCGTTAAGGCACCGGTGCCATATAAGCACCGGACTTTTACATGCGCCGTTCACATGATGTGAACATTTTGTTGCCTGTATCTTTTCACGGCAACCCTTCATAGAGATTTCACACACACTATTATTATGGTTAAACTTTGCAATTGATCTGCGGTTCACATGCATTCCGAATCAATCGATCAACTATGGTCCTTTACACCACTAGTCGGAGCCAATGACTCTTTTTCTATCTCCAATACAAACACAACTACACACAGGTGCTGGCACACTGTTTAGGTCAAGTCTGATCTGGAAATCTGTGAGCCTCAGTAACTATATTAGGACATAAACAGTACTGTACAAAGGATCTCTCAATAGGCTTAAGCCAACTATCACAACTCTTTAAACCTCTGCCCACTAATAAAGCACACCTCCAATAAACAGAAACTAACTCCCCATTTAGACTTCTGTGCAAACAAGTGACAATCTAATATTTAAAGTTTTGGTCCAAACCTGCACCAGGCACGCATAATGACAGGTGTTTCTATTATTTTGTCCACCCCACTTATATCATTGAGGATAGGCCAAATAACAGAAGCACCTCTCCCTTAATGCAATAGACTTCAACAGCACCACAAACTGCTTTTTAACCTTCATGTAGGGAGGATTTATTGCAGAATTGCCGTATGAGACTGTATTAGTTTTAGCTAGGTGTACCTACCACCAGAAAATATCAAACCAATAAGATTTACTCTCAGGAGAACGGTGTAAACCCAAACAAAATTTTTTTCATACTTTGTCATTTGCTATCTCATCCCCATGAGCTTGACAAATAGACACCTAGCTACTCAAAACTATTTTGTTGAGAACTGAAGAAATACTCTGGAGCCATTATTTGGTTATCATGGTTAAAGGAAAGGCAAGGCAACTTTATTTGGTACAGCCACTTTTAAAGGTGCCCTGTATTGATCTTTTTGACGAGTGGATCTAAGATTGTGTTTGTATCTTGTATTAAATATCTATCTGTATCTTATATGGCTTCCCACTGGACAGTGATGTAAACATGACATCGTTATATTGTCACTGGCATGCAAGCTGCTTTCTACAGTTTCCTGTTCCCGGCGCGTTTCTGAAAAAAAAACAGAAAGGCATACTTGTCTACCGGCAATGGGATAAGAGTCTGTTGCCTATTTTATTATGTTTAAAAAAAATAAACCTGCATATATGCGCTCATTTAAGTGGAAAAGGGGGTTTTACACTATTTCACATACTGACAGTTGGTGGCAGTAACACACCAGACACATAGCAATGCAACAGCAAAAGGCAGAGAAGAAGACTGCTTGCCATACTTGCCTAGTGAGGAAAAAATGCATTCAACATATTTGAAGGACACAAGGACCCACACAATGTCATAAGCCAGTCTGTTGACAGTCCACAATCATAAAGGCCCTACATGGTCATAAATAAATTAAAATAAAGTAAAATGCACCATTTACTTAAATTGTAGCTTTCATTATTTTCATTTTCTTTTCCTATTGAAATGTAATCCTGCTCCAAGCTAGTGCCTTCAAATAGATTGTTCTTGTTCTGGCTCTTTCATTGGGGCTCATTCTATTCATACACCTCTTGTTAATACACTGGATTTATCTTGGCAATATTCTACCTTAGATATATACCGCTGCATTGTAATGAAGTGAGACTGCACTAACTGACACAAACAGCAAAAGGACAAAGAACTCACATCCCTATATACTGTAGGAGTAGACAGTGCAAGACTTTGGCCAGGCTGAGCATGTAGACACCCGGAGGGAAGAGGATGTTGAGATGGTGGGTGGTGCTGGGCGGATCCAGCCACTTCACTATTCCTCAGGATAGCTTTTGTCTATGTGAGCGGGGTCAGGGACAATGTATTGTGTAGACTTCCTTGTTTCAGCTTTGTGCAGCTTTGTTGGAGGTCAGCTGGCAACTGAACTTTATTTTTAGCTAGAAGTTAAAAGGGAAAAAAGTGATTAAGGATGTAATGCCGCCTTCACATTGGCACTTGAAATCAGCTCCGATACAGCTTCGAAACGACCGGAAGTCATTCATTTCCTATGGAGATTCACAGACCGCAAGCAAATGGGTCCGAACGAGTGCGGTGCGGAAAAAAATCGTGTCCGTTGGTCATCCGGATGTGTTAAAAAAAATGTAACTCTTGCAACAAGCAACGAACGGTTCCTGTCCGACAATTTGAGCGGAAGTTAGCGTTGCTATGGTAATGATAAACAAATCTGAATTCTTAACTTTTAATAAAATAAATAATGATTTTCAAACAGATTTTTTTTATTTTCATGATTTCCTAGCTAACGTTATTAGGGCAGTTAATACAATTGCTTGTGTTAGCTAATCACCGCTAACTAGCTAGTGTTGATTAGCTAACACAAGCAATTGTATTGGCTAACGTCAGCTAGCTGCCATTTTTTTCTACTCCTGATTTCTACTATTCCGACGCTTTCAACGGTTGTAGTACGACGTCTGCGGGGGTGTATTGCGTATTACGGCGCTGATTTCAAGTGCCAGTGTGAAGGCGGCGTAAGTGTGCTTTTGAGTTGGACAAGGGATCATTTGGAGGGCTTTCTTTAGTTGTTGCTCCCTTGTTAGTATTTCAGTGTTGTCGTGGAGATTTATTTTAATTTTAAAGAAGGGTCACAGAAGTATTTAAGAAGCTGTTTCATATTGTCAACTTGATGATTCTTGCCTTTTCTTGTACCCTCAATCTTCTCAACCTCTTTCTCTTTCTTTATTTTTTTCTCTCCTTTTAGTCATTGTCTCACCTTGTTGAATTTTGCCTCCTGGAAATTATCTGTGCTTTACTTTGAATTAAGGAAGGTCAATATTTCTTCTCTTGATTTGGTGAAGGGAGGCAAATTTACAGGGTGGTGCAATCCTAAACCTAGCATGACTCAGCCCAGAAGAGAGCAGATGGGATTGGTTATAATGCATGAAAAGCCAAGATAATTCTGGGAATCTAGTGAAAGACGGTAGAGAAATTCAGCAAACAAGTCGGTTAACAATAAAACCTGCAAGTAGGTAAATTAGTCACTACTGCAAGTGTTACATTTTGGAGTAAACACTGCAATACTGAGGCTAAATTCTAATGCAGTCGATAAACAGATAATGGCTTGTCTGGATGAAATAATAACAGACATGCTGACCCAGCAAGCATCGGTGATCAATGTCCCCTGTGAGTGAGCGTGACATTACTACCTTTGGGCAACTGGCAGCGATTGCACGTGTCCACTGCAACAACACAGATCAGATGGGCTTCTGTGCTGAACACAGAGACATCACAACCTGTGTTTCAGATCATTATTCTGGAGGTAGAAGGTGAACCTGGAGGTGATGGTGTGAAGAGAAAATGGAGGGAGATGTGACTCATGTAGAGCATGTGCAGGCGAAGGAGTGGCCTTTGGTATTCAGGGCAGAAGAAAAAAATGAAATAAGAAGGAATGACTGAGGTACAAGTCAGGAACAAACTCATAATTAATAAATAATTAGTAGTTCCTGAATAATTCTGACAGAAAGATGATGTAGCAAAAGTACGATTGGGCATCGAGAACCGGTTCCAACTTGGAATCAAAATTACGATTCCAATGGAATCGTTTCTTTATTGGAATATTTTGGACTCGTTTCGAATCTGATCATAGGTTCCAAATTTAACACATGCAAGTTTTGGTTTCCGTGATGGCCACTGTACTTCCAGGCGCTTGTTGTGTTGCAGCCATGGAGCACAGTAAGCGGCGCTGTGTGTGTGTGTGTGTGTGTGTGTGTGGCTTTATTTTACGTTGAAAAATTAAATTTTCCTCTTATCTGTGAAAATAAGCATGTGACTCATTTCAACTCCACCCCTCAAAGAATCAGAGACAAAAGGAAGAAGCGGAATTGTTAAAATCAAAATGATGCCCATGCCTAAACAGAAGTTGATAAGTTACTTAAAAGTGCACTATGAGTTCTTGCATGGTTTCAGCGCGGATTTCATTTTTGTCTCAAAACGTAGGCATCTCTCCTTGATCCGCTACCTGCCTGCCCCCTGAATACACTGTGAAAAAGCCCAGTCTCGGGAGACAACACGGGGGTCGTAAACGTCAAACTAACACTAGAGGCACAGGCTGTGCACAGAAATACAACAAACCACATTCCAGCCAATCACCGACAAGATGGTTGGGGGAGGGGGTGGGGGTTAGTGACAGTCAGTCAGTTAATCATGACAGCTACGGAAACATGGGGGGAGGGGCGAGCTTGCTCTGTTTTGTTGTATTTACTTTGAACGTTAACAGAAGTGACGCCATGCATGAACTCATAGTGCACCTTTAAGTGGAAGACTGGAGGACGTCTGTAGTTCCTGCTGAAGCTTCAACTTTTCCGTTCTTGTTTGGGTTCTCTGCAGCCTGTGGTCTCACTCTCAGTCCGAGCCCAGTGGAGCGTGAGTCCAATATAGAAGACAAGGCTGCTCAGGGTCCATGTTGTCACAGTCGGCCTCACACTGAGGCAGCAGGCTTTTATCCCTGGTGAACTCCAACTAACAAGCTCAATTACAGTAGCCACAGCTACAGTAGTGTGTGGCCTCAGGTTGGATATATGTCTGTCCTGCTCACAGTAGTTGGAATGTTTTGACCTTACAAGTCTTTATTTTTTATCACGGTAGAAGTAAGTGGGATGAAGGTGATGGCACAGGTAGGGATTCGATTGTTGTTGATATTTCCAGATACAGCCATTCTTTCAAAGCAGATATGTTGCTACTGTCAAGTTACAATCTCGAAGATCTCTGTTTTTTTTTCTCTATGGTAATTGCAGGTGTGGTTTGGATCTCACTTCCCAGATATCCAAACTAGAGCTATGATCAAGCACCGCCTTCTGTCCAAGCCCGACCCCAGCCCAAACCACGGCAGCAGTTTTATGCCCAAGCCTGATCTAAAAACCTGAATTACCAGTGCTTTTGTTATCTATTCATGCAAGTTCTCTGGCTCCTGCGCCTACATGTCGAAGTGTCTTTGGGCAAATACTGAACCCAAAATTGCTCCCGATGGCTGTAAATTTTTATCTGATGAGCAGATGGCACCTTGTATGTAGGGCTGGGCGATATGGCCTAAAAATAAAATCTCTGATTTAATTTGATTTTCCCCCCTACTTATTAAGGAAAGCAATAAGTACAAACGGCAGACAACTTACCGTCTTCTCCACCGTATATATGGGTACCATGTCTTTGGCTATGTGCAAAGCGACCGCTTCGTTGATTGTTCTCCACCCTGCCCCTTTACTGCCATACGCGGTGCCTTGTGCAAAGGATTCGGCTACAGTTAGCTGTTTTTTAGCTAAGGTTTGTTGGTCACTGCGGTTTTGTTCGTCTCGGAGAGAGACTGGCATTTTTCATATTCGGCTGGATGTCTCTGTTTCAGGTGTTGGAATAGGTTTGTGGTGCTGCTGCCTTTGACGGCGATGGGCTTTAGGCAAATGTTGCAGCGCGGGGTTTGCTGCTCCACGTCTGTTGCAGCAAACCCATACCAGTTCCAAACAACAGATGATTTTATTCCTTTCTTGGGAACAAACTTCCCACTATCACCGGTAGCCATGTTGTCACTTGCTGTTGCTGTTTCGTGTGTGCTATGATGTTGTTGTTGTTGTCGCATGCCATACTACTATGTGAAACTAACGCTACGGAAGCTCCGGGGAGCCAAAAATGCGCCAAAATACAAAAACTCGATTTACTTATTTTTTTAAATCGCCCGCAACAAAAAATTCGAATTAATTCATTTAATCGATTTTTCGCCCAGGCCTACTTGTATGCTAGCCTCGACCACTAGTGTGTGAATGTGGTGAATCCAGTAGACCAGGGGTCTTCAACGTTTTTTAAGGCAAGGATCCCTTAACTGATAGAGAGATGGAGCAGGGACCCCCTATTACATATATTTTATAAAATAAAGTTTAAATTAGGCCTAAAATAACTTGTAGGAAAACTTGTAGAATACTAAGATATTCAAAGGCAGGATTTTATAAATCATGTTTTAATGTTAAACACATCTGTGGATAGCCTTAGTGACTACCTTGACTATAGGCCAGTAAGCAGTGGGGCTATATTTGCTAATAATATGTTTGATTTATGTTAAGACTTTTTAAATTTGGAGAAAAAAAATTTAAAATGTAACAATATTTGGAGGCCCCCCCTGCACTGACTCTGACCTTGTTGAAGATCCCTGCACTAGACCATCAGGGTCAGGTCACAACTCAAAGTTTTTTGTAACTTGTGTGAACTGACTCTTTAAAGGCATTCTCCTCAGAGAGAATGTAGAAAAATTTAGTGGAAAAGAGAGAGAAATGCAGAGTAAACATCATCTCTCTCTCTCTCTCTCTCTCTCTCTCTCTCTCACCAATGCTGATCAGCATAAATCAAATTTATTGTGAACTCTATACTCTCCGTGACCGTACCATCGTCATATCGATGATGATTCAAAGAGAAAGCTGTGGGCTTTGTTACCGTTCCAGACAGTACTCGGCGGAAGAGTGGAGGTTGTCTGAAGGTATTTATACAGTTGGGGTAAAATCTGCCAAATTCACTCATCAGCATCTAGTGTAAATCATTTTGTCAGCTTGTAGGGTTTGGTAAGGTCAGGCTGTCATTCGTTTGGTCTTCAAAAAGACACACAGAATGCCACAGGGGATACACAGACACAGTAACATGTACAGTGGAGGTTTCTCTGGCAGCCATACTGGCCCTTATCCCACTCGGTAGGGCAGTAGACTCACAGGAGCCCTGGATTTTAATCAAGAGGATGACACATTCAGCTTTCTATTTGGTTACACAGTGGCACTTCATCACAAAGTACAGTCATGTTGTGATTATTTTTACTTTTGTGCCTTTAATTAAATAGTCACAGCAGAGAGAGGAGGGAAATCATTAAAGCTCCCCCTGGCCAGATTCATGCTCTGGCTGTTCGGTTAGCCTACATGATGAGCATCAACAACAGCGGTGCAGTGGTTAGCACTCTCGCCTCACTGCAAGGTTTTCTCCGGCTTCCTCCCACAGTCCAACAACATGCAGGTGTTAGGTTAATCGTTGACTCTAAATTGCCCATCGGTGTGAATGGTTGTTTGTCCCTATGTGTCAGCCCTCATGGTGGCACTGTTGGAAAAGTCGAAACAATAACATGCGTTTTTTTTAAAGATTTTTGTTGAGTTCTAACTTAAATTCAATCTAGAGCCATTTTAGCCAATTGTAGATCATGTATCACACTAGTTTTGTAACAAATAATGAGAATATGAGTTAAATTCACACCTCCCAAGAGGTACATTTAACTTCTGATGATTGCTTTTGTTCACTGGGAAACAAATACAGTGTTGGCCAAAACTTCATTGATGTAAAAAATCAAAAGAATTACTTTTTAATACATTTAGAATTCAATAATATTTCCTGGTTCTTATCCTTTTTTTATGTCTTGCGTCAATTTTAACTTTCACTCCAGTTTCACCGGCTCAGCACAAAATACCTCAATGTTAAAGTCTAACATCATTCTGCAAACTTTCCACACTCACCCAAATCTTACTTTTGGACTTACTCAAGCGCCACTGGTCATGTCAAAGATATTCTGTCCTGGATATTTAAAGGTATTCTCTACTTGCAAATGGTCTGAAAATATCAGAGCAGCTAAAATATCTATCATTTTGTTCTTCCTTTTTCTCTTTGGTTCAGTTTCTATTATACGGGAGAAAGAGCAGAATATTTTACACCTCATTGACTCAATTGAGATGGGAAAAGTTCTGTGGACGGACGTAACCTTCTTCTTTTTTTTTTCTTTTTTTTTTCTTTTTTTTTTTAATACATGCTTAGCTCCATTCCTGACCATGTCTTGGTTCAGCTGACCTCCTGAACCACACTTTCTACAAACAAATCTTTTACCCAAGGCTGATTTATTAAGGTGCTTCCTCAGTGTTTCCATTTGTGCTTAGTATTCAACTCTCCTCTCAGGCCTGTCTCCTTGGATACTTTTTTGCATCCGCGGGGAGTCGAGTAAATGCCATTTTTTCTGGGAGATAATTGGACACAGAAACATTGCAGGAGGGATTTTCTACTGACAGTCTGACATGCAGGTTAACGTCTGTTCACATCGGCACCGCTGCACCAGGAAATTCTTGGCCTGACACGGACGATCTAACACATCTGTGCCGGGTTTGTTTTTCTTGTATCCCCATTCAATATGCTCCTCTTACCCTTTTCAGTCAAATGACTCATTAAAATTCAGGGCTGATGAATATTACAGAGTTGAACGGATAAACATCCCTTTGGGACTTTCCTCTGAGGTAAAGATTCTTCTGGCAGTCAAACGTTTGACAATACTGCAGCTCTTAAAATGTGTCTAAATGAACAGGTGTATTGTTAATATAGAAGCTCTATTCATTATGATGTTTACAGTACTGAACTATGATCAGATGTAGAGATACATCGATCTGACTTTTTCAGTCCCAATACGATACCTGCGCTTTGGGTATCGGCCGATACCGAATACCGATCCAATACCAATGCTTAAGTCATAAGCTGTATGCCTCGCTGTGTGGAGTGACTGGGAAGTGTAAGGCAACATCATGCATAAACATTGCTTTCCTATCTTTGTAAAACAAAATGTTACAAATAAATGCATAGATATAAATGTACAGAATTGTTATTTATTAATACAATAACAAATTGTGTGTACCAGACACTTGGTAAAACGTCTTAAAAATTAAGTGGAATTACAGTTCAAGTGTAAACCTTTTAAATGCACGAACAAATTGGTCAAAAGAATTTGTCCCAATCCATCTATTTGACTCAGTATCTGCCCAATATCTGATATCAGTATTGGATGCTGTGATCTGTGATTAATTAAAAAAAAAAAATTCATTCATTCAAAAAAATTCATTCATTTATTTTCAATTATTCATTCAATAATTAATATAATTATTATTTTGCGTGATTGTCAGACCTATTTAAAAGCCAACACATTCTGCTAATTGGTATACCACCTGCGAAGCCACGTTGTGATGTAGTCACTTCAAAGTCCTTTTTCATGAGGTGTTACTTTATTCTTTTTTTTTCTCAGAATAACTATTTTACTACTTAGGTGTCAGTATGAAAAGCGTTAATGAACCTCGACGGTGTGTCCGTCTTTGTAGCACATTTCTCCTCCACTCCCACACATCATCTGACCATTTGATTGACAGGCAGGCTTTCTTTTATTTCAGTGGGTGGTGTGTTACATAAGTCTGAGAGTTGATGGAGGGATGATTGCCCTCTGTGCTACTTTAGCCTTGGACACATAAGGGCTAGGAGTAATCCATTTTAGACACAGGCCAACGCAATATATAGTAAAACATGGCCAATGTTTTTTCTTTAACTACTTCAAATATATCAATGTAGGGCTGGGCGATATGGAGAAAAACAAATATCACGATACCTTGATGTTGATGTTGATGTTGATGTTGATGTTGATATTGCGACGATATTGTAGGATTGACAATTGGTGCTTTAACAAAATATTATTTGCACAATAAGATTTTTGATAAACAATCTTTAGAAATGTTGATTTAATGACTAAGTGTGTAAAGGCAAATAATGCAATACTAACAGTAGCTAGAACAGTCTCAGAAAATTACATCACTTTACTGTAATGCAGCCTTTAAAACCAGGAATCATATTACAATATCCAAAATCTAAGACGATATTTAATCTCATATCACGATATTGATATAATATCAATATATTGCCCAGCCCTATATCAAGGTCATTATAGAGCTCTGCTTGAGTAAAGATACTCATATTTGGTTAAAAAAAAACACTGAATAAACATGTAGTTATCTCACGCTTTGTGCTGAAACTAATTATAGCAGGATATAAACCAACATTACTTATCAAGAGTCATTTCTTGTTGTGCACAATGGCATCCATTCAGACTCATACAGCTACTGTTGCCACTTCTGTATTTTTCTGGGAATTTGGAGCTTTTAGCAACAGGGTGGGAGTACATCCTAAAACTGAAAAATACCACTTGGTGGATATTTTATGATTTTATATTTTTATATATTTTATGACTGATTCTTATACTACTTTTAGGTCAGAAAAAAATATAATAAATAAATAAATTGAGTACTTCCCCACCAGAAATTGTACTCCTGGCAGTTTGGAGAAACAGGGATAATTATTCCGCAAAAAAGTAGCCTCCGTGTTTCCCAACTTTGTTTGGTTATAAGTGGATCACCTGGAATATGACTGGCCCATTTTTGGCTTGTGGCCTTCATCAGGGTCCCTGAGCGCATTGGTCTTACAATTAAGTTGTTTTATATTCTACATGTGTTGCTAGAGTTTTGACCTCTTCAGAATGGTTTTATTACAATATTTTAGTTTGACAAAAAAAGACTAGCTTTTCCTGGAGCTTTTATCCTCCTGCAAGAGATGAGCCCAGGATAAAGCTAGTTTGAGCAAACTCCATTTATTCACTAAAGAAGAAAATGAGATGTGTTCGACAGCTCCAGAGAAAAGCTAATTGGTGGACTTTGGTTGAAATAAAAATAAAAATTATACATAAAAATGCTGTTTCCAAGGTCAACAATGCACTTTCATACTAAGAATGTTTTTATTAACTCTTAATTAATACTTAATACTGGATGCAATATATGTGTGTACATAAGCAACTGACTCCAAAGAATCTTGGGAAATGTAGTTTAGTTCAATGACAACAAATTAATTGCGACTGATTAAGTGAATCAGCGGCTTTTTGGGCCCCTGAGAGTCTGGAGCCTCGAGTAGAGTCCGGATCGGGCCAAATTCTTCTGCCCGGCCCGCGTCCGACAGAGCCGTGACCGAACCAGGCCCGACAGGCATTAACATATTGATGTCCGAGCCCGACCCGAGCCCGACACAGTTAAAATGTCATTTTTTTCTCATACTAATGATGTTATAACATGAATAACTCTGCTCCGGTTGCATTTACACGTCTGCTTCTTCTTTCTCTATCTCTCTTCTGCCCACCTTCCACACAGACACACACACACACACACACACACACACACACACACACACACACACACACACACACACACACACACACACACACACACACACACACACATGAGCTATCTTAAAGGAGCCGCAGCACCATTTTATAACAAATCCCTTATCGCGCTGATGTGACCGAGCCAGTCCGAACCCGACCATAATTTCTAAATATCTGTCTGAACCCGGCCCGGCCCGGCGGGTACCGTCGGGACTAGAGTTGAGCTGGATACTCGGCTGAAACGAGTATCCGGTGCGGATAAAGCACTTTTGCCGAATACGAGTATTATACGAGTAATTCGAGTCGATATCTGTGCTCGGACTGAATAAAAATCCTCATTGGGTAGCTGACTGTGTCTGCGTTCTGTGATAGGCTAGTAGTCACAGCGCCCCTCCCCTACACACGCTCTGCTCACTCACTCACAGAACACAGAGAACAGCTGTCCTCTCTCTGTCTCTCCCTCAGTCACTCAGGTTCGTGGGCCGTTAACGTTTAGGGTCTCTTCAGCTTCAGGTTTTTTTTTTTACTTCGGTTTGTAGTACTTAATTATTAACCAGTAGAGTTCTGGTAGACGTGGTGCTTGGTAGAATGCGACTTGCGTTGCGTCGCTGCCTGTCGGAGATTTCTTTTTTAAACCGTCAGCTGGCTCTAACCATTTTTTTTTTTACTTCACGCACTGAGTGTCTGACACTTTCTTGCTGTATTTTATAAGTCAATGCAGATCTGAAAAACAGTGTCTGACTATTTGATCCGTAGAACACAGTCCCCCCCCCTCTCTTTCTCTCTCTCTCTCTCTCTCTCTCTCTCTCTCTCTCTCTCTCTCTCTCTGTCTCTCTCTTACTCACTCTCACACACACACACACACACACACACACACACACACACACACACACACACACACACACACACACACACACACATACATACCTGGTGTGGAAATAAAAAAAATAAAAGAAATCACACTGATCATAAAAAAATTAAAAGTTAAAAAAAGAAAGTTATGTTGAGTATGAAAACTCTTGTTTCATTACATTTTACTTCATAATTGCAACCACATGTGTTGTATTCATTGTTGCAAAACTTGTTCTGTATATAGTTTGTTTGTTATCTTGATCAAAACCACTGTCAATGCTGATGCTGTCATGTAAATAGTTTTCTAATCAGCAATAAATATAACAATTTCTGATCAACCCTTATCAATTGCGTGCTTAAAATAACATACCGGTTAAAGCCCCACCCATTTCAAGACAATCTGACCCACTTCCGGGTTAAATCCAGCCCACTTCCGGGTTAGGCCCCGCCCAGTCCTAGTACAGATACAGATACGGATAATTCATATGGTTAACAGATACAGATAATGCTATACTCGCTCATCCCTAGTCGGGACCCGTCGGGCTCGGTTCGGGTATCCATGCCTTAGCCCCGAGGCAGTTGGCCGCTTTGCCAAGTTGGTATGTGGAGATGGGTTTTGAACATTTTATCCAAATAATTGAATCATTTTAAAGTTTTTCTTTTTGCAGTGTGTTCAAAATTCCCTGGATGGGGGATGGCGGACTCGGACACATAACCGCAGTATTTCTGAAATCCTTCCTATGGCCCTGCATCCATTTACGATGCATTCACTATAGCAACCTAGAGAAAATCCAATGTGTACAGTACTAAAAAAAAAGGAAAGGAAAAAGTGTAATTGGAAACTCTTGGAATTCTCCAATTGTGCCCGTCTTAAAAAATCATTACCAATGAAATTAGAAAAGTGGAATAATTCATTGACATGGTTCAGGCATTTCTTTGTACCGATTATGGACAGTAATAACTTCCTTAGGGGGCCTTAAATAGAAAACCGAAGCATCCATCAATCCCTAATGCTTATGATATCATTGAATAGATAATTACCTCCAGGCCGTTTATGTGCCATTCACTCGGAACACGTACTATGCAAATTCATCTGAATGCTTAAAGTGATATACCCTTAAAATGTAAGTTAACACCTTCCTGTTGATTACCAAAAAGATCAATAATTATAGCCGTGATATGAATTGCAATGATCCCACCATCGGAGTGTGTATTCTCAGCTGTGTAATCCTTGCTAACATAATTATCTCTCTCTTTCTTTCCATGCTACTGGACCTCATCTCTCCCTGCTGCCCACTACAGGTAAGCCTCTTTGTGTTGCACTAACATTGGGCTCAGTGTATTCTCTCACTTTCCTTGCAGTAAAACGGTTCAGGCCGCTTGCCAAGCATGAAAACAATTTACCGCAGCCTAACAAGTTGTGAAATTGGAATCTGCACATTTGCCAACTGTATTACAGCCAGTGGATGTGCTGGCTTTCCTTCATTGCTCTAAAGTTGGCAGCATGAAAAGCAAATGTTATTTTGTTGGTATGTTGTATAACTGATTAGAGTAAGCACAGAGAAAATCCCTTACTCTTGTTGTCTCCGTGTGTGTGTGTGTGTGTGTGTGTGTGTGTGTGTGTGTGTGTGTGTGTGTGTGTGACATCTCTTTACTGGGCTGTAGCTGATTATTCCTTTTTATTAGCTTTTGCTCTTTTAACAGTTTAGAAAGTGTGATATATCATTACCAGGCCACTTCTTTGCTGCTAGTTGGCTTTTTTAAATCTCAGGAGGTTTGTTATCTCAAATGCTTTAATGAAGTGCTCCACACTTTAGTTCCTGCTTTAAAAAGCTGCTGCGATCCTTTCAAACTTTACTTTTCATATCTGCGTTTTATTGTATTCTTCTGTCTTGTGTGACCTTGTTTGTCAAGCTGTCATACAATATTTAAACAGGTATTATCTGAGAATAGTGCATCAGACTAATAACTGAATACCTTTGCTGAATATGTCCAATGTAACTGACCTTTCCGCAGCCGGTCTGTGCATGACCTGCTCTTATCGGTAACACTTTACAATAAGGGTACATTAATTTGCATTACTTAATGCATTAATAAGCATTTACTAACCATTAATTACAGTTAAATTATGTGTCTAACACTTATTAACAATGCTTTGTTTGTTCATGTTAACTAAGGTATTATTTGATGCATTATTTACCATTAGTTAATGCCTTAACTGTTAATTACAGTTAACTAAGATGTCTATTTTACCATTAGTTAATGCAGTAATAAGCCTTGACTAACTGTTAATAACAGGTAATTAATGTGTCTATTATATCATTAGTTAATACAATATTAAGCCTTGAATAACTGTTAATAAAAGTTAACCAAGGTATGTATTTTAAAATTAGTTAATGTAGTAATAAGCCTTGACCAACTGTTGGTAATAGTTAAATAAGACATCTATTTTACCATTAGTAAATGCAATATTAAGCCTGGACAAACTGTTAGTAACAGTTAACTAAGGTGTCTATTTTAACATCAGTTAATACAGTAATAAGCCTTGACTGTTAATAACAGTTAACTAAGGTGTCTATTTTAACATTAGTTAAAGGCATATTTTACCGCTGGAAAGCTGAATATATCTTTAAATTGGGTCACTTATGTAGCAGAAATGTGAAAAAAAATTGAAATTGGTGCCTTCTAGGCTGAGAAAAGCCATATAATGTGTTTTTGGCTCATATGGATGAAAGACACCAAATCCGAGAATGCACTTTGCTTCGCTGCTTTGAGTCCACTCCCAAGCCACGCCTACCGTTTACAGACAGACAGACAGACAGTGAGGTGTTCAACTCAACTCAATGTGTTTTATTGTTATTTCAACCATATACATGAAACAACGTTTCATCGTGGCTCAAGTGGTGTTACACATTTAAAATATATAAAAACGACATTATATAAAAGGACATACGAAACAGGCTACCTTTAGTGCACACACATTATAGGCTCCGTAAAGTTCAGCTAAGCATACTAGCATTAGGCTTGGTGGGCTGTAAACACTGAGTATAAACACAGCCGTGAATTAGCGTGGAATGTAGAATAGTCTGCATTTAACAGTCACAAACTCCAGCGGTTAGCAGTTAGTTGGATACAAATCACCCCATTTCTGCACCAGTCCGTGTTAACACAGCCCACATTCACGAGTCTCTTACCCGGCAACAGAGCTCCTCTAGCTCGGAGGCTAGCAGGCCTGGTAGCTGGACAGTCTGGTACACTGTTGTTCAGCCATGTTTCCACAAAAACAAAAAACACAGCAGTCTCTGTACTCACGTTGGGAGTTTTGTTGAAGTTGGATGTAGCTAGTCCAGTTGTTTAATGAACGGACACGTGCAAGCAGGATTGATGGGACAGGTGGCCGGCTAGCGTTAGCTTCCCACCTAGCCGATGAGGATGTCCCCTACCCGGCTCGGTGCATCGAGCGACACCGCTGGTTGAGGTGCTGGTCTCCGTGGCAGGCGAAGCTCTCGTAGTGGGCCGATTATTCCCTCTGTAATAACGTTTCCTGCATATTCTCCGATCTGTACCGATGTATCCCGGTGGTACACGTGCGGTAGTTTGAATGCACATAAGTGTTGTAAAATTTTGCTGCTGAGAAGAGAGAGCCCTGTTAAGCGAAGATTAAAGATGGCTGACATTTTGTTTTTTTCTGGATGAGATCGCCTCGCTTCAGGTGATGGGTGGGTTGAAAACATGCGGAAGTAGCCCCTACTACTGGCTGTAGTCCTTTGCCTCTGGCCAAAAAAATCTTCCGATGATGCAAAAATCGTCATTTTACGTGATCGGAAGATGTTTTCCAGACCCCCAATGCAGAGATCTCTCGTCTCAGGGGGACATGAGGGAGGGACACATGGTCATTCAGAAATACTACCGTGTTTCTACTGATACAAAGCTGAATGCTAAATCGGTGAAGTATCCCTTTAATGTACTAATAATCCTAAACTGGAAATAACAAGCTAACTAAAGTGTTACACAAAAGTGTCTGTCATTTGCAAATGTTGGTAATATTAACTAAGATATTGATTGATTCATTGTTTAATGGTTTGTAAGATGCTATTTACATTAGTTATTACAGTAATAAGCATCACTTGTTAATTTAAGGTATTTCCTAATATTACTAGGTGATTGATAAAGATGTTTGATAGCATGTATGTCTTAAGGTTCACAGTCAAGCCATCTCATTTTGAGAAAACTGTTTTTATTGTTTATTTACGGGTTATGGTTGTCCACGTACTTTTGTCCACTATATTTGTCTTACTTTTGGTAGAGGGTGAGATCAGTGAAAAGTCTCCATGCAGAGGTTTGCTTGTTCCTTTGTCTTCATGTAGACATTAACTTAAAGCCCAACCTATATAAATTATTGTGCATGCTATATAAGCATTACTTAACCATAATTGGTCAATTGATTAATGTATAATAATACTGAATAAGCATTACTAAACCATAATTAAACAGTTATTAATGCTCTTTGATAGCTTTATTGTAAAGTTGAGAACATGCACATTAACTATCAATTGATTAATGTATAATAATACAGAATAAGCATTACTAAAGTAAGGTGGTCAGCTTTATAGAGCAGTTCTTTAAAGGAAATATCTTCATAATTAGACCCAAAATTGCACAGTAAACTTCCGAGCACAGTATTGGGAAACATAAAGCTCATATCGAACACACAGGAGCATATACGGCACTATATGTTGATTATGATGTTGTAGTATCTGTTTCAAACATTTGTTCTCTGGCTCTGTCAGTTGCCTTTCCCCAGTTAGGATTCCCTTTAGCTGTTTTGGATGCTGCTGTTACCGAATGTTTCATGTATTTGCTTTAATGTGTCTTCCAGGCGGGATATGAAGCTTTGATCTCACAGCAACACTGTGCTCTGGCCACCATTTGAAATTATTGCCTACTGAGCGCCAAATGCGAACAGAAATTGGCTTTGGCGAGGAAATAAAATGGGGTCACCGGCTGGTTGGGTGGTCATTTATTTGGGAATTACTGCCAGGCTGAAATCACTGTTTTTATGTGCTCTGACCTGCTCAGATGATGTTGAAACAATAATATGACCCTAAAACAATATGATGATGTGACGATAAAACCAAAATGATAAAAAAAAAATATATAAAATCTGTAAGTCTGAAGCCAGTAATAGCTGAGATGTTCATTTTAATCCACATCATGTTTACAGCGGGACAAACAACATACTGAGGGTTTTTCTGTCTCCTGTGAGCTGGAATGATGCAGTTTAATGGTCAGTAAAAAAATATGTTTGGATGGTAAATTTCTCAGTTTACCTGTCACTGGCAGATGGGCCAGAAAGTAAATTTTGGTTCCTGGCTCAGGCTGTCGGCATCATGCCCTGCAACAGGCGCAAGCATTAGATGGCTGAAATTAGGATGATGAATGCAGCAGGGCTATTCATCATAGCAAGAGGCTCTCTATCATTGTGTAATTACCACTCTGCCAATGTTTGCTCTTCTCACAGATGAAAAGGCGCAGATTTTTCAACTTCCCCTTCATTTTGTAAAATGTTTGCTGTCATGTTCGTCTTCTTCTAACTTTAACATTTCAGTCCTACTTATGTAGTTTGGCTTGTTAGAGGATGACGAAACTTTTGCATTATGCAAACTTTTGAACTTGTGGCTCAAACAAATCCAGTATATATCTGAAAATACCTCTTCAAAATGTGTCTGACATTAAACACGACATGCACAAGTCAGTCAGATGCTGGAGAGGATGCTGAGAGTGAGGAGATTGGGTTAATAATACACCATTCTCATCATGCAGATAGGTTGAATTTTTACAGCTTTTTATAAATTCCTCCTTTTGTATGTAGGAGGACACACCTTTATTGACTCAAAATGGGGAGAGAGAGAGAGGTACGACATGCAACAAAGGTCCCACAGCTGGAGCGTGTGCTGTAACCGTTCAGGAAGTGCTCCCAAACATTTTTTTTTAACATAATTAAATAATTAAACACAGTATTTTTACATATACGTATACCCTGTTCCAGGTATTGTATTGTAAGTATGCAGCTTAGAGTGCAATTGGTAATATGTGAGAGGGAGAAAAAGTCTGTTGCCTATACATTGACGTATACAGCAGTTGTAGAAGGTGATAAATCATACTTATACTTTGTGTAATGACACTATAGCTTGTGCCATCACAAATAAACCAACAATTGCAAACTGTACGCATCCACCCACCATGTCAGGTTTCAGTACGATGGACCGAGGACACCTAAATAATGCATTTTTTTGGGCGCCGTATATAGAGGTTTACTCCTCGACGCAGCGGCCGCGGGTTCGACTCTGCCCTGCAGCCCTTTGCTGTATGTCATTCCCCCTCTCTCTCCCCCTTCATGTCTTCAGCTGTCCTATGTAAATAAAGGCCTAAAATGACCCCCCAAAAATATCTTTAAATAATTCATTTTTTGTGTATACTGACGCCTAATGAAATCTAAAAAAATACTACCTGTCTAGTGCAATACTTCAAGAAACTTAAGAATTTTTTTTATTAGAAGAAATACATTCTGACATTTGTAAGATACAAAGAAATGCTCCAGTTAAGATGATGAATGGCTTGTTTGAATGGCTTGTTCTTGCATAGTGCATAAGATGTTGCTGGTAACACCTGTATCCCAGGTGTAATGGTATTTCAACCAGTGACCTCGGCCAGCTGGAGAGAAATGGTTGAAATGCTACAGCTCCACAGTATAATATTACAGTAGAAGTGATTATTCAACCCCAGGGGAACAGAAAAATGGTTAGCGTTTCCCCCGATGTGAAACGACATTAGAGGATTGAGTTTTGTTCAGCTCACTCCCACTTTCCACCTCTCGTTATTTTCTTTCAGCATAATCACATTCAAATTGCACAGCTACTGTAGATCTTGGTTTTTATGGGTGCAGCAGGGAGCCTTTCCTCTTTCTTCCCCTCTTTTTCTCACTTTCTCTCTTCTGGCTATATGTTAAAGTCTCTGCTTATAACCACATGGTAAAATCCTGTTAGTATGCATGTAGCGGCTGTCCTCTGACTTCTGCATTTGTCATTTGAAGGGATATCATTAGCTAATGGAGTGTGTCTGACTCAGGTCAGTTAGTCTGTAGGCAGAGTTCTAGTCAAAAGATTCAACCAGCCCCTCAATTCTATTTAGCCTGCTGTTGCTTTTGCCTTGAATTAATGAATTTTAGAGCACACAGAGGAGGAACTGCTATAAATGATACAATGAAGATGTAATTTGTGCTCTTTATCTAATCTGTATGCACATTTCTTTGACAGAAACTGTGAAACAAATCCTCCTGGACACCTTGTTTTTAATTGCTGCAGAGCTGATATCCCTCACCTGTTAGCCTGAATTCCATCTCAAGATTTACCTATGTTTCATCGCAGTGCAGCTCCACAGACCAAATGTTTTGCACTTGTAAACAAAGTTACATAACATGTCAGGGCGCAACAGAGGGAGCCAAAATTCTGCAGAGCATTTCTAGAGGCATCTCTGAAGCTTGCTCGGTGAATAATTCAGAGCTGCTACCATGAAGATGCATAAGCCGTCTTACGTGTTCGCTGTCATGTTTCTTCGTGAAGGACAAGGGTACACTGGCCACCCGGGGTTCATAGAGAGATCCCCCATGCCAAGGTTACACAGGCTTTTTAGCTGTAGAGCAGGCAGACTTAATCAGTTGGATACTGTTGAATGGCTGCCTTTTGAGGGTCAGTGGACAAGTCATACAGGCAACTTTGACTGAAAGCTGCAAGAAATGATAACAAAGTTGATAAAAATGTATCTATGAAGGACTAAAAATGACAAAAGGAAAAATAAATAAATAAAAGTAGAAATAAATAAATAAATGCAGAAATATAGTGAAAATAAATACATTTTGGTAATATAAATGGCTATTTCTGCGCTAATGATCTTAAATCATTAGCAATCGCTTGAACAAAAGTCTCCATCCAGGCTACATAAAACTGAAACAGCTTAACTCAAACAGCAGCGTTACCGAGTAGGCTTCCTCCTTACCAGTGAAATCCAGGCAGTAGTAGCCTAGATTCGATCACATCGCTCTAACCAATCCATCTTCAGACTGATGTTGGCACCGCCCACTCAATTAGCATACAGGCGCAAGGAAAAATAAATGTGGAAATGTGGAAATGCAGGAATAAATAAATGTAGAAATGTGGAAATACAGAAATAAATAAATGTAGAAATAAATACATAAATATATAAATATATAAATATATAAATATATAAATATATAAATAAATATATAAACAAATACATATATAAATAAATAAATAAATACATGTAAAAATACAGAAATAGCCATTTATATTACCAAAATATATTTATTTTCACTATATTTCTGCATTTATTTATTTATTTTCCCTTTTGTCATTTTTAGTCCTTCAAATGTATCAAGATAATGTTTTCTAGAGTCTATTTGGGTGTTGCAGGTCTCTCTAAACTTTGTGAAATGTTTTTATTAGGCTTGTCATGCATTATTTAATCCAGTCGTTTCTAGTGCATAGATTTATTTTTGAAGATGTTCACTCCTTGTGGACTGTATTATTCTGTATATTCAGGTGACCGTTTGTTGGCTGTAAATTAGGTACATTAGGTACTGTCAGCCTTCCTCACATCAGCCGGGTGAGGCGGGCCGAGCTGAGAGGTCATGGCTGGTCAATCGACTTGTCTACATGTCTCCTCTGGACTCTGCCTCCCTCTCATGACTGTCAGGCAAATAGATTAAGAGGTGTGTGTTTGTGTTAGTGCACGTGTTGAGGAAACAGGCTGATATCATAGCCAGTCTCAACCTTAAATATCTCCACCTAATATAAATATAACCTGTGATTATGACTTTAAATGTTCAAGTGTCTTTTCATAGAACAACTGACATGAAGCCTTTCACTTCTTTTTAGATGTTAAGCTTCCTGACATGTCTGTAGAGGTTTCCTCAAAGTGCCATTTCTCAATAGTAGTGCAGTGATATGTGTTTGGGCCATACTGTAGCTACCAGTGCGGCCATGTCGACTGCAATGTTTTTTTTCACCACCACTTCCATTTTTCACACACAGCTGAGATTTTGCTTGCTTTTGGGAGGGGAGTCAGTACAGGATATCCAGTTTGGTTCATGACCTTTTTCAGTTTGGTATTCTCCATGATCTAAATAGTTACTTTTTTTCTAGGAAAATATCCCATTTACAGTTTCCATTTCTCCTATCAGGATTCAATTTCAATACGATTTGGCCATTTTTATGTACACTTTGCTGCATATATGCATCTCTGTTAGCAGCCATTCATAAAAACAGGCAGTGCTGGAGGAGGCTTTGTGATATAGTTAATTCTTTGTCCATTTTGGACTTGCTGGCTCTCTCCATTCCCTCAAAGGTCAACACTGTTAAGAAGATATGCAAGTAGTCAATAGTTCAAATTCATGTGTCAAATTTCACACCGTAAATGCTGGTGTCCATCCACCTTGTTTCTTTTCTAGATGCAAATCTGATATGCTCTAACAAATTCCATTGTAGAAGGTGGTGTTGATGCCCCAAGTCACCAAAAATGCAAGAAGAAGGAAAATAGAAGACTAACATTTCTGGACATATTGTGCTTAAAACAGTTTAGCTAAGTACTTAACAACTAACCAACCACCAACACATGAATGTCCATGTAGTATAAGTTGGAGCAATACGGATACATTGTCTTTTGTGGTTTTAGCCATGCTAATGCCAATGTGGGTCGGTCTGTCAGTCTACCACTTTGGTTCAACCTGAAATATCTTAACATGTACTGGATGGATCGGCACAAAGTTTTGTACAGACATTCATGGTCCTCAGAGGATGAATCCTACTAACTTTTGTTCGCCTGGCTTTTCCTCTTGCACCAGCAGCAGGTTGACAGTTTGATTTGTCCGATACTTTTGTTTATGATCAAATCTAATGACATTCCCATCATCCTCACTGTAGTTCGTGTTTACTGCTAATGTAAAAAAAAAAAAGAGATTTGACAGCATTTCGCTCAGAGCACCAGTGTGTTTAAGTACATTTTCACAGAGACTCATGGGTGTATTCTCTTAAACTTATTTTAGATTTACCGAAAAAGTGTGGCTATATCTTAACTTTTAAAGCAATAACCATGAGAACCATGAGTCACAAGTGTTAATATGTTTTTGTATAAAGGAAAACAAAAATGTTTCCTTTTTCCCATGACCTCAAACTGTATAGTTCAACAATGAATTTTAAATTTGACTTAAACCACCCACACACCGCCATATCACCAATGAGCCTCTGGTCCTAACTCCTGGTTACCATAGTTGCTTTTAAATAGTAACTTTACACCCCCTGAACATCTTGGTTTGCTGACATCCAGGTTTAAAGTCTCTCCTTGCTGCCGGTGTAGTCCAGGACCCACTGGTCCACAGAAACAATTAGGGCTGGAACGATATGCTTTTGTCCCGATTCGATTCCTTCACGATACATGGATGCCGATAAAAGTTGACTAATACACTTCTAGAGACAATATATCATGAGACATTTCTAAAATCTAATTGTTTTCTAAGATGAATGCACATCAAATGTCAGTCAGTCTGTCTTGACATTTATTCCATTTGTAAAGAAGTACATAACATGTATTTTCTGCATTTTCTGCTTCATGTTTTGCTGGAAACGGATATGATGTACTCGCCGTCAGCGGTACCATATAAACAGAAAATATTTAGGTGAATCATTGGTAAAAAAAAATAATAATTAAAAATATTAATTCTAGGGAAAATTATTTATTTTAAAAACTGTTGCAAAAACAAATCACGATACACACAACTTTCGATTTTTAGTAGAAGTTCATTCTTTTGGGTCCAAGTCGAGTTACAAATCTTCATGAACAAATTGGATGTACGTTTCAGGCTCTGCAAGATCTGCCTGTCTTGTTCTGGGATTTTATCAGGTCAAAACTTGAATGTTTCTGCTCTAGTTTTGGGTCAAGTGAAGTCTTTAGGGAGTCAAAGCGAAAAATAAGTCAAGTCTCACAGCGGCCAAATGTCTCTAAATCAAGTCTGAAGTCATCACTTTTATATTTGAGTCTTAGTCTCATGTCTACAGCTCCAATGTTTACGTTCTGGACCGGTTTTGTTCCTAAAAAAAGTCAAATCAGTGTGTAGTAGTTAGAAACAAGAGCATTTATCTCATGTGATTGTATTTCTGATTATGTCTGTAAAAAGAGAATACATTTTAAAGACAGAAATGAGACTGAATTACTGAAAAAGAATTGCTCTTAGACACATAGCAACAGATGAAGCGAATCTAACGTGCCAGATAGTTTTTTATTTATGCTTCCACTTAGATTTCCCACCCTGACAGACTAATGTATCCTGCAGATTTACATTTGTTAGTGCACTGAATATATTATCCAATATGAGGTTTATATTAAGATTTACTGTATTTTCATAACAAGACCTCTCCCTCTTCTTTCGGTGACATGAATGTATTGCTTTTCTTGTCCAATCACTTTAATTGTCCTCTGTTGCCAAGGCAGTTTTTTTTTGTTTTGTTTTGTTTTTTACTCTTCAGGCAAGTGATCCAACGGATAAAGCAGCTCAGAGATAAAAGATCAATTGGAGTGAAGCGCTGCTGCAGGGGCTGAATTAGAATATGTCGCAGTCCCCCCCCCCGTTTCCACTTCACAGCCAATCATCTGACATGCATGCAGAGAGACAGATCGAAAAAATTGAGAAACAATCAAGTTCAAGAAGAAAGAAAGGAGCTCATTTCCTTTACTCCCTCTGTGTGTGTGTGTGTGTGTGTTAGCAGTGCAGTGAGTGCCTGACATCGCTAAAATGTATTCTGACTGGCGAGGGATCATTCTGTATTTCTGTGGCAGTGAATTAGGCGGCTGCGGCGCGTCCAGCAGAGGTATTAATCAGTAATGGTTGCCCCTGTTGGCTTCACTGAGTCAGGATTGACTCTCCTGGAGGGGATCAATTGACTTAGCCGTGACTCACAAGGTTTCACATTGCAGTGTTTAGGGAGTCGTCGCAGCTTGACTTGTGGATTTAAAGAGGGAGCAGCAACAACTCCTTGGAGGGAAGCTGTTGGGGATAGCCGAGAGAATTGAGGCTTTGCAAAGAGATTTGAATTTGCTTTTAAGATTTTCATTTTGCTGGATCTTTTGAAATATGCTCTGTCAAGCCCTTATATTGATCTGGAAAGAAGAGGAGGAGGACAGTGACAGTGAACAATGGTCTTTTTGAAAAGGCAATCCTAGAATCAGTATGCTCCTAGCCACCTTTTTACCTGACTTAATGGATTATTTAAAGGCATAAGGTCCAGTGTTTGGAAAGTGCAGTGTTTCTCAGTCGTTTGCTGGATACCGTTCCCTGTTCATTCACCTTATGCACAGTACTGTGTAGGTTATTGGTGAGCCACCGTTACCAGGTTGTCACAACTTAAAGCACAAGCACAGCATTGCAGAGGAACGCCATTGTTTCATTGCAGTAGAAATAGATTTTCTGCCAATTTTTGGGCCCAAAATGTAACTTAATTTAATATTTCACTCTCAAATACGCTGAGGCTATACCCAGTTTAATTCTCCAGACAGGAAGTGGAAAAGTATTGGTGCCAAATTTCCCCGCAAATACTGTAACAACAGTACATTTTATGTCACTCAGAGTTGTACTGTGTAGTTTTATGCTTTAATCATATTTGGACTTAAATGGGCACTGAGTTTACTTTAGATGTGGACAACTGTATATTCACCCTTTAAAAACAGTTGTATAATGCGTTCTGTGGTTTTGGAAGGAACTTTCCAATGTTTATTAACCAGCTTTGTCTTGGAGAGAGAAAGCCTGGACTAATGAAAGATGAAATGAAAGATTATACTGATAAGAATATTTTTAGGTGGCTAAAAACGTTTAGCTGCTGCCTCCGTCCACAGCAGTACATTGTTTAGCTTCCGTGTTGGTATTCCTGCCTGTTTCTTCATCCTGTTGGCATGCCGACCGCCATCTACTGTAGCTAATACACTGATGGATAAGTACCCCATACAACCCCACTTCAAAAAATCCAAACTATCCCTATGAGAGCATGACTCGCAGCAACTAAAAGTCAAAGTATCTTAGTTGATTTTGAACATTTTTATTTAAAAATGTGTGTGGCAAGGTCCCCACATTATTTTATAAAAGATCATATTTGAATGTCCAAACGGATGTGTACACCAGGTTGGTAATGTAATAGTGTAATTTATTTCCATTTAAATAGAATATTTTGGACCTTTGGGCCGAACAAAATAAGTAATTTGAAGACATCACCTTGATGAAAGCAAATTGTGGGCGTCGATTTTCACATTCTGGTTCCAAAGAATCTTAGAAATAGCAGCCTGTTGAGATATTGAGCTGCTGTGTATCAATTTTAAGAGCAAAAAGTAATAATTTCCCACATTATTCATCATGTCATGAGTAAATACAGTATATATTGACTGTCTGTGTTTCATACTAGGTACAAACTATTGTGTTGTGTCTGGGGCTAAATGTCTGGTTAGAGTCAAACCACCTACCCCATTGTTTAGGGATGGGAATCACCAGAGGCCTCACGATACGATATCGCCACGATAACTATGTCACAATACAATATTATTGCGATTTTAAACATTTTTTGCGATATATTGCAACTTATTACCTTTTTTCCAACTTCAAATGTTTCCCAATTTCAAATGATGTCCCCAAAAGGAAACTTTGTCAACATCTGTTTTATTTTTTTTGCCTTCCAGTCTGCAATTAACCTAAGCTCGACCCGGTGGCAGTGACTGCAGCTTCCCTGACAAACACGAGTGAATAATAATCTCAACAGCCGCTTCAATGATGGGTTAGGCAGGAAGGGTTGATTATTGATCGTGTGTGGGTTGTGATGGCAAAAATCATTCAGCCCATCGAGCCAGAGTGGATACTGCTCGGAGGAAAACATGCATCGATCTCACTGTACCGACCCTACTTGGAAATATTATCTCTCAATCACAGCTTCTGATACAGAAACCCTTTAAATATCAATCGTTTACAGAATTATAACTGTTAATAGAATTTCAACGGTTTCTATGTAACTGATGGACGCAACACTTTTAATGAGCTTTAGTCTAATTCAATTACTCCATCAAAGCTTTCGTTTTCACCACGAGCCCTGGTGTAAGCTGTAATTTGAGTCAAACTGTGCGGGGCTCTAACAAAAACATCTCTCACAGTTTTTGATCAGCGGTTCATTTAGAACACAAAATAAAGAGCCTGATTATAATGAAGATACTCTCAAGCTTTCACACTTTCATTACTGAGACATTTTAGAACACTTTTGGTTAGAGAAACTGGCACAGATGCAAGACTAAATTATCATGGTTAGCTGAATGTAGCTCAAATGCATATACACACAGTATGGTAATATATTGGATGTAGAATGGCAGAATTCCCCTTGCATTAGGTGGCTGGGTATCACTGCCTCTTAGACCAGTATATCATCTTAAAACTATTTTAACTAGTCTGTCTTTTAGTTGGCTTTTTGTGTCTTGCAATGCTGTTTCAGAGACAACATTCGGGAAACATATTGCACATGGTAATGTATATAACATGCAGATATACTCAAAAATAGTTCTAGTGTACTTGTTTTACGTAAGTTCAGCATTGTACTGTATGTTTTTTTATGATAAAATATTTCCCTCTGAAATATAGAGGACGAAACATAAAATAGCAAAAAATAAATACTTTAAAGTAACTCAAATGAGTACTTTTGTACAGTACATTTCAATTATTTTAGTTAGTAATTGAGTACTTATAGTACTTAGTATTATGTCCTAATTCCAAGTGAACTCCAGAACTCCAGTGCTGTCACAATATTACAACCTCCTTTTTTAAAAAATAAAGTAAAATCAAATTGTTTCAAATATGTTCTATTACTCCTGATTCTGGACACAAATAAAATCCTTTCATATCGTTTTCATTTCAGTCTGTAATTGAGTCCTTGGAATCTTATTTTCGTATAACAAGTGAACGTATCTGCAGTGATTTGGGATCCACAGAGTATATTTTAACTTCTTTCAAATTAAAATCAACTTGTTTCACGTATTTGAGGTTGCATTTTT